>CM044886.1:8146921-8692771 GCA_024500025.1 Syzygium aromaticum
TGAGTGGCATGTTGCTCTTGTGTTCTAAGTATAGAGGATGTTTAGCTTGAAGCTTAACATTGCAATATTTTTGAAAACCCTAACCTGAGTAGGAGTGAAGGACTGTTTCACTATATGAAGTATAGAGACTAAAACCATTAGCATTAAATTTTAGGGGCTCACTTACCAAATTTCCCAAAGCATAGTGAGTGTCTAGGCAATAATGACAAATATTTCCATTTAAATTTAGGCATCTAGCAATGCAATGAGGAACTACCTAGGTAACTCTTTCTTCTTCAATCATCTATAGTGCTACCATGACAAATTATGTGCCATATTCAATTATGTATCTCAATTTGATTGGAAGTCTGAAGCAATCAAACTAGGAAGCTAAGTTGTACTCGTGGCCAATTGATGTCTTGGGGCACACTAAAAACCTATGAAATATATTATGAGATACTTACTATATGCAGCATTTCTATGCCTTTGTGTTAGTATTAGTACGAGTTTGTTCGCCATGTTGTTTTGCAGGCCACAAAAGTTCGTGTTAATAGAACAGTGGAGATTAGAGCAAAAGATTCGAGGCCAAGTGCGTCTCTATCTTTGTAAAGACATTCTTCATGATAGTGATGCTTATTTTGCAATCTTTTTATGCTGGTGATGCTTACATACCGTAGGCAGGTTGTGCAGTGTGCTTTTCATACTTAACATTGGTCAAATAATATTTTGGTTTTCTTCTATGTAGGTCTTCAAACACTTATTGCTTTTAATGCGTGCATCAAAGAGTACCATCCAAGGAAGAGGTAGCTCTTGCACACCTTTCTCTCCCAACAAATCAATGGATGATTTTTATCAATAATAACGGCATGTTATACTTTGGAATATTTATTAGCTTTTCTATGCCCAACATATCATGCTCAAGAGCCATCAACTACCATGTTAGAAAAACTTTTTAGTGACTAAAAAAACTATTTTTTCATGAAGGATTGAAGTTGCTACTTGGGTTACTTATTTCTTCATGTCCAGAGGAGCAAGTTGATGGTGCACTAGCTTTGTTCAAGTTGGCTAATAAAGCAATTATCTTTTCACCTTTAGATGCAGATTCTCCTGCTCCAGCACCGCAAGTATGCTTTTTATGTATTTACTCTAGCCCATCATACTTATACTTTATTAGCAACTTGGTCTTTGAATTTATAATGCCTATATTTATTGCCTAGTTTCACTCGTGTTTCCCAATGCTCCTTGTCGGAGGAAGGTTTGGTATTCCAGAGAAGCTTGTAATTTAGGGCTTTTGATGCAATTTCTTCTGTCAGCTACACAATGTTGAATTGATCAACAATGCCATCTGATGGTGATGGTGATCTTTACCTTTGAGGGAATGTTTTGTTATGGGAGAAACAACATTCTATGAGAAACACCACACAGTTTGGTATGTCATGTGCAGGGTAGGGGGTGCATTTAATCATTGTTAACAAATAATTATGTTTATAGAGGTTGACTTGTAAATAGTCCTACTATCATAAATAGCAAGGGGTGCATAGTCATCCCAACACAATCTTATAATCACTCTCTTGTTCTTTTACTTTCTCATGGTTTCAGAGCCATGACCTTAGCTGCATGTTAGCTAGTGTGGTTAAAATACCTAGTTGAGTTGTTGGGATTCAGAAAAACAAAGCCTATGGATCTAGTTTGTGATGATCAGGCTATACTGAACATTTTTTCTGACTGGGAACCAGGACGAAATTGGTTTGTGGTGATATCAAGATAGCCTTTTGTGGGTTCAAATGATCAACTTGCCGACTTATTTAACAAGTCTCTTGGAGGTCCTTGTTTGAATTACATATGTGACAAGTACTTATACTACAACATATTTGCTTAAACTTGAAAGGGGGGGGGGGGGTAGGGGGGTGTGGAGGGGGTGAAAGAATGATTCTCTATTTTTAGACATACATGCAGATACCTATATTGCATACTTATCAATGTACGAGGGCACACAGTAAAACTGAACTAAACCATATGCGTGTATTTGCAAAAAAAAATATGTCTTTCTTGTTCTTTCTCAATTACTATAGATTTGTTAATTGATCTTTTTCTTGTTGAAACAGAGCATATATCCAGCTACTTTTATAAAATGCTTGAAAAGGGACATGCACATTTATAGGTCTAACTTTGGATTGGGGATTCCTTAGATCCTTCATAGGTTTAGATTCATCGTAAGGCGGTGCATTTAGGATTAAATTTAACTAGGTTCGGCGACAAACTTGTTTCTCTGAGATGTGGAAATACGATGCCAAATCATAGCTATACTTACACTTTCTTTGTGGTCATGGTGAAAGGTGAATCTGGTTTGAACACGGAATTGATTTGGCTTGAGAAGTGGTAGTAGGATTCTGTTCCCCTATTCTTGTTGTCCTTCTGACTGGAGCATTTAGTGTAAGAACTGTATTTTACTTGAGCTCAAAACATGGGCTCTAAAGTGTATTACATATGAGTTTATAAGAATGATTTTCTCCTGTTTAAGAGTTATATACACAGATGTTCTCATGAACTTCTAACTAAGGAAATTTTGTGATAAATGATGAAGTTGAGGATAATAGTGGATTCTAAAATAAGTGAATATTACCTTAGTAGTCAGCTGCGACTTCTTTTGTGGTATTCATAATGAAACCTCATCTCGTTGATACTTTTCCTAAGTTCTTCCAGGGTCACTAGTGCTACTTAGTTTACTAGACATTCTTCATCTCAGCTTCATTAATCTAAAAGGAGTGTAAACATCACGAAGCATGAAGTAATTGTGAAATCGATATTTCATCTTGAGGCCTTAAATGCAAAACTATGTATTGTTTCACTTTCATCTTATTCCTACACAATGTTTAAGCGCAATGCATTACTTTGATTGTTTCCTTTGATTGTTGATACTATTCATGTAGTTCAGCTTGTATTATTGTCCATTACATAGTTGCCATCTTGGTGAAGACGCATTGCCTTTTGTTAGAGGGTAAAAACTTGTGAACATCCAGGAAGGGAAAGATTGGATCACAAGAAAAGGGAAAGTCATAGAGGCAGAATTCTCAACAACCAAAGGACGAGTTCGAGGATGTGCATATCGTGGCAGAATGCTGACATTGGCATGATCTCGAGTGATGTCTGTCACATAGACATGTTTCCGTGTCAATAGGTGGCTCCGTAGAAATCTTGGACGTTTGTATAATTTAAAGATTTAAGAAACAAGAAATCTAAGTTTGAAACTTGATGTTTTCTCTTTCATTGGGCTCTAATACCATCTAAAGAGGAGATAGTAGAGTAAGTAGATATTCTCTTACAGTAAGATGTGAGATCTCAGAATTGCATACCACAATAATACGGTGGACATTGACATTGTTCACAGGTCATTAAATCCTTCTGGAAATTGAGTTCCTTGTTCTTCAAATCATTTTCACGAAGATTAAGTTTGACAAATCTATTACTATTTCTCCTTCGACATTTATGATCAATTAATTAATTTCTTTAATGCTTTAGCGATGCTTCTTTATTTGACCATATGTTCAATGCGCTGATGGAAGGAGTCTTATTGCAGATCTATCTGAGCGAGCAGTATGTGAACAATGCTATGCAATCTGACGTAACCTTTTTGGTTGAATGTGAGTTTGGGTTGTCTGTCCAAGTTTGTAAATTCAACCTAATTACTCTGACTCTCCTGTTCGTTTTTATATTAGGCTGCCTGATGGTATTGACTTGCTTGTTGCAGCCAGACAGCTCTATGCACACAGAATTTGCTTGTCTGCTTCTTCAGATACATTCCGTGCAATGCTTGATGGCGGTTATCAGGCAAGTTTATTTATTCTGTTTAAGTTGGTATGTAATCATCAGTTGTGGCAGTCTAGCTCTTATTCTCGAGGAAACATACCCAGTTATTTTCATATTGAAGAAGCCTTATTAAGCTATCTGACTGTAGAGACAGGGATTGGGTACACGATCCATTTTGACTGATTTCACTTTATGCGTTCTTACAGGAGAAGGATGCAACTAGCATAGAGATTCCAAACAAAAGATGGGGGACTTTTGAGTTGATGATGAGGTCAATGCAATTTTTTTTTTAACATGGCAAAGGGCCTATTTGCTTTATTCTCTAATTCACTTGATCCTTTAACTGGTACAGGTTCATGTATTCCGGGTCAGTTAAAATTACGCCAGATATTGCACCAGAGCTTCTAAAAGCTGCTGATCAGTATCTCATTGAAGGACTAAAGAGACTTTGCGAGCATGCCATTGCACAGGTTAGCCAGAGAGGTTATCTGTCTATTTCCTTGATTACTGAGATAATTGGGAGTGCACATTGCAGGAACTATCTATGGAAACTATTTTAACTATCTATGAACTCTCCAAAGATTTCCATGCGACATCTAGAGGCATTCATGCATCTTGTTCATCCTAGAGCATTTCCATGAATTCAGGCATCGGTATGCAATCTCAATAGTTTTTGGACTTCTGAAATTATATAGTTTATTCTGCTAACGAGATAGCTAAGAATGATAAATCTTTTGAAGTTGGTGTATTGGAAAAATTATAAAGGTCTCTGTTATTTGGAAATTCTGTGGCCATTTGGCAACTAGCAAGCTTGGTATCTCGGTTGGGGCTGGGCTCTTTGCATACCGGAAGAATGATTATTGGCTCGATATTTATACCATTTTCCAGTAATGCCTGGCTAAGGCACTGTCCACAGATGCAACATGCTTTTTAAATGTGTTCTCGTTTAACGTCCAGTGATGCTGCAGATTTGTACATTCTGGACAACATTTGACATATAAATCTTGTTTCATGTCTGACCAGCACTCCCCAACATTATATCAGGATAGAATTTTAAGGCGCAGATTACATTTGGGTCACATTTACATGCGATATCTCTTGGCATAGAAACTCAGGATTGAGTCACTTGGTTCTTACATCACTAACAGTTGGACGGTTGAAAATCTACAGTTGTTGCTAAGAGCCAAAACTCATATCACTAGTGGTTGATCCCTTTGTGCCACTATCACCTTAAAGCTAAAGGCTGCAACATCAAGGCCACAGACTTTAGCTAAGTTGGCTAGCGTCACCCTGGTTGCCATTGCAAGGGATTGCTCATTGCAAGTGGCCACAGTCCAACCTATATTACCCCGCAGTGAGCCGCAGGACATTGCTTAAGGGTTTTCATCTGGAATTTTTAAGCCAGGCTTATTATTATCCTCAGAAAAATTTTATCCAAGTAGAGATTTGACAGTATTATCTAGAGTTTCTGCATGAGGTGTGTAGTTTTTGCCTGTGTTTGCATTCGAGTACGTGCATTTGTAATTTCACAAAGGCTTGCTAGTGAGAAACTTTCATTTGGGTTGGTTCTTTCCAGCCTTGGCCAACTAATATGAGAAAAGGAATCGTGGTACTGCTCCTGGCTGTGTGATTTTCTAACTTGTTGCTTTTGTGAGGTTCAGCTTTTGTGAGGTTCAGCCTTTATTATGTTCAAAGCGTAATACTAGAGGTAGTCGATTTAGCAGTGAAATCCATCTTCCGCGGTTTGGTTCAGTGAGAAAGGATGGCACTATTTTGGTAGTTCAAATGGATCTTTGTGTATGTCTGTCTTCGCGTATGTATTGATAAGTCTGCTGTTAATGCTCGACTCTTGGTGATCGTGCATGCCTTCATCATTTTGTACTGACAAATGACATTTATTACTTGTCTTATGCCACCCTCCTAATTTCATTCAAATCAGTTTTGCCGTACAATCTTGAAATATAACTACCTCTCAATATATTATTTTTCAGTTGCGTTGTTTGCTAATATGGTTGTTGCAAGTATTCAGGTACTCTCATCTAATTGAAGGAATTGTGTCGGCAATACGTGATTATTTTTCTAAAGTGTTGACTAAGTTAACCTACATGCAAAAGGCGTGAAAGCGCAGCAATTTCATTTGGCTCTGGCTAGTTATTGCGTTTAGAGAAAGTTGGTAGGCCTCTTGATGTAGGAGCAAGCAAATGGTGGACCATCTTTGCTTGTCTTTGAGCCCTGTTTTAGTCCATAGATAAATTTTGCAAGAATAGATTTTAGTCCAACTCTGACATGTCATAGTTCTTTGCATCTGTCTACATTCAATTAAACTAAATGAGGCTTTCTAAGCCAATCACGCACATACATCTTCTTTCTTGCTTGAAAAGGGACTGGTTAGAAAACATTGCGTGAACTCAGTGAGAATTCAATATAAATTCAACTTTTAGGCTGGATTTTTCTCTCTTTTTTCATCTGCCATCAACAAATCAACAAAAGGGAAAAGTGGGTTTTGAACGCTACTAGCAAGACTCATCTTTTTCCTTGCTAATTAGTGTGATTAAAAAGGAGTTGTTAATTAGTGTGATTTGGGGAACTAAAAAGGTTGGTTTTAGAATTTAGACAATGACAATGCTTATCCATATACATTACACACACACATGATAAATACAACCAATGCATACAACCATATAGGGATATTATAGTTTTTTTAACACTCTTGCAAGTAGAAGATGTTTTTTTTGGAAGAAAAGCCATGAGCTATAATTACTAGTATATTGTCTAAAAGTTATAAACCTAAACTTAAAAAAGGTAATTTCATTTCAGTTTATTTTATTTTGAATTTCACGCTAATTTATAGTTTGTGCTTAACAAAATACCATGATTATATTCTGCAGTTGATGAGAGCTTTGGTGAGAAGTATGGGCTGAGGTGTGCCAAATTGTGTTAATAAATCCGACCATCATGACTTGGTGGTGACGATGCTGTGTTAGTTGACATAAATCTTTCACACGCACAATTACTAACATAAATCTTTCACACACAATTAAGGAATGGATTTCCATTTGTGTATATCACTCAGCTACTATATGGGTACCTGCACATGTTCTGCATGCATTGAGTATTAAACTGAATGTCCACTCATGAGATCTATTTTTATTAATTATACACACAATTGTAGTCATATATACATAACGCATGGATTACATTATCTTAAATAAACTTTAATAATTCGTTGATTTTCCTATTGACAGTGATATGTGATATTACTTGTTGATACTATGTTGTTGTGCTCTCAGGATGAGTGGTGAGTAGATATCCTGCTATAGACGTAAAGCTTTTGTTTACGCTTAGGCTTATCTCAAAATATTTTACAGATTAGTCGAGTTTGCAGTTCAGGGACATTTACATTAGCACTTTCGAAGATCTCTTCTAGGTTACATCTCTCTGGGAGTATTGATTACGTGCATAAAGAAAACAAGTGTACCTCATTTGGAACTAAATTATTCATTCATTCGATTCGAGGTTCGAATTGTATGGACAATTCAGGTTGTGATAGATATCCCAATATTCGATGTGTGGCCTGGTCCATTCTTGCCCCACATGCCATCTTAAAAGCATACTAAGAACTGCACCTTGATCGTGCCCTCTCACCATGATGATTACTCCCCACCCTTATTGAATCGAGTATGGGTCTAGTACGTCCACGAAACACATATTCACTAGGGTTCTTCTCTGATAACATCAATAACAACCCGGCCCATTCTACTTGTGTCAACCCCCCAAAAGCAGTACTTCGAATAAACACACAAGATGATTGACAATTTGAGAGTGGGTGTTGACTTATAAATAACTCAACATGGCCTCTTCCAGGAGCTTGGGATGGCTCATTGATAAGTCAAATGTGTTGGCCACTAAAAAAAAAGAGAAAGAAATAACTAATGCAAAATTTTCAGTGGCTAAGGGATCGTTGCCAAGGAAAATCACGATGGGATCATCATCGTCATCGCCAATTAATTCCACGGGCTACACTTCGATTTGGACACTCTTAAAAAGGAGGGACATAATGATTTTACTTGAAAGGAAAATTAAATATTTCGAATTATAATACCACAACATTG
Organism: Syzygium aromaticum; assembly: GCA_024500025.1. NCBI lineage: Eukaryota > Viridiplantae > Streptophyta > Magnoliopsida > Myrtales > Myrtaceae > Syzygium > Syzygium aromaticum. The sequence continues at coordinate 8,154,820 of CM044886.1, forward strand.
GGACATTTTCTCCTACGCGAGTCCAGGGTATTGTACATGTAAAAGTGTGCACCAGTGTATACACCTTACAAATGTTCAGTTTCTTGAAAGAAAAAAATCTGTTTTTGATTAAGTAATTTAATATTTTCTCCACCGTCAAATTTCAATGCTATTAAGATGATTTCAACAAATTTAAACGATTTTTTGGTCAAAATTGCACAATGTTCTCAATGATATATTAAATAGTCAATTATCAGCATATTTAACTATATGAATTGTCTTTTTGATGAGTCAAAAATTATCTAGAAAGTAATCTTTGTTAGTGTTAATGTAATTCTTTATGCGGAAAATTCTGAATTAAAGAATTTTAGGCTTTCATAATTTTCCAAAATAAAAGAGATGAAGACGTACCTTTCTCCATAGCAACAACCTTGAAAAGAATGATTGTTGAAGAAAGAGAAGGAATGAAAAAATCTGATTTATCTTTTTTAATCCACTTTTTCTTAACGTATTTTATCTAACTGAGAATAGGATACAACCTTTGATTGTCTTGCGTGGAGAGAGAACCATATTCTATTAATACATGCTATCAATAAGTGCCTTCTATCAAAGTACATTATATTTGCATAAGAGTCGCGTTTTCTCATAAGAACTCTAACTTCTCAAAAAAATTACACCTCTTCATAATAGTTGCATCCCTTCATATGAACAAAAACTTCTCATAAGAATTGCACCTTTTCATAAGAGTTGCATCTCTTCATAACCAATACGTTTTAGAACTCAAATAGTTATTAAACTTTTAGTTGATAATAATATTATGTGGGCCATAATTATTCTTACAATATTTTCTTATGAGCTAATTAATCATCTTTTTGGATCTGGAAAGGGCCATTGCAGGCTATTTTGTAGTTCTTTAATGAAAAGGAAAATAGAGACAAGATTTTGAAGTAGCTATTGTAAATTCTAGTCTCTCCTGGCGCAGATCCTTCATAGGTTAGATTGGTTATAGTTTATGTATGTTTGGGATTGGGTTTATTAGGTCCTTGTCATAGCTCTGACATGATATCGAATCTCTGTCTCCATTGTCGAAAATAGGATATAGTTGTCTTACATGACCATTGATTTGGCATAGGGAAAATTATAAATAAGGGTTTGAAGTGCCCTTGTTTTTTCAAATAGAGGTTTGAAATGGATATTATCGCAAATAGGGTCTGACCTTGTTGGTTGAATGGCATTTTTGTCCTTTAGCTTTATTTATTTATTTATTTATTCCATTTTTTCTTTCTTTTTCCTTTTTTTATTTCTTTCCTTGTCCTTTTCTTTTTCCTTTTCCCTCTTCCTTCGCCGGCGGAGGTCGTCGGACTCAGGCAAGGTTCACCCTCGCCCACCTAGCCCAAGCGAGGGTTGCCCTCGCTCGACACCATCGAGGGTCGTCTTCATAGCATAAGCGAGGGGGCTCTTGCACACTCAGGTGAGGGTGACCCTCCCTTGACGCCGGTGAGGGCAATTCTCACCCAACACCAATGAGGGCAACTCTCACCTGCCAAGGCGATGCCCTTGCTGGAACTAGGGAGGAAGCCCTAGCCAACCTAGGCGAAGGCATTGGTGAGGGCAACCCTTGCCCTCGCTTGACATCGGGGAGGGCGGCCCTCTCCTAAGGTCGGGGGAGGGAAGAGAAAAAAAAAAGTATAAAAAATAAAAAACATACTTTAATTTTTTTAATTAAAATACCCCTTTTCTGACGGTTGAAATAGTCATCGGCTGGCCAAAGTCTTTATTTGAGATGATTTTGCCATTTCAGGTTTTTATTTGAGAAAATAAGGACACTTCATATATTTGTTTGGAGCTTTCCCTTTGGCCTAAGATTCCGAGACATTTGGCAGAATGCTAGCGTTTTGTAACTCTAGTATGTTTGATAAATGTCAAATGCCGCTCGAAATAAAAATGTGAGTTGCAACTTGCTTATCTAGTCCTAGTCGCAAGTAAATAGCTTACCGACAATTTTTGCCGAAAAATGACATTTTTTTTGAAACTTTCAAGATGAATAGCTGCTTTAGAAACTTCCTAACTTTGTTTGAGATTGCCGCGACCTACCCTTCATGGGGTCGCCCTCAACGAATAGGTTTAGAGGTACTTACTCGAAAGATGGTCCGAATTGGCATCCCTAAAAGATGGCTCCAACACATCATCTAATAGGTGATCCAAAATGGTCCATCAATTCCGAGCGTGGGCTATCCCAAGTACATATCGCGCTTGACATTGGTTATTCTAGTATATATATTTATTAGGAGTTGCCATTAGTAATTATTTAGGGTCGGTTAGAAACTTTAATCAAGATGCGGGAGTATCTTCTCGATGCATGTATAACCAAATATATTTAACTAATTTCCTTTTGGTACCTAAAATTGATTATTTGTTGACTAAAATGTTCATGTAGCCTTTTACCAATTATGAGTCCAAATGGTTTTATTTACTAAGTGCACATGCGATGTTTTCATTGAAATCCTAATGATTTAACCTAACCATGTTAAAAAGGAAAACAACAATCAATGTACTAAAAATTTGCAATTGTTGTCAATTAAGTTGGATCACAACCGATTGCAACAAATTTTAACTGTTAGAATCGTGCAATATGCGATCATATATTCTCTTTGTAGAAAAAAACATAAATAGCACTATAAAAGAAGAACGATAGACCAGAAGTTTTTACGTGGAAAACCCATTATGGGAAAAACCACGGGACACTAATTCAGGAAATGCTCCACTATAATCAAAGAATTACAAATAACACTAGAATGGTGTTTCTCTTACAATAAATCCTCACAACTGTCACAAATACACTATCATTTGATGAACTCTTAAGATCTCTCGTGTTTACATACATTGTTGAAAACTCTTATGATCTCTTTGAAGTATTTTCTTGTGGACACAGAAGTCTCCTCCCTAATTGATTGACAATCACCTCCCAATTAAAAATCTCCCCAATTGATTGGAAGTCCTCTAATTGAGCAATCATTGGAATTGATGCCATCATGGTATTCTTTCTAAATAAAACTCCTTATTTAAGATTTCTTCTTTTTTCAGCGTCCTATCATAACAGGACTCCTTATTAGGTATTAATTATTGATGAGCAATCATCGAGATAATTCAAATCGACTCTCGAACATGTTGGGCTGCTCCCAACAAATCTTCCCCCAGCCCTTCATGGAGGATCTTAAACTTGCTAGTCTTTAATAAGGGTAGACCAGATTCTCTGACGATTCCAAATGGGAGATATCCATGCGAGAGAAAGAATCTATTTACTTCAATCAAGACATCAAAGACTTGAACAGTACCGGTATTTGATCAACGGTAAGCCCGAGTAGTACGATAAGTACAAACCAACCCCGCTGAACACTAGTCGATAGCAGCATTGACTTACACTAAAACATCACATCCAAGTCTCGTTGATGACGTGATACATGGGTATACACTGATGTTTAATTGAACCATAATGTAGGAAAGCTACAAATAAGGAAAAATAAAGTGCAGTTTAGAAAACTTAAAGATAATGAAAAAATAACATTTAAGTTGATTTATCAGGATCCTCTCGCTGGATATCGGGTGGTATTTATAATGAAGATATGACAACCGTTCTTCAACCACGTTTGGCAGTTTGGTTTTTTCTCCGAATAACTCCCATCGATCTTATCTCTGTCCTTCATTTCCGTAGTCTTAATCTGTCCACGATCTTGAATAACTGTTCTCATCTTGGTAAACTCTTCCATTCTCGTCAATAACTTTCTCACGATCAACTCTTCAAGTAGTACCTGTTCCCTCTTCAACTTTGATTTGTTTTGAATTTCAAATGTTTCTAAAATTTTACCATCAGCACCTCTATTAGCGGCTACCAGCTATTTGTCATCATGTATCGATAACTAGACACGTGGTATTTTCGAATTATGCATCCATGATGTCTTATCCACCATTCTTCTAATGCCTATCGATGGGGTTATATATGTCACGTGATGTGCATGTGGTTGTCTTCATCCTTGGCTCACACATCGTGTATTTCTTCAATTTTTATGCAAATTCCCTAACAGGTTAGATGGGTCTACAAGAGGCCAATCAATCTCAACCGTCAAATTACATCGGCCTCAAGTTGAACGTGCCTAATCAAATCAAACACGTGGCATTATCCGAGCAATAATAAAATGAAAAAACCACAACGAAAAGCCTGGCGGGCCGATTTGGCCTGGGCCCCACAAGCCCAAAAAGACGCGGGGAAAAACGAGGGCAAAGCGAAACACACCAACTGAAAACCAAACATCCATCTCTCTCTCCCCCTCTCTCTCTCTCTCTCTACGTCCATCTCTTCGCCGTCGCTGGTGGAGTCCACCGGCGACCCCGACGCCGCAGGCGGCCACCACCGGCCGGAGGAGGACAGAGGCCGGAAGCGCAAGGCGGAGGCAGAGCCAGGGCCCGCCGGTCCATGCACGTCGCTCCGTTCTCCCGCGGGTTGGTTTGCGCTGGTCAGGCGCGTGGTCGCGGTAGCCGACCCGGTGAGGTTGGTGCCCCTCGCGATCAAGACGGTCGGCATCCTCGACCGCACCTTCTCCTGGCGCGAGGACGATCGCGTCGCCGCCCAGGGAGCCATTGCCTTCCTTGCTGCACTCGCCGAGAAGGGTAAACGAGTCACTGAGCACACGCCCCCCCCCACTTTTTACGCGTTGATCTTCTCGAGTCAGACTGCTTCTAGTGTAGAGGTTGGCTGATTGCTGGGAGATCAAGGTGATCGATTGAGGATTCTCATCATGCGGCGCGCGCGAATATTGTAGGCTGTAGAGTCCGTGTGGTGTTTGGCATGATGTGTGTGGGGTTTTGTTCTTTCTTTTTTTTTTTTAAGGGAAATGTGTGGACGAGATGGTTGAGAATGGAGTGATTCCTGCTCTAGTGAAGCATTTGCAAGCGCCGCCTTCGGGTGAAGGGGACAAGTGCGAGAAGTTTCACCAGCATAGAGTCGAGAAGAAGAGTGCATGCGCTCTTGGTTTGCTTGCTGTGAAGTTAAGTGTAGTTCATATTGCTGATCGTTTTTCAATGGTTTTTCAAGATGTTAGATGCATCGGGATATGTGTTTGTGTCTTCTCTCAATTGGAAATGTTAAAACTTCTATCTTCTGCTCTTGGATTAAGTCTGAAGCACTAGATTCTGGATAAGGGCTATTCATTCTGCTCAAGTCTTCTTTTCCGTCTCTTGGTTTTGACGGCCAGAGCATCGACAACTCATAGTTAATAGTGGCGCCTTATCCCATCTGCTCAATCTGTTGAAGAGGCACAAAGCAGGCTCTAGTTCACAGTCCGTGAAAGGTCTTATTATGTGGGCAGCGGAGGCTATTGCAAAGCTTGTTCGAGGTAATAGCAGCGCCAGCATCCTTGTAAGGTATTATGGCTTTCATACTTATATGATTTATTGTCATTTTTTACAATACCACTTCTCTCCTTGATTATATTGTGGATTTGTAGGATGGGAGGTGGTATTCCACTACTTGTTGAGTTGCTAGATGCCGATGATATATATGTGCAAGGAGCAGCTGCCGCAGCGTAGTACTCGCTGGCTTTCGTAAATAAAGAGAATGCGAATCAGGTGGTCACATTTTAGGGAGTTAAAACTTCCATTTTGTCCCTCTGCAGCAATATTCGCCAAAAAATCTAGTGTGTATGGAGTGGCTTTTATTTTTTATCTTTTGCTTTTTTCAAATCTTGCGGCACAAGCATCATTTTTTTTTTTTAAATTTTAACCGGCGAAACTTTCATAAAATACAATTATTGACTGGTAAATTTAAATAATCCATTTATTATTTCTTTTTAAAATAATATTCTGAACTTTAGCAGGAAAGAAAAATGCTGCTTTTTATTTTTCATATGCCAAAACAAATGGACTATTGGTAACATGTCATTTCAGATCCTGGATTGTGGGGCTCTTCCAAGCATTGTGTTGATACTCAAATCTGACAATGCTGACATACACTGTAATGCGGTAATATTTCAAGACAACCATTGTGCTTGATTCATCTATTTATGTGCAAATTATCGATTCTAAACTCGTTGATTGCACCACTATAACTCAAAATTTGCCGTAATCACTGGTTTTGCAGGTTTTATTGATTCATTTTCTGGTGTACTCATCTCCAAAAATAATGAAAGATGTGCTGGCTGCTGGAGCCTTGCAACGTATAATTAGATTGCTCAGGTATGACTATGTCTTGGGTTTTTACATAGGTCGCAATGTCTTTTGCTTGGTTGGCAAAGCAACTGTATATTGCAGCTGTTTCATGTTGGGAACTACTGTCTCTCTCTGTGAAATTCGAAGTTCGTCCGTTGCAATGCAGTTCCAGGTGTGTTTTGAGCCAGAAGGAGGCAGCTTGCTTAGTTGGGCTATTTGCTGCTGCCAATTCAGTTTGTAAGGTGACTTATGAGAGTTGCTGTTTTACTCATGATCCCTCTATATCCTTTGCTCTGTAGTTTTTTGTCTTCTATATATTTCTCTAAAGAAATATCATATGTACGATTTTCTATAGTGAAAACGATGATCGCTTTTCTCTGTGCATCCCTGAGAGCCCTCTGCCAAGGCCTCAGAGATCATACAAACATTTTTTTTTAGGTCTTAATATTGGTCCTACGAAAGACCCTTACAAATGATCCTCATTTTCTTTTTCTTTCAAAATTTTAGCAAAGTAGCTAATATCTGCTGCTTAAGTTTACCGAAATTTTTTTACCAAAAACAAAAAATTTACCAAAAATTTCACTATATCTTAAACAGCATAAACGACAATACAAGTAACTTGTTTGACAAATGGTAATGTCCACTTTCCTTCATCACACACATGAGCAAGCTTTCTCAACTACATGCATCTTTTGTTTAGTCTGATGATTGTAAGTAGCAAATATAAATGTGGATGTATTAGTCTAGAAAACCTGATGTACTGATCATACAATGTGTTAAGTACAATACGACAGAGGTTTTGGTAATGCATATCTGGCTTTTGATCCGGAAGGTTCTCTGGTCAAGTTATATGAAGCCACTCTGTGCTAAAGTTTCTTATCTTTGAATTCCGTACTTTGGTCCTCAGCATAAGGGTCCAAACAGATGTTATTGGCAAAAATGTCTAAAGGATGCTTTTTACTGCTCTTTCTCTCTCAAGAAGCTGAATGGTTTTGTTTGTATGCCGATTGTGACTAGAAGCTCATTTGCTCACATTCTTCAACAACGTTATACTTCTTGTCCATTTTAATAAAAAGCTTTAAACAGGCTATCATTCAGAGGGGTGCAGTTCGTCAACTTATCGAGATGCTTCGATCACCTAAACTTCAAGCAAGGGAATTGGTGGCTTCTGCACTGTGGAGATTGGCTCGGGTCATTTTACACTACCGCAGCACTGCTCATTAATTTATGTGAATGTTGTGCTTAATTCATATTAATGTTTTTCTATTCCTTTATATCTTCAATGACTTTGATTTCCCCTTCGTTTGCAAATTTAGAATTTATAGTAGATTTTAATGATATCCTTGACTTCAGAAAATGGGGAGTTTGCACCCGTAGTTCCTTCTTTACCGTTGCTAATTAATCCTATTGTATGGTTAACACATAGTAGATGTTATTTTGGTTTGCATGCTATATTGCTGTTAATTCAATCAACGTATTCTAATTCTGGACATGAACTCATCGTCATCTTGTAGTGCTTCATAGAATTCTTACCTATTACTTACTGATAAATCTGGTAGTTCAATTTAATCTCTCTCTGCACTCCATTATCTGCTTTCTGACTGCATGAAAATGAGCAATATATTAGCTTGGAGGAGTGCAGCTCTCTGGTTGGGCTAGTTGTGAGATTCACTGTACTCACTATAGGAAACACATTCTTAATTTCAGAACTCGGACACCAAGGTTGGTATTGCTCATGAGGGCGGCTTACTGGCGTTACTGGGACTTCTAGATTCAGAAAGTGAATCATTGCAGGATGTTGCTGCATGTGCTCTTCATATTCTATTGCATAATGAGGTGTCAGAAACTTCTCTGGACCAAAACTCAAATTTTATTCTTGAAGTGGATGGCTGTCAACCACATTCCTGCATCATCTAATGGATTTTCTTCATTTGTCACAGGATAATGTGTCAGATTTTATAACTATCGGTGGATTTCGGAAGCTACAGAGAGGAGAATTCACTGGCCGAGTAAGTCTAAGTGATTCTCCTTGTTGGTGACTCTCATATCATACTCAACATTAATTATCCAAGTAGACAAAAGAATATTTGTCCTGCTACTGCTAGGATCTGTACACTTAATGCCGAGATTGTTTTGGTACCACCAAATAACATCACCCGATGAGAAAATTCCTTCTTAACTTGAGTTCATCTACTATGATTTTATAGACTCTAAATGTGCTGCAGCGGGCTCTACTCAACTTTCCTAAAATTGAGCTGGAGGACACCGTTGCACAAGGTTGTGTCGTTAAACTTGACATAAAGAGCCACATCCCGTGCGCATGATTGATGAACCATTTTGTAACATCAGAAGTTATTGGATAGGGATGCTCTGGACCGGGTTGTAAGTTGAGTGGCATGTTGCTCTTGTGTTCTAAGTATAGAGTATGTTTAGCTTGGAGCTTAATACTGCAATATTTTTCCATATTACTAGAATATGGAAGTAACGAATAGGGAAAAGTTATTAATTCATTCCCTATATTGTGGGAGTTTCATTAACTCTGATTTTGGTGATTTTTGTCCATCTACTTTGTATGTTGACGACGTGCCATCCAACTTCTGTTAGTTTCTTTTTGAGGCAGATATTGTTATATCTCTGAGGTAGCCACTGCCACATAGGATGGTTTTTTTGAAAACCCTAACCTTTGTAGGAGTGAAGGACTGTTTTCACTATATGAAGTATAGAGACTAAAACCATTAATATTAAAGTTTAGGGGGTCACTTACCAAATTTCCCAAAGCATAGTGAGTGTCTAGACAATAATGACAAATGTTTCCATTTAAATTTGGGCGTCTAGCAATGCAATAAGGAACTAACTAGGTAATTCTTTCTTCTTCAATCATTTATAGTGCTACCATGACAAATTATGTGCCATATTCAATTATGTATCTCAATTTGACTGGAAATCTGAAGCAGTCAAGCTAGGAAGCTAACTTGCACTCGTGGCCAATTGATGTTTTGGGGCACGCTACAAACCTGTGAAATATATTATGAGATACTTCCTATATGAAGAATTTCTATGCCTTTGTGTTAAGATTACTACGAGTTTGTTCGCCATGTTTTGCAGGCCACAAAAATTCGTGTTGAAAGAACAGTGAAGAGATTAGAGCAAAAGATTCGAGGCCGAGTGCGTATTTATCTTTGTAAAGACGTTCTTCATGATAGTGATGGTTATTTTGCAATCTTTTTTTGCTGGCGATGCTTACATACCGTAGGCAGGTTGTGCAGCGTGCTTTTGATACTTAACATTGGTCAAATAATATTTTGGTTTTCTTCTATGTAGGTCTTCAAACACTTAATGCTTTTAATGCGTGCATCAAAGAGTACCATCCAAGGAAGAGTAGCTGTAGCTCTTGCACATCTTTCTCACCCAACAAATCAATGGATGATTTTTATTGATAATAATGGCATGTTATACTTTGGAGTTTTTATTAGCTTTTCTATGCCCAACATTTCACGCTCAAGAGCCATCAACTACCATGTTAGAAGAACTTTTTTTGTTTTTTTTTTGGTAAGGATGTTAGAAAAACTTTTTAGTAACTCAGAAAGCTATTTTTTCATGAAAGGATTGAAGTTGCTACTTGGGTTGCTTATTTCTTCTTGTCCTGAGGAGCAAGTTGATGGTGCACTAGCTTTGTTCAAGTTGGCTAATAAAGCAATGATCTTTTCACCTTTAGATGCAGATTCGCCTGCTCCAGCACCGCAAGTATGCTTTTTTTATATTTACTCTAGCCCATCATAATTAGACTTTATAAGAAACTTGGTCTTCGAATTTATAACACCTATATTTATTGCCTAGTTTCATTCGTGTTTACTGACGCTCCTTGTTGGAGGAAGGTTTGGTATTCTAGAGAAGCATGTAATTTAGGGCTTTTGAAGCAACTTCTTCTGTCGGCTACACGATGGTGAATTTCTAATTGATCAACAATGCCATCTGATGGTGATGGTGATCTTTACCTTTGAGGGAGTCCATTTGCATTGAATGTTTTGTTATGGGAGAAACAACATTCTATGAGAAACACCACGCAGTTTGGTATGTCATGTGTAGGGTAGGAGGTGCATTTAATCATTGTTAACGAATAATTATGTTTATAGAGGTTGACTTGTAAATAGTACTACTATCATAAATATCAAGGATAGTCATCCCAACACATAATCTCGTAATCACTCTCTTGTTCTTTTACTTTCTCATGGTTTCAGAGCCATGACTTTAGCCGCATGTTAGCTAGTGTGGTTAAAATACCTAGTTGAGTTGTTGGGATTCAGAAAAACACCGTCTCTCTTGTTCCTTCTCAATTACTATAGATTTTGTTAGATGATCTTTTTCTTGTCGAAACAGAACATATATCCAGCTACTATTATAAATGCTTGAAAAGGGACATGCACACATTTATAGGACTTACATTAGATTGGGGATTTCTTAGATCCTTCATAGGTTTAGATTCATCGTAAGGCGGTGCATTTAGGATTAAATTCAATTAGGTTCGGCGACGAACTTGTTTCTCTGAGATATGGAAATACAATGCCAAATCATAGCTATAAAAATACTTACACTTTCTTTGTGGTCATGGTGAAAGGTGAATCTGGTTTGAACACAGAATTGATTTGGCTTGAGAAGTGGTAGTAGGATTATGTTCACCCTATTCTTGTTGTCCTTCCGAATGGAGCATTTAGTGTAAGAACTATATTTTACTTGTACTCAAAACATGGGCTGTAAAGTTTATTACATACGAGTTTATAAGAAAGATTTTCTCCTGATTAAGGGATATATACACAGATGTTCTCAAGAACCTTCTAACTAAGATAATTTTGTGATAAATGATGAAGTTGAGGGTAATAGAGGATTCTAAAATAAGTGAATATTTCCTCAGTAGTCAGCTGCAACTTCTTTAGTGGTATTCATAATGAAACCTTGCCTCGCTGATACTTTTCCTAAGTTCTACCTGGGTCACTAGTTCTACTTAGTTTGCTAGACATTCTTCATCTCAGCTTCATCTAATCTAAAAGGAGTGTAAACATCATGAAGTATGAAGTGATTGTGAAATTGATATTTCATCTTGAGGCCTTAAATACGAAACTGTCCATTGTTCCACTTTCATCTTATTCCTACACAATGCTTAAGCACAATGTATTACTTGATTGTTTACTTTGATTGTTGATACTATTCATGTAGTTAAGCTTGTATTATCGTACATTGCATAGTTGCCATCTTGGTGAAGGCACATTGCCTTTTGTTAGAGCGCAAAAACTTGTGAACATCCAGGAAGGGAAAGACTGGAGCACAAGAAAAGGGAAAGTCATAGAGGCAGAATTAATAACAAAGGATGAGTTTGAGGATGTGCTTATCGTGGCAGAATGCTGCCATTGGCATCATCTCAAGCTCATGTCTGTCACATAGGCATGGTTGCATGTCAATAGGTGGCTCTGTAGAAATCTTGGTTGTGTATAATTTAAGGATGTTACAAACAAGAAATCTAAGTTTGAAACTTGATGTTTTTCTCTTTCACCAGGCTCTAATACCATCTAAAGAGGAGAGAGTAGAGAAACTCGATATTCTCTTACAGTAAGATGTGAGATCTCAGAAGTGCATAGCCACCTTAATACTGTGGACTAATACATTGTTCACAGGTCATTAAAGCCTTCTGGAAATTGAGTGCCTTGTTCTTCAAATCATTTTCACAAAGGTTAAGTTTGTCAAATCTATTACTATTTCTCCTTCAACATTTATGTCCAATTTTTAATTGATTTTTTTTAATGCTCTAGTGATGCTTCTTTATTTGACCATATGTTCAATGCGCTGATGGAAGGAGTCTTATTGCAGGTCTATCTGAGTGAGCAGTATGTGAACAATGCTATGCAATCTGATGTAACCTTTTTGGTTGAATGTGAGTTTGGGTTGTCTGTCCAAGTTTGTATGCTCTTGTAAATTCAACCTAATTTCTGACTCTCCTGTTCGTTTTTATATCGGGTGCCTCATGGTATTGACTTGCTTGTTGCAGCCAGACAATTATATGCACACAGAATTTGCTTGTCTGCTTCTTCAGATACATTCCGTGCAATGCTTGATGGCGGTTATCAGGCAAGTTTATTTATTCTGTTTAAGTTGGTACATAATCATCAGTTGCGGCAGGCTGGCTCTTGTTCTTGAGGAAACATACCCAGTTATTCTCATATTGAAGAAGCCTTATTAAGCTATCTAACTGTAGACGGGGATTGGGTACATAATGAATTTTGACTTATTTCACTCTGTTTGCTTACAGGAGAAGGATGCAACTAGCATAGAGATTCCAAACATAAGATGGGGGACTTTTGAGTTGATGATGAGGTCAATGCAATTTTTTTTAACATGGCAGAGGGCCTATTTGCTTTATTTTCTAATTCGCTAGATCCTTTAACTGGTACAGGTTCATGTACTCTGATTCAGTAAAAATTACGCCAGATAATGCACCAGAGCTTCTTAAAGGCCAATCAGTATCTCATTGAACAACTAAAGCGACTTTGCGAGCGTGCCATTGCACAGGTTAGCCAGAGAGGTTATCTGTTTCTTTCCTTTTGATTACTGACATAATTGGGAGTGCACATTGCAGGAAATATCTATGGAAACTATTGTAACTATCTATGAACTCTCCAAAGATTTCCTTGCAACATCATTGAGGCATTCATGCATCTTGTTCATCCTGGAGCATTTCAATGAATTCAGGCATTGGTATGCAATCTCAATAGTTTTTGGACTTCTAAAATTTTATAGTTTCTTCTGCTAATGAGATTACTAAGAATGGTAATTCTTTTGAAGTTTGTGTATTGGAAGAATTATAAAGGTCTCTGTTATTTCAAAATTCTGTGGCCATTTGGCAACTAGCAAGCTTGGTATCTCGATCAGGGCTGGGCTCTTTGCATACCAGAAGAATGATTATTAGCTCAATATTTATACCATTTTCAGTAATGCCCGGTTAAGACACTGTCCACAGATGCAACACACTTTTTCATTGCATTCTCGTTTAATGTCTACGGATGCTGCAGATTTTGCACATTCTGGACACAACATTTGACATATATATCCTGGTTTATGTCTGATTAGCACTCCTCAACATTATATTAGGATAGAATTCTAAGGCACGGGGTTAAAGTTTGGTCGCATTTGCATGCAAAATCTCTTGCCTCACAAACTCAGGATCGAGTCACTTGGCTCTCACATCATAAACAGTTGGGCGGTTGAGAATCTACAATTAGTTACTAAGAGCCAAAACTCATAGCACTTGCGGTTGATCCCTTTGTGCCACTATCACTCTAAAGGCAAAGGCTGCAACATTGAGGCCCCAGAATCCGGCTAAGCAGGCTAGTGTCACCCTGGTTGCCATTGCAAGGGATTGCTCATTGCAAGTGGCCACAATCCAACCTATATTACCCAACAGTGAGCTGCAGGGTGTTGACACCTAAATTTCGACTCACCATTTAGTTGTAATTTGCATAAAAATTAGGGATTAATTTTTAACCCCTAAACAAAATATTTAAATTGCATAACATATAGTTTAGGTTCATTTTAATTTAATCGCATTTTGCATCGGACCGGTGATGGTGAACGAGCTTAAATTTCATCGAATGGGACTCGGTTCGCTCGGAAAGGCAAGGGCCGGAAATCACGAGTCAAATAGGTTTGGTCGTTTTAATTCGAGCTTAAATCAGCCCATTGAGTTTAATTAAAGAAAAACCCAAATTAATTCAATCAATTTGAAATTAAATAAAAAGCTTGAGCTAAAGCCCATTAGGACTAGGAAGCCCGGTTAGTTAACCTAGGGTTGCAATATAAATACATGTTTATGCTTCAAAATTAAAAGGAGGCCACACAACTAAATACACGGCCACAACAGTAAGAGAGAAGAAAGAAAGAAAGTCGTTCTTTCCTTTGAACGACTCGGTTCACTACCTTGTCTCTCTGATTGAACTCCACGCCTTTTGCATCACCACGATTTTGATCCCCCGGCAGTTCTTCAAGGGTTCTCAATAGCCAACAAGCATCTCGAAGTGAATTCCGGCAGATTTCCGAGTGAGTCCAGTTGAGTGCCGTGAAGTTCCCAGCCGAGGAAGAATTATGGCAGTGCCCTCGAAGATTGAAGATGGTGATCCAACGGTGATGTTCATGAGTGCAGTATCACAGAGGAAGAGTTCTTCACAGCTACAAGACAAAGGAGGGCACGTCCAAAAGGGAAGGAGGACAGTTCTTCATAAAAATCTTATCTTCACCCCTCCACTAATATTTTCTTACTTTCCCAGGATTCATGCAAGAAGTCATCTCATGCATAATTGTGCTTTCTGGACGACCCATCTCACATCATCATCCCAAGCACTTCTTCACGGGAGGAGATAGATCTTGAGCGTAGCAACATTGGTGATCCGGGAAGTCATACCAACGTCGCAAACACTGAGCCTCCCTATAGCACGTCCACACCGAGTGGCCAAGTCCACGAGCCGTCCCTTGGTCGAAAGTCCCTGTCTGAGAGCACCACCGCGAGCCACCGTCCCATTGAGCCTCGCATCCGTGATCCCGAGCCGATTCCGTTGCGTTCAAATTCAAAAACTGAATCCGCGTGATATTTCGAATTAGGTAAGAAATTTTATCTAATTTGATTTTTGAATATTTTGTTTCGTTATTTGAGATATTGTGATGCTAATTGGATCCATGAATGATATATCCGCAATATTTTAAAATACCCCAAATTAGGAATCGTTCCTAATTTAGCAACGTATCTGGACGACTATCCGACCTTATCCCGAAGGTACGATATGCGGTGATACGGAAAATCATTATCCTATCCATAATCACTTGGATACGATAATGAATTTTATCTGCTTTCCAAATTTAAATGATCAACTTTCCGTCAATATCTATAACCCTATAGATATGACCGATAGTTCGATTTTTGTGCCTAATCCGAATTTGAAACAAATCCGACGGATCGCGTGGACGATTTGAATGTGATTGCTATCTTTGTTTGTTTAATTGCTTTCTTTTTAAAAGAAAAAAAAAATATCAGTTGGATTTGAATTAGAGTTTTGCATGTTTAGGGAATCCTAAATATATCTAGAAGATAGAGTAATTATTTAATTTAAATTAGGATTTGAGATAATCTATTTCCTAGTTTAAATTAAGTAATATTCTAATCTTAATAGATTATTTAGGTCATTTTTTTAATTTCGAATTTTCATAAAAAACCCAAAAAGAGTCATCTTAGGATAGATTAAATTAGGATAGATTGCATTCATGATTTGGGTTATTTTTAATTTCGAATTTTAACTAAAAATTCCAAAAAATCAATCATTTTAAGATATGTTAAATCATCATAGATTGCACATTATTTTAGGCATATTTTTATTCCGAATTTCATTAGAGAAAAATACCAAAAATAAATCATTTGCATGTCATTAGAATTAGGTCACGTCGTCGCATGACATATAGTTTGCATGCTAGGTTGCATTAATTGCATGTCATTTTTGCACGTTATTGCATATAGATTAAATTTCATTTAAATAAGTGAAAATCAAAAGAGAAATTGAGTGAATTGCTTGTTAATTAGAAATCATATTAGGATGTTAATGTGATTTTCTAGCTAACAATGCAGAGGCTTGCGTTGCTTCCAGGTAAGTAATTCTTCAAAACTTGCAATTTATTTAATGCTTTCCTGGGTGTTAAATTGGTGGTTTGCGCACCCGCATGAACATCTCACATGTTAGTAATTAAATTGAAATGGATCCAAACTGCATGCTAAAATATTTTTGAAAAGAAAAGGTACCGAAAGGGCGTTAGACTAGATTTAGCGTAATCAAGTCCCTGGGCTTAGAATCTCTTGTTCGTAGGAATAAAATATATCTCCCTATATTTTATTTGGGTTTCTAATCGACCTACCGTAAATTGATTAGTGGCGACTCCAAGAATGAAAATATTTGCATGTTAAAAACTTAAACCCTAAGTTGCGAATTGGTAGGGCTTGGGAGGGCCCGAGTTAAGCTTAGTCTTAATAATCCATTAGCCCGAAAAATGAAAATTTTTTAGGTCGCGACACAGGGCATTGCTTAGGGCTTTCATCTAGAATTTTTAGGCCATGCTTATCATTATCCTAAGAAAAAATTCATCCAGATGGAGATTTGACAGTATTATCTGGAGTTTCTGCATAAGGTGTCTAGTTTTTGCCTGTGTTTGCATTCAAGTACATGAATTTGCCTTTGTCACTTGCTGCATTTGTAATTTCACAAAGGTTTGCTAGTGAAAAACTTTCATTTGGGTTGGTTCTTTCCAGCCTTGGCCAATTAATATGAGAAAAGGAATCGTGGTACTACTTGTGGCTATATGATTTTCTAACTTGTTACTTTTGTGAGGTTCAGCCTTTTTTATGTTCAAAGCGTAATGCTAGAGGTAGTCGATTTAGCAGTGAAATCCATCTTCCGCGGTTTGGTTGAGTGAGGAACGATGGCACTATTTTGGTAGTTGAAATGGATCTTTGTGTATGGCTGTGTTCGTGTCTGTATTGATAAGTCTGCTGTTAATGCGCAACTCTTGCCGATTGTGCATGTCATCTTCATTTTGTACTGGGAAATGACATACATTACTTGTCTTACGCCACTCTCCAAATTTCATTGAAATCAGTTTTGCCGTACAATCTTGAAATATAGCTGCCTCTTAATATATTATTTTTCAGTTGCATTGTCTGCTACTATGATTGTTGCAATTCTTCAGGTACTCTCACCTAATTCAAGGAATTGTGTCAACAATACGGGCTTATTTTTCTGAAGTGTCGACTAAGTTAAACTACATGCAAAAGGCGTGAAAGCGCAGCAATCTCATTTGGTTCTGGCTAGTTATGGCCTTTAGAGGAAGTTGGCAGGCCTCTTGATGTTAGCAAGCAAATGGTGGACCATCTATAATTATCTTTGAGCCCTGCTTTACTCCATAGATAAATTTTGAAAGAATTGAATATAGTCCAACTCTGACATAGTATAGTTCTTTTCATCTGTCTACATTCAATTAAACTAAATGAGGCTTTCTAAGCCAATCACGCACACACATCTTCTTTCTTGCTTGAAAAGGGACTGGTTAGAAAACATTGCGAGAACTCAGTGGGAATTTAATACAATTTCAACTTTTATGCAGGATTTTTCTCTGTTTTTTCATCTGCCATCAACAAATCAACAAAAAGGAAAAGTGGGTTTTGAACGCTACTAGCAAGACTCATCTTTTTCCTTGCTAATTAGTGGGATTAAAAAGAAGTTGTTAATTAGTGTGATTTGGGGAACTAAAAAGGTTGGTTTTAGAATTTAGACAATGACGATGCTCATCCATATACATTATACACACACATGATAAATACACCCAATGCATACAACTATATAGGGATATTGTAGTTGTTTTAATACTCTTGTAAGTAAAAGATTTTTTTTTTTGGAAGAAAAGCCATGAGCTATGATTCCTAGTATATTGTCTAAAAGTTATAAACTTAAACTTGAAAAAGGTAATTTCATTTAAGTTGATTTATTTTGAATTTCACGCTAATTTACAGTTTGTGCTTAACAAAATACCATTATTATATTCTGCAGTTGATGAGAGCTATGGTGAGAAGTATGGGCGAGCCAAAATGTGTTAATAAATCCGACCATCATGACTTGGTGGTGACGATGTTGCGTTAGTCGACATAAATCTTTCACACACACAACTAGGGAATGGATATCCATTTGTGTATATCACTCAGCTACTATATGGGTATCTACACGTTCTGTGTGCATTGATTATTAAACTGAATGTCAACTCATGAAATCTATTTTTATTAATTATACGCACAATTGTAGTCATATATACATAACACATGGATTACATTATCTTAAATAAACTTTAATAATACATTGATTTCCCTATTGATAGTGATATGTGATATTACTTGTTGATACTATGCTGTTGTGCTCTCAGGATGAGTGGTGAGTAGATATCCTGCTTTAGACGTAGAGCTTTGTTTACTATGCTTAGGCTTATCTGAAAATATTTTACAGATGAGTCGAGTTTGCAGTTTAGGGACATTTACATTAGCAATTTCGAAGATCTCTTCTAGGGTGCATCTTCTATTTGGGAGTACTAATTATGTGCGTAAAGAAAAACAAGTGTACCTCATTTGGAACTAAGTAATTCATTCATTCGATTCAAGGTTCGAATTGTATGGACAATTCAGGCCGTGATAGATATCCCAGTATTCGATGTGTGGCCCGGTCCATTCTTGCCTCACCTGCCATCTTAAAAGTATGTTAGGAACTGCACCTTGATTGAGCCCTCTCACCATGATGATTACTACCCACCTTTGTTGTCATGCCTCGAACCCCACCGAGCCCGCAACCCCCCGTCCTCGATCGTAATGAATGCGACGTCCCAGGATGCGTCGCCGACCCAAAATCCAAAACAGAGAGTAATGCACATGCGGAGGCAATATCACACCTGTACATAAATAAACATGGTTTGGAATAGCAACAAACATTACGAATACAAACTTACATTAATAGAGAGGATATACGATATCCAATACAAAGATATTCACGAACCAAAATGGGTCAACAACCACTAACATAAAAAAAAAAAAAGTATGTGGCTCGGGCGGTCAAGGACTAGTTCTAATAAGGGTTTATACTTAAAAAATGTCAGCCTAAACCCTAGCTATGGTTAGGTTAACCCTTAGGATACCCAGTCCGGGTCGGATCCCGAAGACTTGGATGAGTAGGCAGACGACTCAGACTCCAAATCCATAGACTCAGGCTCGGACTCAACCTCCAACGGCTCATCCTCGGGATCATCCTCCGGCTCTGATACCAGCTCCATCGACTCTAGCTTGGGATCAGACTCCCACTCCATGGCCTCCTCGTCTGACTCGAAGATGATAGGCCGGGGATCGGAATCTGCCTCGGACTCCAGGTCGGGGCTCGCTACCTCTCCATCAGCTGGCTCCGGGTCCCACTGCCCTAGTTCATCAATCAAAATGTCAAAAGACCTAAGGGGTCCATGGTTGCAAGTCTAGTCTTGATAACACCAACCAAAGTACCGATGGGCCATGAGCTGAAGCCCGCCCTTGTCAACCCATACTATAGTCTGATGCTTAATGTAAACCTCCCCAAACCCAAGGGGGTACTCAATTACCGAACGCTCTATATGGCTTGGGATCCCAAAACGTACTGGCACACTGGTCATCCTCAAGGTCGGGGGTCTGAAATGATTATATAATAACTGTGAGAACGAGTATCAATAAGTAACACCCTAAACCTCACGTAGGCCAATGCGTACCCAAACAAATCGTACATGCAGTCTAGCCCATAACATGGAGAGTTCACAACATTGTACTTACCTCGCCATCAAACACATGCCGACTTTGCACGTTAGTCAAACGTGATAATGCAATAATAATAACTCAATAACATATCACAATCACTCGAACACCAACCACATTAGCACTCAATTAGTCCAACCAATTCGATCGCATATTCAACCAGCTAATTCAATCACACTTAATTCGCATGAGTGGCCGAACATCTTTCTCACGACCCGCACCACTACGCCTCAGGTCCATTTTCACTGCCTGCGCCACTGTGCCTCAGGCCCAATCTCACAACCCGCACTACTGCACCTCAGGCTTAGCCCTTCAATCAATCCGGACTCGGTCCTGCGTAACCACGCTTCAGAACATTTTTCCCCTTTCAATGACCCGCGTAACTACGCCTCAGGTCTAATCATGCCTTTCTCGTCTCACCCGCGTAACCATCCCTCAGGTTGGCAGCCCTCCGATCAATCTGGGCTTTTCTCATGCACATGCACCACAACACAATTCGCCATTCAGCACATCGTATGAATCCCAATCACATCACAAGCCCATCACATTAACCCACAAATCCGACATCCAAGCCGGCTACATACGAACATCAAATCCACCCACGAATGCCACAATGAGCCAATCATTGACCCACAAACATCAACCACTAATAAGCACTCAAAACCATCCCAATTCACCCAACAATTCAATCACATTCAAATCACAACGTTCCGTAAATCAATTCTATCAAACTAGCCCTTAATCTACATGGTCTATCCTCTAAACAAGTCTAAAAATATCTATTGTCCTAAGTAAAGATTAGAAAGTTACTTACCTAAGTTTTAAGCCAATGGGGACCAAGCAAGGATGGGCAAAATGACCGGTCAGATCGGTGTTGGGCTCGGTGTAGGGGTCGGCACAACGGTCGGCCATGGGCAAAATGCTCGGCACAGTTGGGCAAGGCAACAAGCGACGGCTGAGGCACTCGGCCATGGGCGGGCAATGGCCTAGGCAAGCTGGTCGGCCCGGGGCAACTCGGTCACGGCCTAGGCATATAGCCTGGCTACTCAGCCACGGCTGGGCATGCTTGGTTGGCGGGCTTGGGCATGGCTTTGGCTAGCCGACGATTGGGGCGGGTGTGCCGCGACGGCGACGGGGACAACGGCGGTGCGGCGGCGAGCTAGCTCGGCGACGTGGTGGCGACGAGCCAAAGGGGAGGGGAAGGTTAGCCGGGGGTGATGGTGGCGAGAGAGAGAGGGGGCTGGGGCTGAGGGAGCGAGCCGGCGGCGACGGCAGGGAGCAGTTGCACGACAGCAGTGCTGGGTTGACGGCCAGCGGCGATGGCATTAGGCGGACTAGCAGCAAGTAGCGAGCGGCGATGACGGCGACGGCTGGACGTGCAGCGATTATGGGGACAAGCTCATTGCTTGCGCGAACAGGGGGGGCTTTCGTGGCGACGACGGCGCGGCGGTTGGCAGGCGTGGTGAGCGGTGTGGCACGGACGAGCTCGGGCGGTCGGCCGTGATTGGTTAGGTGGCGTCCAGCTTGGGCGAACAGAAGTAAAAGTCAAACCAGTCGGCGAAAGGGAAGGCCAACGAAGAAGAAGAAGAGAAGAAGAAGAGAGAGAAGGAAAAAGAAGAGAAAGGAGGTGAGAGAAGGGGCAGGGGGTTTAGTGGGGGAGGGGACGTTTGCATGGGGGGGGACGTGCGCATGAGAGAGAGAGATGACAAAAGTCATAATTTGTTCTCGAGTGCGAATCCGACGGTCCCGGTTTAAACCTAAAAATCAATCTAATGGTCCACGAAAATCCCACTTAATAATTTTAGGATTTGGCCCACGAACACTAGAAAAACACATTACGAAGGAGGTCTACTAATCCAAATCCACACTCGGTTAAAATTTCATTCTTCGCATATCTCGGGCAATAATGAGGCTAGCCACAATCATATCGACACTGTCCAATTAAATTCATCTCGGAACTCCGAGAAATTCGACACCAAAGTTTGAGTTTTAAATAATGGCCAAATTCGATTGAGTGCAGTTCTAACGAAATCTCAAATTTTAAAAATAATAACCGAAAGTGATTAGTTACCAGACAAGATTTTATTATAAGTACACTTGCGATTTACACGTTTTACAAATCCTAAAAATGGGTCCAAATCTAGAATGTCACACTTGTTGAATTGAGTACGGGTCTAGTATGTCCACGAAACACACATTCACTAGGGTTTTCCTCTTATGACATCAATAACAACCCGGCCTATTCTACTTGTGTCAACCTCCCAAAAGCAATCTTCGGAGTAACCACAAAATATGTTGAGAGTGAATGTTGACTTATAAATAACTCCACACGGCCTCTCCCATCCACAGTGGAAATTGGGACGGCACATTGAAAACTCAAATGTGTTGGCCACAAAAAAAAAAGAACAAAGAAATAACAAATGCAAAATTTTCAGCGGCTAAGGGATCGTTGCCAATGAAAATAACGACGGGATCATCATCATCATCGCCAATTAGTTCCACGGGCTACACTTCGATTTGGACACTCTTAAACATGAGGGACATAAATAATTTTACTTGAAAGGAAAATTAAATATTTCGAATTATACAAAATACCACAACAATGAGACATTTTCTCCTACATCCACGGTATTACACTTGCAATACACCTTACAAATGTTCAGTTTCTTGAAAGAAAAAATCTGTTTTTGATTAAGTAACGAAATATTTTCTCCACCGAAAATTTCAAATGCTATAGAGATGATTTCAATAAATTTATCTATGATTTTTTGGTCAAAATTTACGCAATGATATATTAAATAGTCAATTATCGGCATATTTAACATATAAATTGTCTTTTTGATGCGTCAAAAATTATGTAGAAAGTAATCTTTGTTAGCATTAATGTAATTCTTTATGTGGAAAATTTTAAATTAAAGAATTTTAGACCTCCATGATTTTTCACAATAAGAGAGATAAAGACATAACTTTCCAGTGCCCCGCAAGGTGACTTAACTGGTGGCACGTGTGTGGTGGCTAGCACGTGTCGCCCCCAGAGTTTATCCTCTAGCTACCGGCCGTGCGGGGGTTCCCTGGGTTATCAAAAAAAAAAAAAAAGACATAACTTTCTCCATAGCAATAACCTTTAAAAAAATGACTGTCGAAGAAATATAAGAAATATAGAAATCTGATTTCTCTCCCTTAGCCCAGTTTTTCTTAATATAGTTTATCTAACGGAGGATAGAATACAACCTTTGGTTGTCTTGAGTGAGAGAGGATCAGATTCTATTTATACAAGCTATCAATCGGTGTCTTCTATCAAATTACATTATATCTTCATAAGAGTCGCATTTTTTCATAAGAACTCTAACTTCTCATAAGAATTGCACCTCTTTATAATAGTTGGATCCCTTCATAAGAATGATAACTTCTCATCAGAATTGCACATTTTCATAAGAGTTGCATTTTTTCATAACCAATACGTTTTAACACTTAAATAGTCATCAAATTTTTAATTAATTATAATATCACGTGGGCCACAATTGTTCTTACAATTTTTTCTTAGGAGTTAATTAATCATCTTTTTGGATTGGGAAAGGGACATTGCAAGCTATTTTGTAGTTCCTTGTTGAAAAGGAAAATAGAGACAATATTTTGAAGTAGCTATTGTAAACTCTAATTTCTCCTATCATAGCTCTCAATTAGAAATCTCTCTGATTGATTTGAATTCTTCTAATTGGGCAATCACTAGAATTGATGTCATCCTGTTATTCTTTTGAAATAAGACTCCTTAATTAAGATTTATTCTTTTTCAGCGTCATACCCTAATCATACTCCTTCCTATTAGGTATTATTGATGAGCAATAATCAAGATAATGCAAATTAACTCCCGAATATATTGGGTTGCTCCCCACACATCTTCCCTAGCCCATCACGAAGGGCCTTAAACTTCCTTATCACTTCAATAAAGCCAGCCTCCTTCCTACAGAGCTTTAGTTTTTCATAGATAGAGACTTTGTCAATATATCAACGCCATTTTTGTCCATGTGGATCTTCCCGAGCATCAATTGCTTCTCTTCTAACATTTTTCGTATCCAATTATACCTAATATCAATATGCTTTGTCCTCTGGAATTTTTATTGAGATGACTAGCAGTTTGGCTATTGCAGTGCACAACATACTCATCTTGCTTGTGCCCAAACTCGTGAAGAAATTCCTTTATCCACAACAATGCAATGCACTTTTGCAATCTCGATTGCCCATATATAGCTCCACCCGCAAAAGTCATCAAATAACCAGGTGTAGATTGCCTGGAATATACATCTCTCGTCATGTCTGCATTGGTGAACCCCTCAAGTATCGATTTTCAATCACCAAAACACAAACACAAACTAGATGTACCTTTAAGATATTCGAGTATCCACTTGACAGCCTCCCAATGTTATTTGCCACGGTTTGACATTTATCGGCTAACAATTCCAACAACATACCCAATATCCGGTTGTATGCACACCTTTCTACATATGAGATTTCTGACGACAAAGGCATGTGGAATCTTTAGCATCTCTTCCTTCTCCGTTTCACTTGAGGACACTGTCTCATGTTAAGCTGAAAATGACTAGCCAAAGGTGAGTTAAATGCTTTTGCGTTGCTCATGTTGAATCTTTTCACAACTTTCTCTACATATCTCTCTTGGGAAACTCACAGCTTTCCACAAGCTCTATCGCGTGATATCCTCATCCCAAGTATCTGCTTTGCCGATCCAAGGTCTTTCATGGAAATTCTTCCCTCAACTCCTTCTTCAGCTTCATGATTTTTTTTAACATCATGCCCCACAATTAACATATCATCAACATATAATAAAAGAATAAGAAAATCACTGTCATTGAACTTCTTGATGAACAAGCAATGATCTCCCGTCGTCTTCTTGTATTCATTCCTCTCCATGAATGAATCAAATTTCTTGTACCATGAAGCTAGTTTTAACTCATAGACTCTTCTTCGACCCACATACAAGATTTTCCTTTCCTTTGGTCACAAAACATTCAAGCTTCTCCATATATATATATATATATATATATATATATATATATATATATATATATATATATATATATATATATATATATCTTCTCATCAAAATCACCATGTAAGAATGCTGTTTTAATGTCGAATTGCTCGATCTTCAAGTTCAAGGTTACTGCTAAATCAAAAACTATTCTAATGGATGACATCTTTGCAACATGAGAGAAAATCTCCTCATAATCAACTCCCTTCTACTGATTGAAACCCTTTACCACTAATCTTACTTTGTAACATGATTTGGGGCTATTTTCTTTAGTTTTCAACTTAAACACCTATTTGTTCTTGAGTGCTTTTCAACCCTTTATAAACTTCACCAAATCATAGGTGTAATTATCATGCAAGGATTACATCTCCCAAGTCTTGCATTGCTTTCATCCATTCCTTCTTGTGGTTATCAAGTTTCACTTCTTGGAAATTCTTTAGTTCTGCCCCATTAGTGAGAAGCACATACTCATTTGGTGAGTATTTTCTGTTAGATTGCTTTTCTATCATTGATCTCCATGGCTGCTCTTGAGGAATATCATCAACATCAATTGTTTCCTCCCCAACCTCATCATAACTTTAGCTTTTCCTTCTTCTTGAGCTTCCGCTCCATCATCGCCACCATCTTTATACTAGTCTCAGCGTCAACTCCTTCGGTAGCCTTATCATTGGTTACTGTCTTGATTTGTGCTTGCTTAGCCAAATCATTCTTGGCCTCTTTTTGTGCTTCCCCACCAATAGAATTTTTTGATGAGTCTAAGGCCTCCAATTGAACTAAGTCTTCCTCCACACTTTGAGGTTCTTCATACTTCCTGAGGTTTTTGATAGTTTGATCCTCAAATAACACCACATCTCAGCTTCGAAACTATCGCACCGCGCTTTTTTTGGGTTTTCGAAGTTTGTGCGCTAAGGAAGTATTTCCGTGCAAGGGTTTCTCCTAGACCATACCTCACGTGACAATGGATAATAATTTCCTATTTAATCTAAATTCTCCATTTTGGAGTCGCTATTAATCATTGTTGGTAGGTTGACTAGAAACCTTATGGGGGTATAGGAGAAATACCACAATTCTACGAACCAGAGATTCTGAATATGGGGACTTGATTACGTTAATGATCCCAAATTGAGATCTCTAGCGCCCTTTTGATACCTAAGAATGATACGATGTCTAATGTGTCACCCCAGTTTCCAAGACTTACCTACTAATCCTATCTATTCTAATTGCGGGGAAAATCAATCAAGACTTAAATGCGCAATCAATGTTAATCAAACCAAACAATCCTAAATTGTCTCTAAAAATCAAGATGCACCCAAAAACCATCCAAATCCTAATAAAGCCCTAGAGGCTTGTTCATTTTATGATTTGTGTCTTTTTAGGACTTTTGGAGGTTATAACCCCTGAATTTAATATTTTCTAAAAATTCCACTTGGGTACTTCAAAAAATTCAAATTTCATTTTCTAAAGTTGGCCATAGTGTTTTTAAATCATTATGTGAATTTTTGAAATTTTTGATTTTTTTTTCGGAAATTGAATTTTATGATTTTCTGAAAATTTTTATAAATTTTCGAATTTTCGAATTTTTATTGAATTTTTCCAATTTTTCTATTTGTTAGTGAATTTTTGGATTTTTTTAGATTTTTTTATTTTTTAGATTTTTTTAAAATATTTTTGAATTTTCCCGCCGAAAAAAGAACCTGATCGACTTAGCTAAACTCAGTTTGGCAGTACCAGGCCTTGCCGGTGCCGATAGTTGATCATCCTCTCCGACAAGAAATAATGCCAAAACAACGCCGTTTCTGGTGATTTTCACTGAAGCATTGTGTCGAGCACCTAAGGTGCACAATTCTAGAGTTGAAGTTCTCAAGGCCATGACTTTGAGCCTGCCGCCGATAACTTTTTGGAGACTATTTCGTTGATCTTTTGATTATGTACTAACTTCATACTACCAATTATCATTCTTAACCAACAGATTCGCCATTGGACTTCCGTCGGCCGGCGAGAAACTAATTTGAACATCCCAACCTAAACTGGATTTTACATAAGCTTTAGAAATCTACTAACTAACATTCAATTTGCCCTAGCCGTCTAAATCATGTCAAATCAATTCCAAATCATCAAGCAAGGTTAAAGAAAGCCTATTTGAACAACTTAGGACCACAAAGATTCTCCGGCAAGGATATTCAAACTCTGACGAGGGGGTTTTATGCACGGTCAATGCGGTTTATGCTTGTTTAACGCCCAAAATGTAATCAAGTAACACAAACATGATCAGAAGCATGTTTTAGGCACTAAAGACTTATAATCGTGAGGAAAATTGTATATGTGTTCATATTGAGATGCAACTCATTTTCTGGAAATTTTGAGAGACCGTGACAATGAGTGATTTTTACCTGTCTTGTTTGATGATCAACAAATGTTTCTAGGATAATCCTCAATCGTGAAGCTCTTCCTAGACACCTCGGCTTCAAGATGGTAGCTCTAGATTCACCGGAATGGCTCGACGCATGTCAATCGAGCTCAATTTTCAGGCCTTGGCAAGCAACTTCGTCTATGGATTCTTAGGTATGGAAGATCACACTCCGAGCCGATTTGTCGGCGTTTCCTCACCGGAGGAAACATCGAACGCTCAATTTCGGAATCCTCTACATGCCTTTCACGCCTTTCTTCTCTCTTTCGTGTGCATTATCTCTCTCTCCTCTCTCTAGCATTTCGTCTAACAGCTTCTCTCATTACGTTAAGTCTTTTTCTCTCTTTTGTTGATCAATTTTTCTCGCCTAAAAATCGTTACCACCACCTTCCGATTAGTTGGAATGACTTTCTAGCGCCAGTTAGAGATTCTCCAGCTGACCAACTCAATTAAAACGTGTTAATTTGATCGGAGAAGGTCGGCAAAGTTGTGGATTTGAGAAGATATTTTTGGGTTCATTATGTTTTCGGATGAAACGGGTGAAGAAGACAGGTTCCGAGGTCAGGTCGGGTTCACCCGATAAGCTCGATTTTAGCTAAAAATTCAAATTGAGCCCAATTTTAACTGAATTTTCAAAATTAAACCCCAAAATTGAATTCTTCATCACATTTTGAGCCCAAATAAGTAATTTTCCCTAATTTTTGTCATAATCATCTCCAAGATTTTTAGCTTTTTATATTCGGATTATTGATGTTTTGTTCAATTCGATGCCCTAATGACCTGATTAGGCAAAATTTGTGCCAAAATCGAATTACACACATAAGATTAACCCTAGAAACGATGGTCTCATAGTTCGACAATTTCGAATTTGGCACGATTCCTAATTTGGGTTCAAAATTCCTAACTTTCAATTGAGTTATGTAATTAAAGGTCCTAAAATCATTTGTTGTGAAGATATTATGACTTGAAAATGACTAGAAAAGATCTAATTGCATTTTTTGTTCAATTCGGGTTTGATTTTGCCCAATTTTGGAAAAGACACATTCCCGATTCAGATTTTTCAAAATTGATGATGTACTAATGAAATTGGATTTAAAAGAAGACTAATGACTATTTTTTTGGAATTTTTTGATTCCATTTGCTATTTTTCTTGATTTTCTCACTTATTTTGACTAAAAGAAATTAAAGAAAAAATTAAGGAAAATGATAAAAAAATCATTTATGGTTTAGAAATAGGTTTCTAGGCTTGGCCAAGATTCCTAATCCTAATTTTGAGATTTTTGAAAATATGAAAAAAAAATGAGTTAAAAATTAGATGTCAACAGCTGCCCCTATTTAAGATTGAGCTCGTTAGAGGTTGATTTCAAAGATAAGGTGATACCTGAATTTTTAGTTGGCTCAATGAACAAGACAAAATGAAAATTTCATAACAACTTAGTAGGGATCATGCTTTTGAAATTCATAATCTAATCCAAAGGTTTTCTTTTCAGAATACATTTTAAGAGGTTTTTAATGATTAAGGGAGAGAAACTTACCTGTTTGTGAGCGTCTCTTTGTTGCTTATCCAAGAGTATGAATTGATTGTGGTGATGATTATGATGATTATTCTGATTTCGTAGTTTAAAGACGAACCCACGAACCATAAACACCTAAGGCTCCTTGATTGAGAATTTGGAAATTTGCTTAATGGTTCTTCACCAGTAGGACTTTAAAATTTGCCTAGTGACTCCTCATCAGTAGGATTTTGAAAATTGCCTAGTGACTCTTCGTTAGTAGGACTTTGAAAATTTGTCTAGTGGTTTTTTACCAATAGGACTTGAGAAATTTACCTAGTGGTTCATTACCAGTAAGTCTTTAGAAATTTGCTTAGTAACTCCTCGTCGGTAGGACTTTGAAAATTTGCCTAGTGACTCTTCGCCAATAGAACTTTGGAAATTTGTCTAGTGGCTTCTCGTCAATAGAACTTTGGAAATTCCATAGTGACTCATCGTTAGTAGAACTTTGGAAATTTGCCTAGTAGTTTCTCACCAATATGACTTGAGAAATTTGTTCAGTGGTTCCTCACCAGTAGGTCTTTGAAAATTTGCTTAGTGATTCATCGTCGGTAGAACTTTGGAAATTTTCTTAGTAACTCCTCGTCAGTAGAACTTTGGAAATTTACCTAGTGGCTCCTCGCCAGTAGGACTTTGAAATTTGACTAGTGGCTCATCGCTAGTAGGACTTTAGAAATTTGCCTAGTGGCTCCTCACCAGTAGGATTTAGTAGGACTTTGGAAATTGCCTAGTGACTCATCGTTAGTAGGATTTTGGGAATTTGCCTAGTGGTTTCTCACTAGTAGAACTTTAGAAATTTGCCTAGTGCCTTCTCGTCAGTAGGACTTTGGAAATTTTCCTAGTGGCTCATTGCTAGTAGAACTTTGAGAATTTGCCTAATGGCTCCTCATCAGTAGGACTTTGGAAATTTGCCTAGTAGCTCTTCGTTAGTAGGACTTTGGAAATTTGCCTAGTGGCTCATCGCCAGTAGGACTTTGGGAATTGCCTAGTAACTCCTCATCATAGGATTTTGGGAAATTTGCCTAGTCGCTTTTCGCCAGTAGGACTTTGGAAATTTACCTAATGGCTCATTGCCTATAGAACTTTGAAAAGAACTTGAACAATGTGTACCTGGGGCTTTTCACTTGAGGTCTTGATGATTCACCTGGTGACTCCTCGCCAGCAGGATTTGAGAATGCTTCAAATAATGAGTGTCTTGATCATGAGTTATGTGATTTTAAGGTTTCAGTAACGTTTGTATGGTTTTTAGTTGATCAAAAACTATTTTGAATAGTGATTTTGAAATTAATCATAAACTGTCTGAAATGTGGTTTATTTTTCTTACCACAAACTATTTGAAAATTTGGTTTTGAATTGACCAAAAACTTTTGAAACATGATCTAGAAACATGCATTCTTTGCATTAATGCATTTCAGACAATCAAATTTCCTTTTCAAGGAATAATTTGAACAAAGTGCTTGCAATATTTCAAGAAATGCTTGAAATGATCATTTGGAAGACTTTCGTTAGAAAGGATTTGTCTCAATCTATAAACTTGGTCTTTTCTTTATCTAATTAAAATGGAAATTGTTTGATATCTCTCAATTTTATCTCTCTTAGCCAATCCACAGGTGTTCGGAAATGCTCGCAATGTATACAATCTGTTGACACCTATTTTTAATTTGCCCAAAATTAATTACACAAAATTTAGGAATTAATTTTCTTTAATTCCTAAAACAAAAAATATTTTTATTAAATGCATGTCATGTAGAAATTAGGCATATTTCTATTAATAGGGTCTATTAGAGTGTTTTTTTAAAAAAAATCGAGCTGGGCCGGGTCGGGGTCGGGACGACCCGACCCATGTTTTTTTCTTTTCTTTTTTCCCCCCTTCCGTGCGGGCCCAGCCTGCTCCTCCCCTTCCTTTTTTCCCCCTGGCCCAACCCAACCTCCTCCTTCCTTCTCTCCCTCGCCGGCCCAGCTCCCCCTTCCCTTTCTCTTCCACGCACGACTGGGCTTAGCCCCGGCCCAACTTCCCCTTCTCCTTCTCCGCCCGTCACTTTCTCTTCCCCTGTTCACCCCTGTCCATGACGTCCAGTGTGATGTCGCTGGAACTACTGCATCATCGTCGTCATCTGGCCAGAGTAGGGCCAGGGCAGCACGCCACAGGGATTGACCATTAAGGCCAGTCCCGTCTTCCCCTATTTCACGAGCCTCCCCCTCTCTTTCTCTCCTTTTCTTCCTCGTGCAGAATCGGCTCCCCCTCTGCACCGACCTGTGGCCGCAGGATTCGCGAGGCATAGGCCGGTGCAGGCCATCGTCAGCTGACGTCAGGGAGCAGAATAGTGGCCTTCGACCACTATAAAGAGCACGGAGAGAGACGGAGAGGGGACCGACCATTTTCCAAAAAAAAAAAAAAAAACAGAGAGAGAGAGAAATAGAAAGAACTGAGGGAGAGAGAGGAAGAGCCGAGCGTCCGCCAGAGCAAGGAAGACAACCAGCAGCGTCACCGTCGTCCACGGAGTAGCCGGAAAGCCATCCCGAGCGTCGTCAACCGGTGAGTTCCCCTACGGTCGGGTAATCCTCTGTTCTGCTCTGTTTTTTGGTACAGTCGGCGGGACTCGTGCCGGCCATGTTGCGCGATTCCCGGCCCACGTCGTCGCTAGTCCTGACTCCCCTTCTCCCTCGGGATAGAACCGAGGCCATCGGAGCCAATCCAGTCGCCGGAGGAGTTCGGATTCTGTTAGTTTTCACCACGCCCCCCAAATGTTTGACGAAATGCCCCCGAGAAGCCGACTTGAATTTGGTCACCAGCCAACGAGCCAGCAACCAGATGGCGATGCATGTGGTTGGTGATGCTCGGCGGTGGTCCCAGGGGGTGATTCGGGCTGCGGCACTGGTCTGGGTTAGTCAGCGGACGGCCAATTTTGGGCCCGCTGGCGCCCCCCTGCGGGTCTACGAGTTCAGGTCGGATTCAACCCGAATCAGCAGATCCGACCCGGGTCAACGCCCGGGTCAGATCCGTTGACTCGGGTCGATTTTGACCGACCCGAATCAATCAATCCGACCCGAGTCAACTCTCAGGTCGGGTCCGTTGACTCGGGTCGATTTTGACCGACCCGGATCAACCGACCCGACCCGAGTCAACACCGGGGTAGAATTTGTTGACCCGGGTCGGACCGAATCGGGCCGACCCGAATCCAACGACCCAACCCGGTTTATTATTATATTATTTTTTTAAAAATTAATTAAAACATTAAAAAAATTTAAAGATTTGTTTTTTCCATTGTATATATATATTTTTCTTTTTCGAATATTTTTTAAAAACAGTTTTTTATGTGGGTTATCTGATTGTTTTAATTTATTGTTGTATTATTATGCATGTTATTATAATTGCATAAACTGCCATGTTTTAATTAGATTAGCCTATATGACCATGTACTGTTGTAACCATGCATGTCTTTAGTTAAATTTTAATTGCATGAACTGCCGTGTTTTGAATGTTATCTGACTTAATTAGGGCTAGAACCTTAGGCTGTATATCTACTTTGACTGCTAATCGCTTCTGATTATACACTCGTTTGATCACCTCACATGTTAGGTGAAAGGTCCTAAAATCAATCCAAATTACCTGACAAATGTTTTTAAAAACTGAACAGGGTAAAATGTACCGAAAAGGCATTAGTTATCCAACTAATATAACCAAGTCCCCGAGCTCGGTCAATCTCTGGTTTGTAAGAATAGGGTGATTTTTCCATTACCCTGTTTGGGCTTTTAATTGATCCACCCTAAATCGATTAGTGGCGACTCCTTTTTATAAATCACTTGCATGTTAAAATCTAAACTCTAAGTCGTGATATGGTATGGGCTTGGGAGAGCCCGAGTTAAGCCCCGAATTTAGACTTAGCACGTACCAGGCGAGCCCCTCGTTTTTTTTTAGCATGTTCGAAAAAAATCTCGGGAGGTCGGTCGTGACACAATCCAATTGATAAGGTTTTTCAAAAGGTTATAATGTTGGCTTGGTCAATGGCTGTTCAAAGGATAAGCATTTTGAGGCCAAGAAAAAGGATTTCATCATATTTGACTTCAGATTTACAAGTTAAGAACCTCTAAAACAAGATAAGATATTATTGTATACACTCCTTTGAGTGATGACTTCTTGTTATAAAGTCACATTTTTACTTCTCAATATCCTAATCTGAAGAGTCTTTGGGGAGGGGTTGTATTGTTGGTATTGGGTAGGCTCAAAAGGCTCATTTGTTTGAATTTAGGCTTCTTATTAAATTGGTGATCTTCTTGGCATCACCATCCTCTTTCTTTTGTCTATTAAGAATCTTTCTTTTTATGAACATCAGAGTCCTCTAAATGTTTATCAGGATTTCTTTTTTCATTTAGACTCACTTGTTGTGATTTATGATCTCTCACAATCTTGGCTCTGCTTTATCATGACTTTTTTTTGTCATTTTGAGCTTTCTTTTGAACCGTCTTTCTTTCTCATTTTTCTTTGGGCATTTGGCGCTGCTTTTACTAGGCACACTGCTTTTTCATGCCCTTGATTTTTTTGCATCCTCTAATCTTTTAGTTTTTGACCCGTTTAAGTTCTAAGGACTCTATGTCATTCTTTTTTTTTTCTTGTCTATTCAAGCTGGATCATATGCTCATGCTCTAGTGTAAAGATATGACCATCAATTTAGGGTTCTTAAATGATTATTCAAGCTTAATTGGGTTTTGCCAAAGGTAATGTGTTTGGGTATAAGAAATGAAGTGCACTTCTTCCTCTTGGGATGTCTTGAGCTTCCATATGACTTCATCTGAAGTTATCACAGAAAGATTGATGCAAGAGTATGCAGTAGAATCTTTTTTGATCATATTCTCCATAGCTATCAACCACAAATCTCCTGGTTTGCCCCAATGTGGAGTGGTTCTTAACATGGTTATTTTGAAAAAACTTCTCCATTGAATACATCGAAAAGAATGGATAAACAATTGAATGCCGCGGACCTAAACATTTCATCTAAAAATGAAAGAATGGTCATAATGGAGTACAACGCCTTAATCATTCATTCTAATATGAAAAGGGCATTTAAACCAATCATTGATCATTATTTAGGCATTTTTTTTTTGGAAAAAATGTGCCAACTAGTTTGCAAAATCATAAAAGAAGGAAGTGGAACAATGCTTGCTTACCAAAATGTTTCGATTTGGTTATAGGTATACCAACCACAAAGACAAGCAAATGCAACCAGTGAGGTTTTGAAGCCTAAAAGGGTATGGCATTCTAAAGGCTTGAGGTCATCATCTTAATGGATAAGGGATTCCATCCCAATAGACAATCAACCTAAAGTGAAGGAATATTATTAATCTCGGTGATTAGTATTATATTTAAATGATCCCATGAGCAATTGGCTCATAGTTTTTCCTAAACACATACCTCTTAAAGGCAAACCTAATTGTAGCCGAGGTTGGGCCACGGGTGGTGTGTGCTAATGGTGTAGTGCCTAAGCTATTCAAATGCATGCATAGCAATTAGTAATCAAATAACACTTCTAAAATAATGATTTCACATTCATTTCCAGCACCACACTACAAAACAGAGATTAACAAAGATTGCACCCCTTATACCTCCCGTTTGCAGAAACATTTAACACAATTATCAGTGGGACGTACTTGGGATCCTTGCAAGTACAAATCACAAGTGTATTGTTCTATCTAGGCCTAAGTTCACTTAGAAAAGGTAACTCCTCAGTAGAGTCGCCAAGCCTCTCGCATCGCGCTTTTTTTGGGTTTTTGAGGTTTGCGCGCTAAAGTGGTATTTCCGCGCAAGGGTCTCTCCCAGACCATATCTCACGTGACAGTGGATGATAATTTCCTATTTAGTCTAAGTTCTCGATTTTGGAATTGCCAGTAGTCATTGTTGGTAAATTGACTAAAACCCTAATCGGGGTATGGGAGAAATACCACCATTCTACAAACCAGAAATTCTAAATACGAGGACTTAGTTACGTTAATGATCCCAAATTGAGATCTCTAACGCCCTTCCGGTACCTAAGAACGATACGATGTCTAACGTGTCATGCAAGTTTCCAAAACTTATCCACTAATCCTATCCATTTTAATTGCAGGGAAAATCAATCAAGAATTAAATGCGCAATCAATGTTAATCAAACCAAACAATCCTAAATTGTCTCTAAAAATCAAGATGCACCCAAAAACCATTCAAACCCTAATAAAGCATAAAGGCTTGTTTATTTCATGATTTGTGTCTTTTTAGGGTTTTTGAGTATTTTAGGGGTTATAACCCTTAAATTTGAGATTTTCTAAAAATGTCATTTGGGCACTTAAAAAAATTCAAATTTCACTTTCTAAAGTTGGCCACAGTATTTTTAAATCATTCTATGAATTTTTGAAATTTTTAATTTTTTTTCGAAAATTGAATTTCTGAGAATTTCATTAACCGAGAATTGATTTTTATGATTTTCTGAAAATTTTTATGAATTTTCGAATTTTCTAATTTTTACTGAATTTTTCCAATTTTTCTATTTGTTAGTGAATTTTTGGACTTTTTAATTTTTTATTATTTAGATTTTTTTTAATATTTTTGAATTTTCCCGCCAGAAAAAGAACTGGACTAGCCCGGTTAAACCCAGTTCAGTTTGGCCAAACTAGGCATCGCCAGCACCAATCGTCGGTCATCCTCTCCGACGAGAAAAAGCGCCAAAATGGCACAACTCCAGAGTTGAAGTTCTCAAGGCCGTGACTTTAAGCCTATTGCTAACGACCTTCCGTCAACTATTTCGCCTAATCTTTTGATTCTGTACCAATTTCGTACAACCAATTATCATTCTTAACTAACAGATTCGCCATTGGACTTCCGTCGGCCGGCAAGAAGCTAATTTGAACACCCCAACCTAAACTGGATTCAACATAAGTTTCTAAAATCTACTAACTAACATTCAGTTTGCCCTAGCCGTTTAAATCATGTTAAATCAATTCCAAATCATCAAGCAAGATTAAAGAAAGCCTACTTGAACAACTTAGGACCACAAAGATTCTCCGGCAAGGATATATGAACTCCGACGATGGGGTTTTATGCACGGTCAACTCAGTTTATGCTCATTTAATGCTCAAAATGTAATCAAGTAATACAAAACATGATCAAAAGCATGTTTTAGGTACTAAAGACTTATAATCATGAGGAAAATTGTATATGTGTACATATTGAAATGCAACTCATTTTCTGGAAATTTTGAGAGACCGTAACAATGAGTGAGTTTTATTTGTCTTGTTTGATGATCAACAAATGTTTCCAGGACAATCCTCGATCGTGAAGCTCTTCTTGGACACCTCGGCTTCAAGATGGTAGCTCTAGATTCGCTGGAATGGCTCGAGGCACATCGACTGAGCCCGATTTTCAAGCCTTGGCAAGCAACTTCGTCTATGGATTCTCAAGTATGGAAGATCACACTCCGAGCCGATTTGCCGGCATTTCCTTGCCGGAGGAAATGTCGAATGCTCAGTTCCGGAATCCTCTACATGCCTCTCACACCTTTCTTCTCTCTTTCGTGTGCATTCTCTCTCTCTCTCCTCTATCTAGCATTTCGTTGAACAGCTTCTCTCATCACATTTAGTTTTTTCTCTCTTTTGTTGATCGATTTTTCTCCCCCAAAAATCATTACCACCACCTTCCGATCGATTAGAATGACTTTTTGGCGCCAGCTGGAGATTCTCCAACTGGCCAACTCAATTAAAACGTGTTAAATTAATCGGAGAAGATCGGAAAAGTCATGGGATTGAGAAGATATTTCTGGGTTCATTATGTTTTCGGATGAAACGGGTGAAGAAGACAGGTTCCCAGGTCAGGTCAGGTTCACCCGATAAGCCCGATTTTAGCTAAAAATTCAAATTGAGCCCAATTTTAACTGAATTTTCAAAATTAAACCCCAAAATTGAATTCCTCATCACATTTTGAGCCTAAATATGTGATTTTTCCCAATTTTTTATCATAATCATGTCCAAGATTTTTAGCTTTTTATATTCGGATTATTGGGGTTTTGTTCAACTTGATGCCCTAATGACCTGATTAGGCAAAATTTGTGCCAAAATTGAATTGCCCACATCAGATTAACCCTAGAAACGATGGTCTCATAATTCGACAATTTCGA
This sequence comes from Syzygium aromaticum, assembly GCA_024500025.1. NCBI lineage: Eukaryota > Viridiplantae > Streptophyta > Magnoliopsida > Myrtales > Myrtaceae > Syzygium > Syzygium aromaticum. Next base: position 8,191,535 of record CM044886.1, read on the forward strand.
ATTTGGCACGATTCCCAATTTGGGTTCAAAATTCCTAATTTTCAATTAAGTTTTGGGGATTTTTTATTTCTTTGACAAATTGTGCAATTAGACCGATCATTATGTAATTCAAGGTCCCAAAATTATTTGTTGTGAAGACACTATGACTTAAAAATGACTAGAAAAGATCTAATTGCATTTTTGGTTCAATTCGAGTTTGATTTTGCCCAATTTTGGAAAAGACACATTCCCGATTGAGATTGTTTCAATATCGATGATGTACTAATGAAATTGGATTTAAAAGAAGACTAATGAATATTTTTATGGAATTTTGTCATTCCATTTGCTATTTTTCTTGATTTTCTCACTTATTTTGACTAAAAGAAATTAAAGAAAAAATTCAGGAAAATGCTAAAAAAATCATTTTTGGTTTAGAAATAGGTTTCTAGGCTTGGCCAAGATTCCTCATCATAATTTGAGATTTCTAAAAATATGAAAAAAAAATGAGCTAAAAATCAGGTGTCAACAGAAACACTTCTCGCTTTTGGGATCTCACAATCTATAGCCAAAATCCTCATGAGTATATCCCAAGAATATGCACTCTTTGGCCTTTCCATCTAACTTGGCTTGTTCATCTCTTAGTATGTATGTGAATGTCCTGCAATTAAACTGTAACGTCCTCACCTCGGGGTAATTAATAAGACGTTCTAGGCGCGTCACCATCCTATTTATTTTATCTTCTTATTAAGAGCATGCAAAAGCATACAACAAACACCTAGACAACAACAAGCAATAAAAAAAAATAACTTTGCAATACACTACTTCTTATATTACATGAGTGTATTTTACAAGCCTTTTTCTACGGGCTTTTTTCCCTTTTCAACACACTACACGTATTCGCGTAGGTTGAGGGAAATTTCTATCTTCTCTAGCATGATTACAGCTCCCAAAACTAGTGTGAGTCTTCAATGCCTACAAATCTGCAAAACAAAGGAGTGAGTTGAGGACTCAATAAGTAAAACTCATTAAACTTTGGATAGGAGGATGCTTCGCCATCGAACAAAGCACATGTCGTAACCACATTGATTGATAGCAGATCAATAACAAAAATACATCAAAAACATGCATTTTTTTTTGTGCACAAGATGATCTCAACTTGCCTTTCTATTCAAGCAACAACATCTCAACCAAAAGCATGCATATGAGATATTCATTATCTCAACCGTTGGTATGGCTCTTTCGGAAATTCTTTGGGTAATGTCCCCTAATCCAAAGGTGACGACTAATCATCTGAACTTAATCGAGCAACGTCCCCTGATCAAGGGCGATGGCTATTCATCCGAACTTAATTAGGCAACATCTCCAATCAAGGGCGACGGCTATTCTTTTCCCCCGTGTGACCATGCCAACAAGCATCATGCCAACTTGAGTACTTCACACAAAATGAGCATCATGCTATATAGCCTTCAAAATCTTACATCATGCCGTGCACGAAACCAAGTTCGTTTGAACAGACCGATCATGGCGTCGACCTACACCAAACAAAGCTTGGATCAGTATGCCTCAATACCGACCCTTCAAGCAAGGCTTGTTCCAACACGCCTTGACACTGATCTAAACCAAGTGAGACTCGTTCATGGCCCGAGGCGTGTATTCATACGTGAGCAAACCTACAAAATGCATATACATGCATGGCAAGTTATATCAAACGTACACAACAGTGGAATCCATGCAAGAACAAAAAGAATGTGACTCACCCAACAACACAACACATCACCCTAGCCAAAGTTTAGTAAGTCCACTTACAACCTTCCGAGGTCATGGCCGAGTGTGGTCTAGGGGTGAGCTGAGCGGCAAGGGCACGGTGTGAAATAGGCGAGGTACGGCAAAGGCGTGGCCAAGAGAGAGAGAGAGGCGGTTAAGAGGGGAAGTGGCGTGAACAAAGGGGTAATGCTGCAAATGAGAGCTAAAGAGTGGAAATGCAAAAAGGGGGGCACATCTATTTATAGGCCTCAATTTCATCATTGCTTGTCCAAGTGGTCCAATTATTTTCTTTGAAGTGGCAAATCTATTTGAGTGAGTTGGCTATCCTAGTGAATGAGGGACAAGCCTAACAAGAAGAGGTGGCAAGCCTAAATGGGAGATATGGCATGCCTGTGCCATTAGAAAAATCATGAAGTCAAGATGTGTATTTCTCAATGGCAAACTTAGTCATGAATCATCAACTTCTTCCCTAAGGCAAATCTTGAGCCATCATGACCAAATTTCCTTATGCCACCTAATATGATGATTCACCTCTTGTAATGATAGCCCATGTTCTAGAGTCTTTTCTTTTGTCCATACTTTCAAGAATATGGCAAGTGTGAGAATTAGACCAATGGAAGACTAATTTGGTTAGGTATGAATCCCTTGTGTCCATCCACGATTGACTATGCCTACCCAACCGAGATTCGTAGCTGAGTCACCATTGAAAGTGGCGGGTTGTGGCCAAAATTATTTTGAATGACTAAGTCAGTGGCCCATGTCAAAGGCACAATAGCCAACACTGATTGAGCGCTGGCTTAGCAAACCGGGTGCATGGCTTGTGCAAACCGGACGCATGGCCTGTGCGCGACTTGGCGCATAGCCCATGCAAACCAGGTATATGACCCGTGCGCGAGCCCATCCGCAACGTCCATAGGCCGGACAACACATGGCCGACGTTTAGGCTAGCCTTTAGCTTTACGGGAGGGTTCAAGTTAGGCACATGACTAGCTCATGGCCCAGTACATGGCCTGGCACAAGACTTAGGCACATGACCCATTCGGTAAGGTTGTCAAACCAATCTGTAATCAATCCGCGATCGATCTATAACTGGTCCGTGACTCATCCAAGTGTCCCATGGTAGGTCATGGCCAATATATGGCCAACCATACTTGGTCCATGGACCATCCTCGATGGTCATGTAGTTGTATGGGACTGATCGTTCCGTAACCAACATATGGTGGCGCAAATCGATCCATGGTCATCCGCGATCAGTACATGGCTGTGCGGAATCACCCACGATCGGAATAAGACTGCGTGAAATTTATCCATGATCTTCCATCAATCCGTGGTGATACAAGACCGTTCCATGGCCAACCCTTATAGTCGAGAAGTCGATCCATGGCCGAATAGCTCGAATCACTTATATGATCATTGGATTGATTCGCTGCCGATCCCTTGATCATTACAGGACCAATCTTTTGATCAGACCATGACTAATGCCTCGATTACTCTTCTGATCTAGTCGATCGGGCCATGACCTACTCTTGGATTGGTCCATGGCCGATTTATCCCATAATCATCACTTTAGTTCTATAGCCATTTCTGTATAGCCAAAATTATGGATGTCACATAAACACACTCAAGTGACTGTAATATGAATTCTTATCATTCCATATACTTTGTGGTATCACGGCTTTGAGTGGAATTGAACGTGATAGATTCATCAAGTTTACCACCGTCCTCATTGCTTCTCTCCAAAAAGAGCTTGACAACTTTGCATGGGAGCGGATGCAGCTTATCCTCTCACATATTGTTCAATTCATCTTCTTGGCAATACCATTATGTTGTAGTGTCTTAGGCATTATTTTCTCAAGTCTTACGCCATGAACTCTATGGTAATCCTCAAATGGCCCTCGGTATTTTCCATCATTATCAGCCTTCACACACTTCAATTTTTTACCAGTCTTTCTTTCTAGTTTCACATGCAAATCTTTGAAGGTATGAAGAACTTGATCCTTCATCTTCAATGCAGTAGTCCACAACTTTGAAAATCATCTATGAAGATAGCATAGTAAAAAGCACTGCCAGCAATTCTCAAAGTCGCAGCACAAACATCAGTATGTAACAAATCAAGTCGATTAGCCTTGTTTAACGATGAAATAGATTTGAAAGTAACTATATTATTTTTTCCAATAATGCAGTCTACATAAGGGTTTATCGACGTACCTTTTATGTCTGGGAGTAATTTCTTCGATGTAAGAACCTTAATTTCATTCTCACCCATATGTCCAAGCCTTTTGTACCAAAGTTCGGTAGATATCTCCTTTATTGCATTAACATCTTCACCGCATAACTTCACTTGTAGGGTATAGATGATAAGTTTTTCACTCCTCTTGCTACCATCAAGTTGCCCTTGATTAACTTCCACTTCCTTTCACCAAAGTAACTCACTTAACCATCATTTTCTAGCTTTCCTGTGGAGATCAAATTAAGGCAAATATCGGGGACATGCCTTATCTCTTTCAAGATCATCTTGCATCCATTGTTGATCTTGATCTCAACACTTCCTATGCCAACAATCTTCGACGAACCATCATTACACATCCTCACTAGACTAAAATCTCTAGTTGTATGTGAAGAGAAAAATTCTCTCTTGAGGTAAGGAGGCTCCAAAATCAACTAGTCAAGTGGGGTCCTGGCATGTTAAGTAGATGCTCTCATCATTGCAAATAACTATCATGTCTTCATAAACTGTAGTGACATTTGCAGCTGGCGCTTCAACTTGCTTCTTGGTTGCCTACAATCGATGATCTCTAATGATATGCCTGGTTTTTCCACAATGAAAGTAAACCCTCTTCTCAGCCCTTGGCCTTGAGGTTGAACGATCTTTTGGTCCATGGCTTTTGCTCCTCCCATGGTCTACTTTCTTCTCTTGTTCATTGATAACAAAAATTTTATCACCATGGTTGTAATACCCCTCATCCTTGTGCCTTTACTCTTCACTAAGCAATTTATCCTTCACTAACTTCACGGTCAATGCTCCATCAGGTGTCGAATTGTGAATTGATATAACTAAGGTGTCCCAATTTTTTGGCATAGAACCTATTAAGAAGTGTGGATGCAATTTCGGAGTGATCATCCTCTCCATTGCATTGATTTGATTCAACAGACCTCCCATAGTGCCTATGTGTTCAGAGACACTTGTTCTATCTTTGCATTCCATACACAACACCTTCTTTTTCCAGCTTGCTATGTTTTGAGATATATTCCTCACGTATGTTCGCTCCAGATTTGTCCACAAATCATAAGCGTTGTCTTCTTGCACGAAGCTTTCAAAGATGCTTTGATGGAGTCATCTTATAATGGTGCCAACACATCTTTTATTTAGGATAGTCTACTCATCCTCCTTCTCCTCCTCTATTTCTTCTTTTAGTGATAATATTGGGGCTTTTGAGGAATCTTCTCATTCATCTCCAGCTTTTGTTGATTTAGGAGTTGGTGCCAGAGTCTTTACCATGCCATTTGGAGGTATTCTTCTCTTGATTGACCTTTGCAAGCCTTTGATGTAGAGATGATCCTCCATCTTGCACCTTCATATTGCATAATTCGTAGTCATGAGCATGATCATGTTAACCTTGTCTTTTGACATCTTTTACAACCTTACAATTTGATTCCACTTTGTTGTAAATTAAGTCGGATTGCAATCGATCGTAGCGAAATTCTAACTGTCAGAATCATGCAATATTTGGTCGTATATTCTCTTTGTAGAAAAAACCTAAATAGCACATCAAAAGAAGAACGAGACACCAGAAATTTTAATGTGGAAAACCGACTAAGGGAAAAACCAGGGGATGGTGATCTAGAAACTGCTCCACTATAATCAAAGGATTACCAAAAACACTCTAATGGTGTTTCTCTCACAATAAATCCTTACAATTGTCACAAAACACATCCTCACTTGATCAACTCTCAAGATCTCTCGTGTTTACACACATTGTTGAAAACTCCTGTTATCTCTCTTAAGTATTTCTGGCGTACACAGAAACCTCCACCCAAACCCTTCTATTTATATCGGTAGATCTCCATCCAAGTTGGGAATCCTCGCTAATTGATTAATAATCACCTCCCAATTAGAAATCTCTCTGATTGATTGGAATTCCTCTAATCAAGCAATCACTAGAATTGATTCCATCCTGATATTCTTTCTAAATAAGATTCCTTATTTACGATTCTTTCCTTTTCAGCGTCCTACCATAATAGGACTCCTTCTTATTAGGTATTATTCATAAGCAACCATCAAAATAATTCAAATCAACTACCAAACATGTTAGGCTACTCCCAACATATTAAGACAGGATAAAGTTGGATATAAAAAGGATATAACCCGGACAAATTTCATATATATAAATATATATTTCATTTTTATATTTATTACATATTTTAGGTATATTAGTATAGTTTACTATTTAATAAAATTTTAATAGAGTGTGATGGAAGGGGAAAAAGAAATTAAAAAAAGAGGGAGATTAATAAAAAAAATAAGCAAATAAAAATGAAGTAGGCAAGGGTGTCATGAGAGATTCTTACCATTTCCGTTTGTGCAATTTTTAAGTTCATTTACACTGATATGTCATCCATAACAAATAATGGACATGGTAAGATGTTTATATAACCAAATTTATTATTGCAATTCATTAAACAATAGAAAGGATATAGTAAATCCCTTAGATTTCATATCATATCATATCCAGTCGTATTTTGTTTGGAAATCCAGACGATCAAACACAGCCTAAGAGTTTAATGAAGCTTTGACTAGTGTTTTCTTCCTCGTTTGATGTTGGATAGCTTCTAATTTCTAGTCTTAGAAAATACAATGAAAATTAAAAGTTGAAAACTTTTGTGATGACATTCAAATCGGGTGACCGATATAAAAAAACATGACATCAAATGACCCGATTCTTAGGTTTGAGAGAATTGAGTATTGTGACATCACGGGATTAACTCACTTGATGTATTGCCCATTTTGACCTGTATTATATTTGAGAATCACGGTTTTGTTCTTTGGCATACAGGTAGGCACTTTCCTAATAGGTCACCTATCTTGGTAGTGTCATCACCCCATGATGCTTAATGTTGGAGTAAAAGCACCTCTTAGGAGTTAATTCCAAATTTCAGATTGTTGACACAAAAAATTTGGCAACCCACTTAGTCATTTATTGTATAGAATGTGAGGCGTCGATCCCAACCCCTAAACAAAAATATCACTTGCATTATTTAATTTTTGCATTTTTAAGTCATCGCGTGACTTCCCCGCGATACTACCAGGCTTGATGCATGCAACATTACTCTTTGTCGCGTGACGCCCTCACGGACAAGCTTAGTTAGGATCATCTCCCATAGATAGCTAACCATCTCATGCACTTGATCTCGGTCAATAATTCAAAATGAAAAAACAAGGCAATTACGCTATGCAAATTGGGAATATCCGCGGGTTGAAAGGAAACAACTAAATTTGGTGTCGCTGAAGAGATCAATTCGGCGAAATTTGATCTTTTCTTTGCCAAGATTAAGCAAGATTCAAAGCAATTTTCTGCATGATTCTTGGCCAAAAGGAGAGCGATTGGAGAGAGAGAGAATTTCCTTAGATACTCTTTCTCATCTTGCAATGATTTACTTCATCACTAACGCCATTTTGAGAGGATATGGTGGAGTTTATGAAAATATTTGCTAGATATATTCTTTCTATAAAGATCAGAAGGAAGTAATAGTGGGAGGAATTGAAAAAACAAGAAAGGAAAATAATCGGCTGAAGACGAGGATTGATGGAGAATATTCGCGCTTCAAGCCTTTCAAACTCGAGGTTAACACATATAAATAGGGCTCTTGTACAAACACTCAGAACACGTACAAAAAGCACACTCAAAAGAGTTCTCGACGCGAAGCTTCTCTCAAAACGATGAACTCTCTGCGGAGCGCTCTCCCATGGCTCTCTTTTCCCTCTAGTGCCTCTCCTCCGGTTGCTAATCGACTCATAACTAATTAGCTGATTGGTGGCGACTCCAAAATGTAAGTTTAATTGCATGTTGAATAGTATACCAAGTGGCGGTTGGTAGGGCTTGTGAGAACTCGTGCTAAGAACCACACTTAGTAGTCCATTAGCGACTCCAAAATGTAAGTTTAATTGCATGTTGAATAGTATACCAAGTGGTGGTTGGTGGGCTTGTGAGAACTCGTGTTGAGCACCACTCTTAATAGTCCATTAGCCTTCTCTTTGTGATTCATTTTTGGGAGGGTCGCGACACACATATATAATCCAAGAAGCTCTTACCCTACTTGGTAAGTAATTAGATTAATTCCTGCCCTCTTCTCGCCATCCTATAACCCTTTCAGGAGCTGCTCAGGAGCTGCTTTTTGTCTAGGCTCTCTCACCCTAGAGAACACTCCCCGCCATCATTGGACCGGATTATTACAAGGCCACTGGCTTTCACTTGGTTCATCCCTGGATCACAGACCTACTCGATTCACTCAAGGTATTACTGCTTTGGACAGTCCCACACCAAGTATCATAGTTTTTTTCGTTTGGCGTGCAAGTTACACTTCCCAAGAGGTTAGCCATCTTGATAATGTTATCACTTGAGCATGCCTAACATTAGAGTTCCAATGTTAAATATACGTCAGAAGGTGCTCTTGTAAGTCAATTACAGTTTCACGTATATAATCCAAAGATGCTCTGCCTATTAGATGTACAATTCGATTGAAGCTTGTCCCCGCAACCATCCTAGAAGCCTTTCTGTACCCATTTCTTGTCCAGACCCTCTTGATCCGTTTATCACTCTCACCCATCATCGGACTGACTTACAAGTATCCACAAAATGCATATGGAGGGATGCAACCCAATTTGATTAATTTAAGGAACCCGAAACAATTTTACCCTTATATTAATCTTTTGTCGGAGAATGCGACAAATTTCTACCAGGTGATTAAATGGGCCCAATAACATATATAATCAAACATTGCATATATCTTTGACAAATCTTGTTCCAGACTTTCAGTCTGGTTTGACAAATAGTTGGGCGTGTTGATCCAGATTCAAGACAACCAGGTCCGGCCAGTATCCAGCCTAGTCGATTGTCACTTCACTACTGCTTGTGCTACCTCTTCGAGCCACTGTAACTTTTCACAAAAAAAATCCAATGCATGGGGCTCAATTCATATGTATCGTGTGCATTTTCATGGGACTGACCTAATTCAGCAATGCGTGGGAGTTGTGCTTGTATGAACAAAAAGCTCTATTATGTATAGGTTACATCTTGTGACAATGACACGTGATCAAATTATGTGTTGAAGGGACTTAATTAAAAAAATTGTGAAAATGAAAAAAATTGATTAGACAAATTGAAAGTCCAAGCACTTTATTAAACAAATTGAAACGAAAGGTAGAAATTTTCTTTTAAAAGGCAAATAGCCATGGAGATTGAGTAGGAGACAGTTTGGTTGCACCGGGTGCTTACGAGGCCATTGCATCTCCACCCTGATGATGCAAGGGTTGAGATGCATCCGACTCCTATGCACCAGGATCATTTAAAAATTCTTCCTTGTATTGGCTGGTTCAATCCAACTTGGATTAGGAAAGAAAAATCCAGTTTAGCCAAAACGAGAATCAGCGGGAAGTAAGGAAAGGAACTGGCAAAAGTGAAGTTGTATTTTACCATTGTTTGGAAAGAAATCCTAAAGTATGCCAAGTTTAGTTTATGAAATGGCCGTATCAACTTGAATATTGAATATGACTTATTCATTATAATTTTGTATCATTTTTTAAATGTGAAGATCATTAAATGCTCCGGGTTTTATGAGGCAAGTGAAATCTCAGCTGTTCATGAACACCCGGTTCATGCACCATTGGTCGTTTAAAGGACAAGCGGTAAGGGAGAAGGAACAAACGTAACGTAAACTTGAAAGCCAACCTCACTCTCTGCTCTCTTCATCGTCAGTTCACCTCTCCCTCTCTGCAATCCATCCTCGTTCTTCCCCTCCCATGGACTCTAACTGCGACCAAGACGCCGTGAACGACCTGCCGGAGGAGAATGGACGGAAGCGCAAGCTGGACGACAAGACCATCCACGAGCCTGAGAGCGTCAATTGTCGAAAGACCGTCTTGTGGCGCGATGAGTTCCAGAACTTTTCCTACTCAGATCACAAGAAGTTCATCTCTCGGGTAAATCGGCTGATGGAGATGGGCTTTATCAAATCACTGGATGGCCTGGTGGTCCCGAGGATCAATATCCTCAACCACTCCTTCTCTTGGGAGGAATCCGATAGGGTCGCTGCCAAAGTCGCAGTCTACTTGCTAGCTCGCCACGCTATCGAGGGTACAGTCACAGTGCGATGTCAGATTTTGTGTCCATCATGATCTACTGTCTTTCCTTCAGATTATATAGTGCTTGATTAGTCTGCTTAGTGTAGTGTTGATTGATTGCATGGACGTGCGCCGGTTGATTTTGTCTAATTTGTGTGACTCCATCTATTTTATGTTTTTGGTAGAGCAATTTGCAGAAGTGATGGTGAAACATGGAGCCATACCTGCTTTGGTGAAGCATTTGCAAGCTCCACCTTCAGGAGAAGGGGACCAGTGTGAGAAGCATCTTGAGCACCAAGTTGAGGAGGGAAGCGCAGCTATCCTAACCATACTTGCTAAGAACGTGAGTTGGGTTTCATATTGCTAATGTTTATGCAGTTTCTTCTTGGAAGTGGAGTATATAGATGTTTACGTCTTACGTATTTGGGTAACTTGTATGCAGACTGCAGTTAACATCGATAATTATGAATTGCGACTGGCAAGTGACATCACCGATTTTTATACTCTCACATACGATAATTATTAGTCGACATATTCGGCAAAGTAATTAATGCTGACAAACTTAACTGGCCACAGATGATCAAGATTGTGTAGCGGCGTTAACCTATAATAAGATTGAACCACGTAAGCAATTGGATGAACAAAAATAATAAGATTTGCTAGATTCTTTTTATTTGTGTAATCAAATTTTGTTCGGAAAGTTCACATGGATCAGGAAAATGCTGATGGAATTGAAGTTGCCATGGGAGTCTACTCTCTGACTTTCAATCGGCCACTTAAAGTAATTTTCACTTAGTTTAGCTATCTCACAACTTGTATTTGGTACTTCATGGTAGGACCTGGCATTCGACTATGACATGATTGATCCATCCGGGAAGCAGAAAGTGCCTGTAGAGCAATTTGAGTTGTCGCTGTTGCTCTTAGTTTTACGGCTGTAGGGCTTATTTATCAACTGGTATATGTCTAAAGAAATCTTCTATCTCACGGCATGACTAAGTTCTTTTGTGAGCATCTAAGTGAATCAACATATTGGCCATTGGATTTGGATCCACTCTCTCTATTGTCTATTTACTACACTAGATTACAGAATCAACATAGCTTCATTATTGTACTGACAACTGGATTTGTGCCATCAACTTTCCGGACATGACCAAGGCGGCAATTCAACTGAGGACCATTAGGATGAATACGTGCATCGATTTTACTCAGGAATAAAATTGGTCTTCTATTCTGCGATTGCTTTTGACACTTTATCATCAATACAACACATGCATGAAAAAACTGCTGGCTAGACAATCTGACCGGTCAGTTTTATCCCAAGGCTATCTGAGAACGACTCGATTGGTCATTGCTATTAAGACCACTCGACTCTTATCTGGAAACAAGTACTTCCGTATGTTCCTAGTGACTGTTTGTCTTCCTTCTTTTGTAGTCTATATTAAAATAAGACTTCCGTTTCTAGTCCAACTTACCTAAGATCTTCTCATTTTTGCTGGTTATGCACAGTTGGCCTGCCCCACTTGGGTGCTCAGACTTTTGAGTTTGATACGCTAGGTCTTTGGTCAAGTGCTATTGATATTGCTCAAAATGTTTGAATTCTCTACATCCTTTCTGTCTACAGCCTGAGTATCAACAACTCATGGTCGATAGTGGCGCCATAACCCATCTTGTTAATCTGCTGAAGAGGCACAAAGCCAGCCCCAGTTCAAGATCGTTGAATGATGTTACCGAAAGAGCAGCTGAGGCTATTAGTCAGCTTGCTTGGGAGAATAGCAGTGTCCAAATCCACGTCAGGTTTTTATGCTCACATACTTGCACTTGTAGAATAAGTTGTGATTTGTCAATGCTAGATCATTCCTTGATTATATGGCTGGATATCTAGGATGGAAGGTGGTATTCCGCTACTTGTTGAGTTGCTTGATGTTGATGTCATAAATGTTCAAGGGGCTGCTGCTAGGGCATTACGGATCCTGGCTAAAAAAAACAATGAGAACAAGGATCAGGTGGAGTTCACATTTCAGCAAGTTTATTATTATTATTTGTTTCTCCATCTGCATTGATATCTGCAGAAAATTCATATAACTTGTATTTCAGATTGTGGATTGTGGAGCTCTTCCTACCCTTATTTTTATGCTCAAATCTAAGAATGCCGAGATCAACTATGTGGCGGTAATGAGAGTCTGTGTACTTCATTTATCTTAAGCTCATATTTGATTTTTAACTCATCTTGCAACTAGAACAGATAATATTCATTAATTTTCTGGTATTGCAGCTTTCAACACTTCTTATTCTGGTGGACTCATCTAAAAAATTAACGAAACATGTCATGAATGCTGGGGCTTTGCAACCAATTATAAGATTGCTAGGGTATGTCTACTTCAACCAGTATTTTGTTTGTTGTTTCAACTTTGAAAGTATTGTGTTATTTTTTTCTAAGCTTCGTAGTTAATCTATCTCATCACAGTTCTAGCAGCATGCGGGTCCAAAAGCAGGCAGCTTCACTACTTGCAGAATTGGCTGTTGCCTATTCAGACCGTAAGGTGACTTACGGATGTCCAGTTTTACTCATTATAACTCTATGTTCTTTGTTCTCGTATTGTCTTTCTTTAATTTTTCTTCCTAAAGAAATGTCGTTATGCTAAAAATAGGAATAACCATGAGCTGTTTTGTTTTTTTTTTGGTCAGAAGCCATGAGCTGTTGACTCCGTGCATCTTCCAAATATCTCCCCTATGGGCTGTCAGAGATCATAGAAGCATTTTTTTTACCTAATATTAGCCAAAAAGAACGAGACATTACAATGAATTCTCTCTCCATCTTTTTTCCAAAATTTGGCAAAGCAATAAAAGTCTTCTCTTTAACTGGAAATTTTACTGGAATTCAAACTGCATTGATGACAAGAACCCAACTTCATGAGCTGATGCTTACAGAGATTTTAGAAATGGCAATTGGAGTTTCCATCCATCACACCAGTGATATAGCTTTTGCAATTTGCAGGCATCACCTTATTTTAGAATTAACTTATGTGGATGAATTAATGAATTAGTCCTGGTATACTTAAAATAAAATGATCATAAGTATATTTAAAAGAACAGATTTTCATGTAAGTGCAGATCTGGCTTTTGACTAGATGGTTCTCTAGTTAGATATTAAGCCTCTCCTAGCAGAAATTGCTTTTTTGAATTTCATCCATTGATTACCCAAAATAAGAGGCAAGGGCGTCAGTGGGATATTTATTACCTCTCTCTCTCTCTCTCTCTCTCTCTCTCTCTCTCTCTCTTCATGGAAGAATCTGGATCATTATGTTTGATTTATTGATGAGTAGAAGCTCATTAAACTCTCATTCTATTATATATAATAAATTAACATGAAAGCAAAGCCAAAAGGTTAGCATGACAGTGCCTTATGTTATTGTTGCCGTCAGCTTCCCTGCCCAACAGCAAGAAGTAATGTCACAATTTTGTTGTCCATTTTTTTATTACGTATACAGGCTATTGTTCAAAGGGGTGCAGTTCGTCCTCTAATTGGGATGCTTCAATCTCCTAATGTTAAAGTGAGGGAGATGTCAATTTTGGCACTGCGGAGGTTGGCTCAGGTCGGTGTTCTCTATGCTGCAGCACTACTCATTAATTCATAAGAATGTTTTATTTTGTATATTTATGGTGGCGACTTCCATTTTCCCTTCTTTTGAATAAATTATCCATAGATTTTTGCAACATGTTTTAGCATCAAAGATGGGAACACATTTAGTTTCCTCTTTACTATGAATGTTTTATTGTCATGTGAGTACATAAAGATGCCATTTGATTCACATGTTTAATAGTTGTATTTTCAGTCCACCTTTTTCAGCATCTGGATATGAATTCAACATCTTTTGTTTGTTGTTCATAGAATAATTTCGCCATGACTTGCCGACAAATCTAGTAGTTCAACTGATCCTTCCTCAGAATTGCACTATGTCTTTACTGAATGCAACAGAACTGAGATAAATATTAGCCTGTGAGATATTCTATGTTATTGGCCTAGTTGTGAGATGCACTGATCTCACTACAGTAAACATGTTCTCAATTTCAGGACAAACACAATCAAGCTGGTATTGCTCATGAAGGTGGCTTACTGGCATTCCTGGGGCTTCTAGATTCAGAAAGCGGACCACTCCAGGCTGCTGCTGCTAGTGTTCTTGAATGTCTAATGGATAATGAGGTATTCAATTATCCAGGGATTTAGTAGACCAAAAGTGAAGAGCCTACTTTGAAGAGGATGCCCTCAATAGTTTCCTTCATTTGTCACAGGATAATCTGTCGGAATTCATTATCATGGATGGATTTCGGATGCTGCAACATGTGAAATTCACTAGCCAAGTATGTCGGATCATATTCAACTTTGACTATGCAAGTGGAAGATGAAATTTGCATGTTGCTACTGCTAGGGTCGCGCCACATTGTTTATGCTACTGGTCTCAATGCTAACTGTTTTGGTATCATATTTAGTAATTACATTATCCAATGTGAGATTCCTATCTCAATTTAAGTTCATCAGCAAGGTATTCTCTAGGATCTAAATACGCTACATCAGGCCCTACTCAACTTTCCAAAAATTTGAGCTAGCAGAAAATTGTTTAGATACTCTCTGTACTTAGACTCTTAAAGCAATTTGGTAAAGCAAAATGATCGGTTGTACTTTAACTTTGGGTGATTTTAGGCCATGCACAGTATTATTGAAATAAGCTATTCCCTCAAACTTCCATTAGGTTTTCAATGGAATCATATTATGTGGCAATACCAGCAGATGCCACATTAATTAACAATTAACTCCTTTAGAAACCGTAATGAAACTAGATGGAAATACTATTTCGCCAACATGAGACTGGAACCACCAAAATAGAGTCGCCAAAACACCAAGGTATAGGGAATGCGCTAATACTTCTCTGTGGTATTAACTTTCATAGTATGACAATATGAAAAACGATTGCCCTATTACACTTTAAACCTACTATTCAACTAGCCAGGAAAAGATTCACATTTTGATGAACATCGACATTAGGAAGGGGTTTTTTAATCATGTCCAACACATGTGGCTTTTAAACCAAGTTTAACGACACATTCTTAATAATTAGTTTCATCTAAGTCTAGTTTTGTAGCAATATATTGAGTAACTAACTTGCAATTCTTTCCTTTTCAATTGCTTGTCTTATTTATGAAAATTAGATTTCATATCCAACATTGTCTCTCGATTTTATTGGGAAGACGTGCTCAATGTGTGAAGTTTAGTTATTCTTCTGTCTTCATGTTAACATTACGATGAGTATGTTGGTCTTGCTGCAGGCAGTGGAATCATGTGTTGCAAGAACATTGAAGAGTTTAAAGAACAAGATTCATGGACGAGTGCGTAATTTTCTTTTCAATGACATGTTCTTCATTATATTGGTGCTTATTTTACACACTTCTTACGTTACAGGCAGGTTATGCAGAATGCTTCTTTGAATTTCTTTTTCGTAGGCCTTAAAAGACTTGGTGTATCTGATGCAAGCATCAAAGAAGGCCATTCGAGAAAGAATATCTTTTGCTCTTGCTCATCTTAGTTGCCCAATCGATCACCAGATGATTTTTCTCGACAACAGTGGCAAGTTTATACTCTGAGGAGTTTTCAGCATTTTCACGCCGTAACTTTTCATGTTCAAAAACTCATCGTGCATTAAAGAACCTTTTTAGTAACTGAGTGAACTATTTTTTCATGAAGGTTTGGAATTGCTACTAGGATTGCTTACTTCCTCTTGTCCTCAGCAGCAACTTGACGGTGGAGTAGCCTTGTTAACGTTGGCCAAACATGCTTTGTGTCTCTTACCTGTAGATGCAGCTCCACCTGTACTACCACCCCAAGTATGCTTTTTTTAATCTAGATTTGCCTCATGATTCTGCTTTGTAAGAAACCTGAACTTCAAATTTAGTACACAAGTAGTCATTGTCTAGTTTCACTTACAAGTGCTTCTTATCGCTCCTTTACGGAGGCAATCTTGAGATTCGGTGTGTGGGGCAAGCTAAGGGTTCAGTGCATTTGTGCATTTCTGGTAAATTTGAAGCAGCATTTATGGATTCAAATTATCAACTTGTCTATATATTTGTTAAGTCTCTTTCTAGTTCTCGGGTGAGCTACTTTGGTACCAAGTTGGTGGCATATGATAAATGTTCTCCAACTTGAGTGGGAATGTTGAGGAACACTTGTATATGTTAGTATAGCTATTTATTGGAGCGTACTTGTAAGTGGTCATATGGGGTACATAGATGGCTAAAGGGTAGATTGTAAACCCAAAACATTCAGTTTTCGACTTTCTCTCTAATTCATTTGCATTTGTCATCACTATGTTATCTTTGCCAACAAAGGAAAGATCTGTGAAGCTGGCGGGCTTATTTCCATAAGCTACTTTTGTGAATACATGAGGATGGATGAACACATGCATAGTAACTGATTTAAGATTCAGTATAGATTCATCAGGAGTGTAGATTTACTTGATGCATTTGGCCTTTGAGATTGGTTTATTAGGTTTGGCAGCAGCTTTGTCGTTTTGAGGATATGGAAATACTTGCATGATGCCATGTCGTGGCTCCAACAAGGCGTAGAATTTCTTCATTGCCATAATGGAAATAGGCCATTGATTTCTTCATTGGCATGAGTGTATTAAAAATATTTTTATCATATTAAAGCAATATATACGGCGATTATCTCATGTACATTCTAACTGGAAAATAGGAAGAAAGGATGAAATCAATGTGTCATCTTAAGGCCTTAAAAGCAAAATTAGCCGTTGTCTCATTTTTATCTTGTTAGTGCACAATGTTTATGCACAGTGCATTAGTTTCATTGTAAATTTTATTCAGGTAATAAATCTTGATTCTATGACCCATCACACATAGTTACCATCTTGGTGAATCAGTATTTCCTTTGTTCGAAGGTATTAACTGTACCATTGATCTCTAGAAAGGGAAAGATTAGAACACCCCCAGTGGAATAAAAGAGAGTAGCATAATTCACAATACTCAAGGGATGAGTTTGAAATGCATCTTCCGTGAATTTAATGTTTGTATCGCATAAGCAGGGTTACGAGTATGGCATTGGTTCTCTAGGATTTGTGCATTGAGGATATCTAAGTTTCAATTTGATTTTTTCTTTCTTTGACTAGGCTCTCATACCATGTCTAGAGAAAAGAGAGAATAGAGTCAAAGAATCTGTTTATTTTGCGCAAACCTTGCAGCAACTACATTACATACTGAGAAGTGTGTAAAAGAAAATGGTAACCTGCACTGATTAGTGTCCATCAATTCCTCCAAGAAATTGAGTGATTTGTTCTTCAGACTCTCTTGAAGATTGTTTTGCGTTCAGCACATCTCTTGGCATTTTAACTTACTCTCTTCTTTGAATGCCTTTGTGACGCTTCCTGAAAGTTAGTTTGACCAAAGTCCAGTGCCCTGATGGAAGCAGTCTAATTGTAGGTCAATTTGAGGAAGCAGTACAAAAAGAAAACCATGCCATCTGATGTAACCTTTTGGGTCGAAGGTAAGTAAAAAATCGTCTGTCCATCCTTTGTGTGCTGTTGTGGAATAAATTCAATTTCTAACTCTTGGAGTCCTTTCATCAGTTTGGGTTGCCTTCCTGTTATTGACTTATGCATTTGTTGCAGGGGAACAATTCTATGCGCACAAGTTTTTCTTGTCTGCTTCTTCAGATGCATTCCGTGCAATGTTTGATGGCAATTATCGGGCAAGTTATTTTATGTTTTTAAGTTTGTGCGTTATGCTTTTATAGCATTTGGCTCTTATATCGTACCGAAAAGCGCCACACTACCTCAGCTGCTCTCATTTCAAAGAAGCCTTACTAAACTATGAAATTAGAGACCGGTGAACTTAGGTAGAAAGTACTTTTTTAATTATTTCAACTTTTTGCATAATTACAGGAGAAGGATGCAACTAACGTAGAGATTCCAAACATTAAACGGGAGGTTTTTGCGGCAATGATGAGGTTAGCATAAGAATTAGTTTAACATAGCCAAAAACATTTATGCTTTATTCTCCAATTCATTAGCCCATTTTACTAGTACAGGTTCACATACACAGGGTCAGTTGATGTTACGTTGGACATTGCAGAAGATCTTCTCAGAGCTGCTGATCAGTATCTCATGGAAGAACTTAAGAGATTTTGCCAACGTGCCATCGCAGAGGTTAGCCAGTAATGCTTTTGTGAGTTTCCTTTTGGTTCCTGAGTTAATTGTTGAGTGTATTTTGCAGAGTTTATCATTGGAAAATATTGCAGCTATGTTACAGCTCTCTGAAGACGCACATGCGACGTCATTGAAGAAGTCATGCATCTTGTTTATCCTGGAGCATTTTGATGAATTTAGGCAGCGGTATGCAATCTCAACAGTTCCCTTAATTCTATAATGCTTAATCATATATGCATGTGTTACTTTGTGATCACCTCATGAAGGTTTCTAAGAATGCTGAATCTTTGAAAGTGGAGAAGTGTACCTTAGAAAGCCCCATTTTTTTGGCATGTTGGAGTTTGACAAATAACTGCTATTGGTTCCGGTGTTCTCTCTCCTGGTACTCCCTCTGCTGGAGGGAAAATGGAACTCTTGGTTCATGTGTCTGATCAGCATTCAACAATATTATATCAAGATTAATTACCTAGGCACATGGTCACATTTAAAGCAAAATTATTGGCTCGATATTCATTCATTTTAGAATAATTAGGTCTATGTTATTTGGAAATTCTTTGGCCATTTGGCAATTAGCAAGCTTGGTATCTCAATCAGGGCTAGGCTCTTTGCATACCAGAAGAATGATTATTGACTTGATATTTATACCATTTTCCAGTAATGCTTGGCTAATGGCACTGGCCACACATACAACACGCTTTTATATCTTATTCTAGCTTAACGTCCAGAGACGCCGCATGTTGTGCACATTTTGGATGCAACATTTGACAAATGTATCCTGGTTCATGTTTCATCAGAACTCCTCAACAATATATCAGGATAGAATTCTAAGGCACGGGATTACATTTGGGTCACATTTACATGCGAAATCTCTTGGCTCACAAACTCGGGATCGCATCACTAGGTTCTCACGTCACTAACTGTTGGGCTGTTGAAAATCTACCATTGGTTACCAAGTGCCAAAACTCATGCCACTATCACTCTAAAGCCAAAGGCTGCAACATTAATGACACAAAGTTAGGTTAAGCAGGCTAGTGTCACCCTCGTTGCCACTTGCATGTGGCCACAATCCAACCTATATTATCCAGCAGTGAGCCGCAGGACATTGCTTAGGGTTTTCATCTAAAATTTTAAGCCACGGTTATCATTATCCCCAAAAAAATTTCATCCAGGGTAGAGATTTGACAGTATTAACTTGAGTTAATGCATGAGGTGTCTAGTTTTTGCCTGTGTTCGCATTCAAGAACTTGCATTTGCCTTTGTCCCCCAGTTGGTGTGGTTGCTGCATTTGTAATTTCACAAAAGGCTTTGCCGGTGAGAATCTTTCACCTGGGTTGGTTATTTCCAGCTTTGGCCAATTAATATGAGAAAAGGAATTGTGGTGCTGCTCCTGGCCATATGATCTTCTAACTTGTGAATTTTGTGAGGTTCAGCCTTTATTATGTTCAAAGCATAATGCTAGAAGTAGTTGATTAGCAGTGAAATCCATCTTCCGCGGTTTTGTTGAGTGAGAGGATGGCACTGTTTTGGTAGTTCAAATGAATTTTTGCATATCTGTTTTCATGTATGTATTGATAACTCTGTTGTAAATGCCCGACTCTTTCCGATTGTGCATTGCTTTACTATTTTGTACTGAGAAACGATGTATATTACTTGCCTCATACCACCCTCCTAACTTCATCGAAATCATTTTTGTTTACAATCTTAAAATATAACGCCTCTTAATATCTTATTTTCAAATGCATTGTCTGTTGATACGGTTGCTGCAATTCTTCAGGTACTCTCATCTAATTCAGGGAATTGTGCTAGTGTTCCGTGATTATTTTTCTGAAGAGTTGACTAAGTGGACCTCCATGCAAGAGGCAAAACATCAATCTCATTAGCTCTGGCTCGTTACGGCAACAAGAGGAAGTTGGCAATCCTCGCTATGTGGAACCAACCCGGTGGTGGACTATATATATATATATATATATATATATATATATATATATATATATATATATATATATATATATATATATATATCACTTATCCCTATTTTGATCTATAGATAAATATTGCGAGAATTGAGTATAGTTAACTCTGACGTGATATTTGACCAAAAAAAAAAAATCTGACGTAATATAATTCTTTTATCTGCCTATATTCAATTAAGCTAAAGGAGGGTTTCTAATCCAATCAAGCACATACACATTTTTCCTTGCTTGAAAAGAGACCCGGTTAGAAAACATTGCATGAAATCAGTGAGAATTCAATACATTTATGTTGACAACCATAAATAACCTTCATGGGCCACGGCAAACTGATAAGGCTCAGAAGTGCTATCAAGAAGTCAGCTCACGAGTCAAAAGAAGCCCGTGGATAAGGACGGCTGCAGTTACCGATGGCTCAGCACGAGCCTTGATTCAGAAAACAGGACATGCAAATAGTAGACAAATTACCGAAGAATCCGTGAAGGCCAAAATTCAACTGCCTTATGGTTAACAAAATACGGTTGCTAGGAAAACAACCCGAATGTTCCGGGAATAGTTTGAATTTGAAAATATAACCGTAGTGATGGTTATTTGTCTAGTCCGGCTATAAATAGCTGATGAAGGATTGTTGTAAGGGATCCGTGATCAATCAATGAAACAACATAATTTTAATTTCGCAAGTTATCTTCTTACTCGCATTTGCTTTGAGCCTTTTATCTGCACTCATTGTTTACTTTATCCTTAATTTTTGCTTAGTTAGAACCGAATTCTTCTTTTCCTAACTAACACAGAGCCCAATATACACAAAGGCTGCGTTTGGTCGTCCGGATTTCTAAATAGGATAGGACTGGATAGGATAGGATAAGAAATCCTGTGATTTCTCCATATCCTGTTTACTATTTGGTGGACTGCGGATTTAAAGTCAGATATGATAATTTTTATTTTTATTTTTATTTTTTTTGCTATTCACGGGCTCGGAGGGGTTGGTAAAGGAAAAAAGCCAAGAATTTTTTTTGGTGAAAACACACAAGATGTGGAGATAAAGATGATGGCAAGTGGAGCGTAGGGTTTTTGGAAAAATAGGCATTAGAAATCATATCAAAGTTTATCCCTCCCCCCCTCGGATTTTTTATTCGGGCTATATCCGGTCTATATCTAACTTTATCCTATCTTGAACCACCACCAAACTCAGGATAGGATAAAACATATCATATCCTGTATGACATTCCGAAATTTCACCCGTTTGGGGATTTAAGTAATGAATTATTTATTAATGTACTTGTGGTTAGTTCTCGCCCGGAACTGATCATTCATGGGATACTAACTATTAGGGAAAGGCTAATGAGGAATTTAAATTCATGCGACTAGAGAAATTTGATCGTGAACCGATTTTCGACCATAAAATCGTCGAGGTGACATTTTGAGCCAATGTAGGCCGATCTTAGGATAGTGATGGGCCGATTCATTATACACATGGATTACGAGTGATTCCGTTGGACCCGAAATGAATTAACGAACGACCTTGAACCTATTTCAAATGATCGTACTAATCGGAACTAGCGATCGATCCTCGCGATTTTATTGACAACCAAAGTCGTTACGGTTTGAATAAATTGCATGTGACTCAATTTAGTATCAGTCACGGGTCGATTCTGCGAATTTCCCCGAAAGCTGCCGGTTAGTCAGAGATATGCACGAGTTACATTATATAGAATTCAATTATTAAATTTAGACCAAATTGGGCATCGGAAAATTAGGAAGTCACGGCAGAACGTTAGAGCGACATTACAGTTGTAATGTGCAATTTTTGGGTGAGCCCGAATCCTTCTGGAAAAATTTGATTTCGGCGAGAAATGGAGAAAGTGACCATTTTACCCCTATGACTTAATAAAGGGATAGTTTTATGAGCAAAGGGCATTTCAGTCATTTTGTCCTCAATTTTGGAAAAGACAAATTGCCCTTGGATATTTTGAAGCAAAATTTAATCTGGGCCGTCGATTTCAAGATTAGATCAAAACTAGGCTGTCGGATGATAAAGTAGAGAGAAGGTTATTTTGGTAATTTACCAAAAAGTAGTCAAAGCTTGGGCATAAAGGCTTGACCAAGCCTTCTCTCTCCCCATTCGGTCATTTCCCCCCCCCCCCCCACCGTGAACCCCTCTCTCTCTCTCTTGCCAATCGTCCTCTCCCCCGCCGCGCACCACCACCGTGCCACGCCACCGTCACCGCCACACAGTCGCCGTCCCCGCCTCACGCCACCCTCACGCCGACCGCCACCTCCCTTTTCTCTCTCTCTTCCTTTCGCTTTCCCCTTGGCCGTGAGCCACCGTCGCCGCCGCCGCTTGCCGTGCACCACCGCTGTCGCAAGCCGCCGTTAGATTTCGGGTTTTGCCGCCGCTTTTGCTCTAACCGAGTTAGTTTAGAGCCAAGTAAGTTCAACCTAAGCTTTATCTAGTATATTGGGTTGTTCCGGGCCTAGTTAGACGTGGTTCGGTATGGTTTTACGGGCGAAATTGATTTGCGGGCCCTAGGATTGAATCCGGGGAGTTTTGACAGAAAATTTAGAGGCTGATCCATGCTGTCACGCCCCGAACCCTACGGCGCGCGAGCATCCCTGCCATGGTCGATTTGAGTGCGACGTCCCAGGACGCGTCGCCGACCCTAATTCCCAACACATAGACTTAAAGTGCATGCGAAAGCAAATCAACACCCGTACAAAGATAAACACACAACCGAGGATAGCCACAGAAATCAACACTTGTACTAGTGCTGGAAATCATATACAATATCCTTATACATCCCGAACATCAAAAATCAAAAGCGGGTTAAGGCCACTACTGACAAAAAAGGGGTAAGTGGCTTGGGGGTCAGTCTATTACTAATGGTGGGGCGCTGGTCAAAAAGGTGCTGGCCCTACCAAATCTAAGGTGAACACTAAGCCCTACGGTGCCCAGTCTGGGTCGGAATCAGAAGACTCCGAAGATGAAGAGCTGTCAGGTATCTCCTTCTCGGACTTTGATGAGTCCGACTCTGACTCAACCTCAACAGCCTCTTCCTCTAAGGCCATATCCTCCGGCTTGGCCTCCGGAATAGGATCCTCCTCGATCGGCTCCGGCTCTCCGTCATCCACGTCCATATCCGTCGGCTCGAACTCATCCATCTCGTACTCGACTGAAACTCCGTCGGAACTCATGCCTTCCTCAGATGAGGAACCAGGGTCCACCACCTCACCATCGGGGCATCGAGGATATCTCGTGCCCATCCCGGTGAACGGAACATCAAAAGTCCGGAGAGGACCATACTCTCTGAAGCCGTCTCTGAAGCACCATGTCACATACTCGTGGGTCTGGTAATGCGTCGCCCCCACCTCCACCCAAACAATAGAATGATACCTAACATACGATTCCCCGTTCCCTACGGGGTGTATCGTCCTCGTCCACTCTACCAGGAGCGGAATCCCAAAACGAACCGGAATCTCGGGCATCTTAACGCTGGGGGTCTGAAAATGGGGTTTAATACAACAGTGAGAATAATCTCAGTGAGTAATTCCCTAAACATAAACTAGGCTAACGTGCACCTCCTGATAAGTACGAAATGACACACAATTCAAACATATTTGACTCAAGCCCTCGGGCCTAAATGAAAATTTTACTTGACCCTGCAGGTTAGGCATTCTATATAGATAATCACAATTGTGCCATAACATTTGAATCGTAGTACAAATGCACATATCACTTAATTCCGATGTATGTAATGCACGTGCTCATGCTCGCACTCATGTCATGCCTCAATAATGCAGTAACGCACACTCGCATACTAGCACACTGCCATTTACCAATTTCTCCTCCGACCTGCGTTAAACGCATCAGGTCCGACCCGTGTAAAATGCATCAGGTCCATCACTTCGAAATCGATCTCTGGCCCGCGTAAAACGCATCAGGTTGGTCATCTTCCGATAAACCGGGCATCGTCTCGCGTAACACGCCTCAGGACGGGTTCACTATCCCGCGTAAAACGCATCAAGGTTTATTGTGATCACACATTCACAAGCACCAATTTATATCTGAACCCCGCATAAGACGCATCAGGGCATTTTAGGTGATCACAATGCACATGTCACTCAGGCACGCTCGTATATGCACATGCCGTGCCAATGCTTAATATGCACACTTATGGCCATAACGTTCACATCTGGGCATTCACTTGAACCACACAATTTCAATCTCATAAATCAACATGCCCAAACCGACAATTAATTTAAACAACCGTGGCACAAGTTCAATCCGCATTTCAATATGCCCAACCAACACGTAAGCACGACCATGGAATCAGTTCAAGCACTCATGCACGGTACACAATTCGCAAGCATAAATTACACAACTGGTCCAACATGAATCCACAGAAATCGAGATCCATCAAGCTACTCCCTTCCTCAAGGCATTAGACATGTGTCACGACACTACAAAATTACTCGCATTTAGGGACAATCCAACCACTAGTTCGGTCAAGCTATCATTTCCGGCACTTACACTCCAAACCTCAAATCAATCGCGCCTTGTCCAACTAATTTCCAAGGTGGACAGCCACTAAATCGATCGCGCCGGGCCATTTAATGACCTCAAAACGTTCCATTAGACTCCCTAAGACATCATTTTAATCAGCCACCAAAATACCAAATAGGGCGCACACTAAAATCCACGTTTCAAACCCGAACTTCCCCAATTTTGGGCCATTCCGGACCGATTCTGTCCAGCCTATGTATCGCGCCTCTCGGGCCTCTAATTCTCCATTAATTCATCATACTAATCCACCGAATCGACCACAATCACGCCCCTAATCACCTTCGCAATTTAATTCCCAAATTACCCTATTTAACCCCTAAAACCCTTCTAGAAACGCAAATTATCCTAATTAGGGTTTAGGGTCAAACTCACCGGATGTCCTAAGCTTCAACCGAGCGAGACACGCAGCGATAGCAGCTGGACAGCGGCGACCCCTCGCCGGAACAGTAACGGCAGCGGCGGCTCCGGCGAATGGCGCGAACGGCGGCGACGAACTAGACGATTCCGCGGCCTAGATGGACACGGCCAGAGAGAGTGGGACAGCTGGGTGAGGCTAGGTGAGGCGGTGGTGGCGGCGGAACAGCCACCGGCGGCGGCGGAGCTCCTCCCACAAAGGGGCCTTCCACGGCTAAAATTAGGAGGAAGAGAGAGAGAGAGTGATGGTTGTGGGAGGAGGGCTGGTGGTCGGCTGAGGTGAGGGGGCAGACGGCGGCTCACGGCGACAACACCGGCTACCTCGCGGCGGCGACGGGGCGGCGCGGCGAGCCGGCGAACTGCGGAAGCCAAAGGGAAGAAGAGGGAGTGGCTGAGGCGAGTGGTACGGCTGGGGGGGGGGGGGGCACTCGGCGGCTGCAACAGCGACGCTCAGGCATCAGGACGGCGCTGGGTAGCCGGCCGGTCGACTGGACAACGGCTGGGTCTCATCAGACGCAGCAGCGAGCTCACTGCTGTGCGCGCGAAGGAAGAAACCAGTCGGTCATGGGCGGTGACTGGCGGATGTCGCGGCGCGGTGGTCGAGCTGGCTGGCG
Source organism: Syzygium aromaticum (assembly GCA_024500025.1). Classification (NCBI taxonomy): domain Eukaryota; kingdom Viridiplantae; phylum Streptophyta; class Magnoliopsida; order Myrtales; family Myrtaceae; genus Syzygium; species Syzygium aromaticum. The sequence continues at coordinate 8,217,385 of CM044886.1, forward strand.
ACGGCGGCGGAGTGCGCCGGTCAGGGGCTCGAGCGGCATCGGCTGGGCGACGTCGGGTGCGAGGGCAGCGGTGACGGCTTGCTGCCGTGCGCACGAGGGAGAGGAAGGGAACGGTCGGGGCGATGGCTGGTGATCGGCACGACGGCTACCGGGCTTGCTGGCAGTGGCGACTGGCGGAGTAGTGTCGGGCGGAGGCGGAGGGCGGCCGAGCGACGATCATGTTGGCTGGGCAGAGAACGAAGCAGGACTAGAACTAGGCGAGTTCGGGGAAAGAAGAAGAAGACTGAAGAAGAAGACCAAAAGAGAAGAAAGGGAAGAAGAAAGAGAAAAAGAAAGAAGGAAGAGGAGAGAGAATTGTCGGGGGGTTTGGTCTGCAAGACGTGGGCTGAGGTGACGTTGCAGAGAGAGAGAGAGAGACGTGCGCGGTCAGAGGGGGGGAGCGTGCGCGCGGAGGAGAGAGGAGAGAGAGAGAGAGAGAGAGAGAGAGATAAAAAAAATAAACTTCATTCAAATATTAAACGCGATCCAATGGCCCAAATTTAAAACCGAAAACGATCTACCGGTCCAAAATAAGCCTCGCATATAAAAAGGGACAAAGGCCAAATTAATTAACCAAACTATAACGATGGAGGTCTACTACTAGCCCAAATTCGTACTTGGTCAAAAACTCACATTTTTCCATCGTTCCTAACAATCTCAATGCTGGCTACCATAATATTGACACCGTCCAATTTATTTCATCCCGACACTCCCGAAAATCGACTGCCAAGTCCGGAGTCTAAATAACGGCCAAATTCGATCGAGTGCGATTCTAACGAAATCTCTATTTTTAAAAACAAAAACCCGAGAGTGATCAGTTCTCGGGCGAGATTCTATTATAAGGGCACTGATGAATTACACGTTTTATAAATCCCAAAAATGGGCCGAAATTCGGAATGTCACACATGCTGTGATTGCGTGTTCAGTATGCTATGAAGTGCTGTTTGGGATGCGGTTTGCATCATTAGGTCCGGCTCGGAATTTTATGCAAGTGTCGTGAAGAGCCGGAAGTGTGATTTTGTGATTTTGGGTGCGGAAATTACTATTTGCTGGCTGTGGTGTGCCGTGTGATGTGCTGTGGGTCACTGTTGGGTGCGAGGCTGGTACCGTTAGGTCCATCTCAGAATTTTATGAAAGTCCCGTGAAGGACCGGATTTGATTTGAAAACGTTTGAGTGTGGAAAAATGTGGATTTGTGCGTGATTGCGCGTTTGTGACGTGATTATGTGATTGTGGAGTGCAAGTGTGTGCATGGAATTTGATGTGATTGTATGAGAATTTGAGTTTGGGATCGGACCGAGGTATTATAAGCTCAGGCAGCGATCACGTAGGTCTGTTGCATTTGGCACAGGCTAAGGCTTGAAAAAGCAAGAATGAGATCGGTCCAAGGCACAATCAGCTCGGGTGAAACCGGAATCGGACCGATGCATTATTAGCTCAGATTTTGATCATATAGGCATGTCGCATTTGGCGTGGGCTGAGGAAAGTGAGAATGTGGGATCGGACCGAGGCGTGTGATGCTCGGGGCGTGATCGAGTGAGAATGTGGGATCAGATCGAGGCGTGTGATGCTCGGAGCGTGACGGAGTGCGAATGTGAGATCGGACCGAGGCGTGTGATGCTCGGGGCCGGAAAAGTGTTTGAGTAAGCGTGGGCATGACGAGTCGGTTGGGAATGACGTGTGATTGACGCGTGGTTTGATTTGTTTAGAGTTTGCATGTTATGGCATGTGTTTGGCAATTGATTGTTGTGATTGCGAATTGAGATTGTGTGAATTGATTGGTTGCGTGTCTATGTGTGTCTGGAAAAACGTGGTAGCCTAGGTAAGGTTTAAGTTGCAACTTATTGAGAAGTGTCTCATGGTTGTATAAACCATACCATTTCAAATCACCCGCCTGAACAATGAATCATCCGCCACTGCCGTCGCCAGAGCATTTTGGTATAGTGATGCACATGGATAATAATTTTGCGGAGTACCCTACGGATGAACAGTACACCTGGATCAAGCATACTTCAACTGTGTGGGTAGACGTAGGACATCTCTCTTGGCAGGCTCACACCTATACAGCTTGGATGTTTAGATATGGACCTGATGAGTTTGGTTCTATTACTAGTTTTGACGTCCCCTATGATGGAGTTGGAGACTGGGACCCAGTAGCTATTTCCCCGCCTGATGGTGAATTGACTAGTACAGAGCTTAGTGTAGCCCAATCTGGACACCACCCATTTCCAGTAGCTCCAGGTTCCTCAGTGAACGACTTAGACACGAATCCGGAAGGGTCTCAGGCAGGATTCGACCCTATGGATATAGACTTGGGTGAGATTCTAGAAGATGAGCCGGAAGAGGAGCATGGCAAGGATCCAAGCGAGGACGAGCAAGAGGTAGGAGCAGAGGATGGTGAGGAAGCTATAGCGGAGTTTGAGGTAGAAGCTTATGAGGGCGAGGAGAATATACCCGAATACGACTACAATCCTTTCTTTGTGCCAGAAATTGAGCCAAACGAGGACCCCATTGCCGAAAAACCGGACGAGACCCCCGGGGAAATGGGTGACATAAATCACCCGATAAAGATTGGGATTGAGTTGGAATCCTCAGTGGAGGCGACAATCCAGGAAGAATCAGATTCGGATGACAGTGAGTCGGATTGGGAATGGATGCCGTGGCGTGGTCGTCGGGGCTGATTAGGAGGATGGAAGTTTGTTGACCCGAGGTATCATTTTTGGGGAAGTTGGATGTTTACCCTTTGAGGTGTACTGGCTTTGTGTAATAGAGGTAGTGTTTGTATGTTTTGATAGACATAGTTGGAACAAGAGGGGTACAGTGTTCTTGTAAAAAAATATTGTATATATTTGGTATGGTAATGTTTTAAGTGTTGGCAGTTGGGCGTGCTTAGTTATTCTAGTATTCTCCAATTTATTTGTCCGGGTTTTATTAATTATTTTCGCCGCGTTTAACTTTGATGTGAGAAATTTGAGTCAACGACGTATTCCTAGGATGTCACACACTTCGACTCAGGGAGGTGAGTAGTGGAGAGCATTGGAGTAGAGTCGGGGCGTGACATCCTGGTTTTTGTCCGATCGATCAACGTAACTAAAATGCCGAAGAGCCAACTTTGGTGAAAGGTATTTCTTTGAAGACCGTTTTCGGCGAAGCACTCTTCTGCCAAATTTTTCTTTTTCGTTTTTCAGCTGCTAACAACCAATCAACAAAAAGGAACATGATTAGCGTCTTCTTCCTTACTAGAATTGCAAGTTTGGACATGTATAGTGATGTCGAATAAGTTTTTATCTTAAGTCTTCAATTGACCAATGGCCAAAATCTTGAAGTCCCCTTCCTACACTTAATCCATTTCAGGATCCACCAAAAATAGATCTATTGATTTTCACGCATCACACAGATGGCAAGCAACTTGATGATATGTCAAAGACCAAAAGGAACAATGTGGGCAGCAGGCCAACTATGTCGATGATAATCTTGTTGCCTTCTCGACTTGTATAGTGGAGGTAGACTATGTCATGTGAGTTCTCATAAGAGTGCTTCTACTTCCTATGAGGAGATGAATGACCACGTGCATGTTTACAGGGTGAACTCGGGTACCAGTGTGATCGTCAGAATATCTTGTGTCGTCTTCGGGCGGAACTCTTGCTCTTAAAAATGTTCACCATGTCCCCAAGTCGAACAAGAGTCTTTTTTCGGTGTACATGGTTGGTCTTTATGGATTTCGTGTGATGTTTGCATCCGATAAAGTGATTCTCACTAGAGAGGCATCCTTTATTGGAAAGGGTTATGCCAAAAACAAGATTTACTTGCTCATTTTGATGAATAATGATAGTAATATGTCTTTTGATTACTCTAGTGGTGTTGAATTTATTTTTCATATTAATACGCATAGTCTTTGGCATTATGTGTTTGGTCATATTGGCAAGAGAACCATGAATAGAATGCTACAATGTGATTGAGTGCCTAAAGTAAATAAAAATATTCTTGATGAAATATGGAAATGTCAAGTTTCAAACTAAAATTACTAGAAAATTCACTAAGTCCTATACTAGATCTACTAGTATTTTAGAATTAATACATACGGATATAAGTGATAATAATAATGATTTAACTAGAAGAGGAAAAAGATAGTTTATAACTTTTATGCAATTTTTCTAAAAAACCATATGTCTATTTAATAAACAATAAAGATGAGGCATTAAGTATATTTAAGATTTTAAAGCACAAGTAGAAAATCAATTAGGACAACGAATCAAAAGAATTAGAAGTACTAGAGGTGAAGATTATTTTCCACCTGAATTTATTTATTTTTGTGAAAGTCATGGTAATATTCATGAAAGAACCGTGCCTTATGACCCTAATCAAAACGGAGTAGCTGAAAGAAAACATAGAACTTTGTTATTGAGTGCTAACTTGCCTCTAGATTTATGGGGTGAAGCATTACATACTACATGTTGTATTGCTAATAGAATTTTGCATAAAAATATGGATACGATGGCTTATCTATGCGGTTATGCACTCTTCGAATAGGTTGGTGCAGCTAGCGCCATAGTTAGTAAGGCAAGAGGTCATCCTTGAGTTCACTGCTAAACAAAGACCTATGAAATGTGGAAAAATAGAAAACCACAAAATTTGTTAAATTAGAGTATAGGGTTGGATGCTTTTGTATTGGATCAAGGCTATTAAATTTATTTTTTTGGCTTATCCATTAAATGGTAAAGCGCGTAGATGTTGAACTCTCAGTACTAATATAATTTTTGAAGAAAAATGACTTCAGATTTTGAACATTTAACAATGAAAGATGCTAAGGAAAACAAGTTAACCCGACCAAACCGACAGAATCGGCCCAGTGTACTGATCAGCCAACCCTAATTTACACCTCTTTCTGTCTCTCTTTTATTCACTGACCTGACTCACTCTCCAGCGGCTCTTTCTCCCTTCTCACTCACTCTCCAGCTGTGCTCTCTCCGTCTCGGCATCCTCCTATCGCTCTTTCCCTCCCTCCCTCCAGCGACAGTCGCTAGGATTTTTAGATCTGTGGTCTTCTTCACGCATTTGCTGTCTTAGATTCTTTCTAACGTAGCTGCCATTTTCTCTTGAGCTAGTCTATTGAAGTGAATAAGAGATGAGTTTGCTTAGATATAGCCTGATTTTTTTCTGAAAGAGTAGTTTTTCCAAATATAGGATCAGATTTGATATAACTGGAAATGGGTCATCAACAGAAGTTTGAAATTTTGATTTTCAGTATGTTAACTTTGCAGCTTCTTTTGACCCCATGTTCCTGCTTTAATTATTGATTTCTTGATAGTTTCCTTATGCTTGTGTTTAAGAGTTAATTTATTTTTACCGTTCAGCAATTTGGAACAACCATTTGTTCTTGTTGCGATTCTTTCTTTGTTAAGCTTGCATGACTGATGAGTTGAACTAGTTCTTCTGTCTAGATCACAAGGAAAGATGGTGAAGGCTGTTGTGCTTCTTCAGATCAGTGAGGCTGTCAGCGCAACTGTCTACTTCACTCACGAAGGAGATGGTAATACAACGCTCTGATCAAAGAATCTCTGTACACATGTTAATGCTGATCATAATCTGGAAGATCTTCGTGTTTCTAAGGCCAGAGTGATTGGGAAGCTTGGTGGATTAAACATCTGGCCGATTTCAAGGTCAACATGGTTTGTTCCCAGTTGCACAAATGGGGAACCGACCCTGAGCGAGTAGGTTACAAGTTCTAGGGTGGGAACTGACCCACCCTAAAATCGATCACCCCTAATTTGAGAAGCCTACTTACCCTCACGGCCCTTTGATGTTTTAGCTCACACTCAAACCGTTATGAAATATATGAGATACTTCCTATATGAGGTATTTCCACACCTTTGTGTTAAAGTTACTTCAAGTTTGTTCACCATGTTGTATTGTAGGCCACAAACATTGAAGAGGCTAGAGAAGAAGATTCATGGACAAGTGGTATCTATCTTTGTATTGACGCTCTTCCTGAGAGTGATGTTTATATTGCAATGTGGTTCTGGCAATGCTTACATACCATAGGTTGTGCAATATGCTTTTCATAATTAACATTCAATAAATAATTTGTTGGTTTTCTTTTGTGTAGGTCTTCAACCACTTGTTGCTTTTGATGCGTGCATCAGAGAATACCATTTGTTGAGATACAAATCATTGTGTATTTCCATTAAGCTTAGATGGGTATTTATATACACGAGTACACTCTAGAAGATTTACTAGCAAGAAAAGAAATACATAAAATAGAAAGCTTTCTCACTTCTAAAGATAAGATTCCAAATTTTCCAAAACTGATAGTCATATATTTGGTAGATATATATTTGGTTGATACACCCCATCAAGTGGAAGAGTCGAGACTGCAAATCCTCAACTTGTCCAGTAAAAATGCAAAACGTGCTTTAAGAATAGCTTTGGTGAGAGTATCAGCTAATTGGTCAGCTGTGGAGATAAACTGCACACTGAGTTGTCGTTTGGCAACATGATCATGAACAAAATGGAAGTCAATTTCAACATGTTTGGTACGAGCATGGAAAACCGGATTTGCAAACGATAAGTGGCACCAATATTATCGCACTAAAGGATGGGAGGACCTTGAAGAGGGAACCCAAGCTCTTGAAAGAGTGACTCAAGCCAAATGAGTTTAGTTGTAGCACCAACAAGAGCTTTACACTCATACTCTGTGGAAGAGTGCGCTACAATTCGTTGTTTTTTGGAGCTCCAAGAGATCAAATTAGAACCAAGAAAAATAGCATACCCTCCAATTGACTTCCTGTCGTCAGAGCTACCAGCCCAATCCGCATCGGAAAAAGCTTGTAAGCGATTATCATTGGATCGGGAAAGAATCAAACCAAACCACCTTGTATGTTTGAGATAGCGCAATATGCGTTTCACCATTTGCCAGTGGTCTTCGGTAGATGCATGCATGAATTGACAAAGTTTATTAACGGCAAAGGAGAGATCTGGTCTTGTCAATGTCACATATTGCAGGGCACCAACTATAGACTGATACAGAGTAGGATTGAACATCAAAGCACCCCCTTTCTCAGATGGTTTTATAGTCATTGCCATAGGAGTTTGGACAGGCTTGCATTCATACATCTCAGCCCTATGAAGAAGATCATCAATATAACATCATTGAGAGAGAAGCAGTCCGTTAGATTGAGGGACAACCTTAATCCCAAGGAAGAAGTGGAGCGGGCCAAGATCCTTAATGGGGAACTCTGTAGATAATTTCTCTAAGATTGCACTGATAGTATAAGATGCATTACTTGTAACTAGAATATCATCAACATAGATTAAAAAATAAATGACATTAGTGCCTCTTCAATAGCTAAATAATGAAGGATCTGTTTGTGATGCGAGAATCCAAAATGAAGAAAAAACTATGAGAGTCGTTGAAACCAGGCTCTCGGAGCCTGCTTGAGACCATATAGAGAACGATGCAACTTGCAAACATAATCACGAAAAGTTGGGTCATGAAACCCAAGGGGTTGTTCCATGTACACCTCTTCAGAAAAAACCCCATGTAAGAAAGCGTTGTGCACATCCAATTGTCGCACTTGCCACCCTTGAGAGATACCTAGAGATAATATTGAGCAAACAGTGGTAATTTTCACAACTAGATTGAAGGTTTCCGTATAATCCAAGCCATGTTGCTGATGAAAACCCTTTAGTGACTAGGCAAGCTTTATAGCATTCAAGATTGACATCCGCTTTGCACTTAACTCTGTAAACCCACTTACACCCAACGAGGTTCATGGAAGAAGTGTGAGGGATCAAAGACCAAATGCCATTTTTTTAACAAGGCATTAAATTCATTGATGATAGCTACACGCCACTTAGGGATTTTGTTTACTTGGGTGAATGAGGTTGGCTCGGTGAGAGAGGTTGTGGCAGTATTAATTTGAGGAGGACAAGAGCAAAGTTGCATGGTGTGAGTGCGTGCGTGTTGACCTAGGTGGGGGTGGCGGTGGCAATGGCGGTGGTGGAGAGGATGATGAGGAAGGGGAATGATAAAGTTCATGGAGGGGCCTAGTTCTTAAGGCAGGGGAAATGAATGAATCGGTATTAGACAACACTATGGGAGCCGGTGTAGGAGTCTGTGATCTCACTATACTAGTAGGCGGAGGAACACCGATAGGGGCCAAAGCCCACGGTACTGGATAGGTGTAGGAAGTGATGAATTAGGTCATAGACCGAGAATGAAGGAGTTGCAAAGGGAAAACAAGTTTCATCGAAACAAACATGTCGAACAATGTATAATGATTAGTGACATGGTCAAGGCACCGATACCCTGTGTGAGAGGAACTGTATCCCAGGAAAATACAAGGAATGAAGAGGAAATCCATCTTATGGGCGTTATAAGGACGTAGATATGGGAAATAGCGACACCCAAAGATTTTTAAGAAGGAATAATTCGGAGGGTGATTGTAAACCATTTGAAAGGGAGAGATGTGATTAGTGACCTTGGATGGCATCCGATTGATGAGGTAGACTACATTTTCAAATGAGTAGTGCTAGCATTGGCGAGGGACAGAGCCATGAGCTAATAATGTTAAATCGGTTTCAACAATATGCCTATGACGACACTCAACTACCCCTTGTTGTTCATGAGTATGAAGGATGGAGATGCGATGAGCAGTACCAATTTTTGAGAAAAAGGAAGGGAGGGCATGAAATTCCCCACCCCAGTTTGTTTGAACGGCTTTTACTTTTCTTGAAAATTGACATTCAACAAGAGCTTGGAACATACGAAAAACAGAGTAAACATCTAAATTTACTTTAAGAGGATAGAACCAAGTAAAATTGGTGCAATCATCAACAAGAAAAACGAAATAGCGATGACCATAAGTTGAAACAAAATGAGAAGGACCCTAAACATCACTATAAATTAAATCCAACAGAAAAAAAAAAAAAACTACGAGTTAGAGACAATCCTAAGGACTGACAGCTAGCCTTGCCCAATTGACAAGTTGTACATAACTAACTCAATCGTATTGACTGACACGACAAATTATTCTTTGATCATAAATCGCAGGAGATGCTCATGGGGATGGCCAAGACGTTGATGCTAACCATCCATGGAAGTCTATCCCACAATACTGGCAGTAGGCATTGAAGGTTGTTGCAGTGTGGTGTAAAAACCACCACTACTTGGGTAGGAAAGAAGAACCGCCTTGGTCACTAGATCCTTAATAGGAAAGTGGGTATGATAGAATTCAAAGAAGACAATATTGTCAGACATAGATTTTTGAACCAAAAGTAAATGCTTAGAAATATCAAGGACATGAAGAACATCATTTAAACGTAAAGAAAGATTTGAAATAGAAGAGGGAATAGAAGAAGTACCAATATTAGTGATTTTAAGACCCTTACCATTGCCCACATGTAGTCGATCCGATCCATTATAAGCTTTGTTAGAAGAGATGGATTGTATATCAAGTGTGACGTGATGAGAGGCACCAATGTTGGGGTACCAAGGTACAATGTTGGTAGGTGTAGGTAAAAAAGGGGGAAGGGCATGGCTCATGTGACATCCCGGATTTTGACCCAATTTTGAGATTTAATAAACGTGTAATTCGTCAGTGCACTTATAATAAAATCTCGCCCGGGAACTGATCACTCTTGGGTTCTTGTTTTTAAAATAGAGATTTTGCTAGAATTGCACTTGATCGAATTTTGCCGTTATTTAGACCCCGAACTTGGTAGCCGATTTTCGGGAGTTTTAGGACTAAATAAATCGGATGGTATCAATATTATCGTAGCCAACGTTGAGATTGTCAGGAATAATGGAAAAATGAGAGTTTTTGACCGAGTGCAAATTTGGACTAGTAGACCTCCCTCATTATAGTTTAGTTTAATTAATTTGACCTTTGTCCCTTTTTATATGCGAGGCTTATTTTAGACTGGTAAATTGTTTTCGATTTTGAATTTAGGCCATCGGATCGCGTTTAATATTTGAATGAAGTTTATTTTTTTTTACTTCTCTCTCTCTCTCTCTCTCTCTCCTCCGTGCGCACGCTCCCCCCTCTGACCGCGCACGTCTCTCTCTCTGCAACGTCACCTCAGCCCACGTCATGCAGACCAACCCCCCCTGACAATTCTCTCTCCTCTTCCTTCTTTCTTTTTCTCTTTCTTCTTCCTTTTCTTCTCTTCTGGTCTTCTTCTTCAGTCTTCTTCTTCTTTCCCCAAACTCGCCTAGTTCTGGTTCTGCTTCGTTCCTGGTCAGCTTTGCCCGACGCTGTTGCTTCTGTTTCTTTTCCTTGTTGCCCGTCGCCGTTCGCCCCAACTCACCAGACCAACTCGTCGCCGCCCTCCCGCCAGCAGCCGCGCCGTCGCCGACCTGCCCGCAAGGCGCGCGAACAGCAGCTCGCCGCGCCGCCCTGTCGACGTCGCGAGGTCGCCGGTGCCGTCGCCGTGGGCCGCCGTCCCTCTCTCCTTAGCCAGCAGCCCTTCCACCCACAGCCATCTCTCCCCTCTCCTGTTCTTCTTACTCCTCGACGCCTCCCCTGTTCTGGACGCCCTCGCTGCCGCTCACCGAAGGAGCTCCGCCGCCGCCGGTGCTATTTCGTCACCACCACCGCCTCGCCCAGCACCACCCAGCCGTCCCACTCCTCTCTCTCTCCCTCCCGACCGCCGCGACTAGCCACCCCTCCGCCTAGGCTCGCGCCGTTCGCCGGAACCGCCACTGCCGTTACTGTTCCGGCAAGGGGTCGCCGCTGTCCAGCCGCCATCGCCGCGTGTCTCGCTCGGTTGAAGCTTAGGACATCCGGTGAGTTTGACCCTAAACCCTAATTATGACAATTTGCATTTCTAGACGGGTTTTAGGGGTTTATTAGAGTAATTAGGGGCTAAATGGTGGCTGCTATTAGGGACTGATTTTGTGGTGTTTATGGTGACCAAGGATGATTATTTGGTCGAGGTTTAGTGGCTGGTATAGCGCTGTGATGTGGCGAAGCGTAGGTGTCGGAATTTAGACAAAATTGTGGACTTAGTGAATGAAATTAATAACCCGTGTGGTGGCTGATTTGGTGGTTGTTCTATGGGCTTAGTGTGATAAATTAATGGAGGTTTAGCAGCCCGATAAGTATCGTTCAATGGCTGAACAGATTGGGTTAGAATGGCCCGGGTTCGGAGTAAGTTCGGGCCTTAAGTGTGGATTTTTGTGCGCGCCTCATTAATTCTTGTGAGAGCTAATCCAAGTGAAGTTTTGGGGAGTTTAATGGAGCATTTTGGCGATAATTATTAGCCTAGAAATTGCGGTATAGTAGATGGTCATGACGGGATTTGATTTAGGCGAGGCGCGATCAATTTGGGGGTTAAATTGCGAAGGTGATTAGGGGTTGTGATTATGGTCGATTCAGTGGATTAGTATGATGAATTAATGGAGAATTAGTGGCCCGAGAGGCGCGATACATAGGCTGGACAGAATCGGTCCGGAATGGCCCAATTTTGGGGAAGTTTGGGTTTGAAACGTGGATTCTAGTGTGCGCCCTATTTGGTATTTTGGTGGCTGATTAAAATGATGTCTTAGGGAGTCTAATGGAACATTTTGAGGTCATTAAATGGCCCGGCGTGATCGATTTAGTGGCTGTCCACCTTGGAAATTAGTTGGACAAAGCGAGATTGATTTGAGGTTTGGAGTGTAAGTGCCGGAAATGATAGCTTGACCGAACTAGTGGTTGGATTGTCCCTAAATGCGAGTAATTTTGTAGTATCGTGACACATGTCTAATGCCTTGAGGAAGGGAGTAGCTTGATGGACCTCGATTTCTGTGGATTCATGTTGGACTAGTTGTGTGATTTATGCTTGTGAATTGTGTACCGTGCATGAGTGCTTGAACTGATTCCATGGTCGTGCTTACGTGTTGGTTGGGCATATTGAAATGTGGATTGAGCTTGTGTCACGGTTGTTTAAATTAATTGTCGGTTTGGGCATGTTGATTTATGAGATTGAAATTGTGTGGTTCAAGTGAATGCCAAGATGTGAACGTTATGGCTCGGGATGCGCACCATGAGCATTGACACGGCATGTGTATTTACAAGTGTGCCCGAGTGACATGTGCATTGTGATCACCTAAAATGCCCTAATGCGTCTTACACGGAGTTCAGATATAAATTGGTGTTTGTGAATGTGTGATCACAATAAACCCTGATGCGTTTTACGCGGGGTAGTGAACCCGTCCTGAGGCATGTTATGCGGGACAATGCCCGGTTTACCAGAAGATGACCAACCTGATGCGTTTTACGCGGGTAATGTCTCATGAGCCTGATGTGTTTTACGCGGGCCAGAGATCGATCTCGAAGTGATAGACCTGATGCATTTTACGCGGGTCGGACCTGATACGTTTAACGCGGGTCGGAGGAGAAATTGGTAAATGGCAGAGTACTAGCATGCAAGCGTGCGTTGATGCATTGTCGAGACATGACATAAATGCGAACATGAGCACGTGCATTGCATACCTCGGGATTAAGCGATATGTGTATTTATACTGCGATCTAACTGCTATCGTACTGTTGTGCTTACATTTATAGAATGCCTAACCTGCAAGGTCGAGTACGAATTAGATTTAGGCCCGAGGGCCTGAGTCAGTATTTGAATTGATTTGTGTGTTATTTAGTACTCGTCAGGAGGTGCACGTTAGTCTAGTTTAGGTTTAGGGAATTACTCGCTGAGATTTATTCTCACGGTTGTTTAAACCCAAATTTTCAGACCCCCAGCCTTGAGGATGGCAAACATACCGATGCATTTTGGGAGGAGCCCGGCTAGTAGTAGTGCTTGATCGCTGAGCCACGTACCCCCCCTTTTACGTTGGTGGCTGTTGTATCGCTTTTGATTTTTGGGCGTAGGCTATACATGAATATTGTATATGTTTCCCGATGTCAAAGCAAGTGTATAATTGTCCGTGCTGGTTGTTGTATGGCTATCATTGGTTATGTGTATTTTAATGTACGGATGGTTTTAATTACTTCCGCATGTGCTTTAAATCTTTGTGTTGGGCGTTGGGTTGGCGACGCGTCCTAGGACGTCGCACACGAATTGACCTTTGCGAGGGATGTGGCGTGCCGTAGAGTGCGGGGCGTGACAGCTCAGGTTGGCATTAGGAGAGTAAGAGGGTCGATAATATGCAGTACACGAAGGGGTATGTGTAGGGGGTGGGTAATAAGACATACCTGGAGGGTGATAGTAGCATGTAGTAGCAGTGTGATTTGTACGTTGACAGATGGAGCACCATAATTGACCTTATTGATCACCACGGGCACCACGACCACGGCCAAAGCCACCACCGCGACCCCTACGACCTCTGGACTGACCACGGCTAGAAAAAGAGAAACCAAGATGGGTGATGGCATTTCGTTGAGCAAAGTTGGCTGTAGAAGAGTTTGCTTGAAAGGAAGGCTCAAAGATCTACAACTTTTGAAAAGCCTTAATACTCTCATGACTAAGGAGAAGACCTTGAAGATCCGTAAACGAGATTGGTTCGAAATGGCCAAGTAATGTAGCAACAATGTCTTGGAGATCAAATTGAAGACTACAGAAGATATGGACATTGAAATCCTCCGGTTCAAAAGGCTTCCCTGCAACACCCATCTCATCGGCAATGGATTTAGCATGCTGGAGGAAATCAATAACTGATTCGTCATGTTTTTGTTGTAGACGTTAGAGACTGATATGAAGAGAGAGCATACATGTAGTGGAAGTTGAGCCAAAAGAGGAATTGAGAGCATTCCAGATGGCTTTACTAGTTGATTTATCAAGAATGAGAGGTAAAACTAATTCTGAGAGGGACGCAATTAGAAGACTCATGATGGAAGCATCCTCTTGTTGCCAGAGAGCTGCTTGGACTGCATCAGTGGGACACGGTTTGCTTCCATCAACATGACTGTAGAGGTTTTGTCCCTTGAGAAATGGGATAACCTGTGCTTTCCATAGTAAGTAATTGGATGCCGTGAGATGTAGAGAAAGAAGGTGATGAGCATATCCGAATGAAGGAAGCATGGAAGATAGGTTTGTAATGGCAGTTACGGTGGTGGTGGCGGAGGGATTCTCCAAGGTCATATTGACCACTCGAAAAAAGAAGAAGAAGTAGAAGAAGAAAGCTAGGATTGAAAGGGGCGTTAGCCCTAGATGGCTCTTGATACCATATTGAGACAGAAATCGTTGTGCATTTCCATTAAGCTTAGTTGGGTATTTATATACCCAAAAGTACATTCTAGAAGATTTACTAGCAAGAAAAGAAATACATAAAATAGAAAAATTTCTAACTTCTAAAAATAAGATTCCAAATCTCCCAAAACCGATAGCCCTATGTTTGGTAGATATATATTTGGTTGATACCATCTAAGGAAGAGTAGCTGTAGCTCTTGCTCATCTTTCTTGCCCAACAGATCAGTGGATGATTCTTACCAATAATAATGGCATGTTATACAATGGAGTGAAGTTTATTAGCTTTTCTAGGCCCAACTTTTTATTCTCAAGAACCATCAAGTACCATGTTAGATTATATTTTTAGTGACTAAGCAAGCTATTTCTTCATGAAGGATTGAACTTGCTTTTTGGGCTGCTTATTTCTTCAAGTCCAAGGAGCAACATAATGTTGCTGTAGCCTTGTTCTAGTTGGTTAATAAAGCAATGATTGTTTCACCTTTACATGTAGCTTCAGCTGCCCCAGCACAGCAAGTATGCTTTTTAGATAGGATTGATACCACCAAAAACCCCAAACTGATATACATGTGACAATTTTACCCCGAACTTTTTTTTTAACCACCAAAAACCCCAAACTAGTACACATGTGATAATTTTACTCCGAACATATCCTAAAAAACCCTAAATCGGTACACTTGTGATAATTTTACCCTGTACATACCACAAAAAACCCCAAACCGGTACACCAATGATAATTTTACCCCGAATTAATAATTTTTTAATATTATTTTTTATTTTTTCGAATTTTTTTATTTTTTCTTTTCTTTTTTTTTTCAAAAGTAGATGAAAAAGCAAGCAAGCTACTTAGGGAATTAGATCGGGGGAAAACGAGGAACTAGAGAACCCAGACATCTTCCGATTCGTGGGAAAACATATAAAAAATGAAAGACGATCTGAGACCGGCAGCAGGAAAACGAAATGGTAAGAAACCAAACCGGACAAAAAAAACAAAAGAGAGAGAAATGAAAGAAATCAATCTCCTCCAATAAAAATTCAAGAGGAACGACAGCAAAAAAAAAAAAGGAATGAACCACTGAATAACCAGAACCGAACAGAGCACGAGAGGATTAGGGTTTATATAGTGCCGCAGAGATGGAGAGAGAGAGGGGAAAGGGACGTGATAAACGGACGTGAGAAAGAGGCGAAGGCTACCCTCGCCGGCGTCAGGCAACAGCTGCCCTCGCCGGCGTCGGGCGAGGGACGCCTTCGCCCGGGCGAGCGAGGATAGCCCTCGCCTAACGCCGGCAAGGGCCGCCCTCGCCAGATCCAGCGAGGGTAGCCCTCGCCTGAGTTGGGCAAGGGCGGCCCTCGCCCGAGTCGGGCAAGGGCGGCCCTTGCCCGCGCTAGCGGGGCCAACCTCGCCGGTTTCCACCTCTAGCCGGTCGTCGATCCGGCGATTTGCTAAAAGTTGAAGATAAAGAAAATAAAAGAAAATAAAAAAATTCAAAAAAATAATATTAAAAAATTATTAATTCGGGGTAAAATTGTCACAAGTGTATCAATTTGAGGTTTTTTGTGGTATGTTCAGGTTAAAATTATCACAAGTATACCAGTTTTGGGTTTTTTAGGGTATGTTCAAGGTAAAATTGTCACATGTGTACCAGTTTGGGGTTTTTTGTGGTAAAAAAAAATTTGGGGTAAAATTATCATAGGTGTACCAGTTTTGAGTTTTTTATGGTAAAAAAAAAGTTCGGGGTAAATTTGTCACACATGTATTAATTGAGGGTTTTTGATGGTACTAACCCGTTTAGATAAGTAGTTGTTGTGCTGTGCTGGGGTAGTTGAAGCGGCACCTATAGGCGAAACAATCATTGCTTTATTGGCCAACTTGAATAAGGCTACAGGACCATCAAGTTGCTTCTTGGAACTTGAAGAAATAAGCAATTAAGTTGCAATTCCAATCGTTTATTGCCTAGTTTTACTCGTGTTTCCAGGTGCTTCTTGTTGGAGGCAAGCTTGGGTTTTGTGTTCTAGACAAGCTTGTACTTTAAGGCCTTTTGAAGCAACTTCCTTTGGCTACAAGGTGGTGAATTTATAATTGATCAGCAATGCCATCTGACGGTGATGGTGGTCATTTCCTTTGAGGGACCTAAAAAGTTAATTTGCATTGTAGGTTATGTTCTGGGACGTAACAACAACATAATATGAGAAACATCACACAGTTTGGTATGTCATTTGCACGGCAGTAGGTGCATTTCCATCAATGTTTTGGAATAATTATGTTCACAAGTGTACGTGAATAGAGGTTGACCTGTAAATATTCATCCCCAACTAATCTATCCAATAATCGCTGTCTTGTTCTTTTACTTTCAAGTGGTTTTAGAGCCATGAATTTTGCTACATGTTAGCTAGTGTGGTTATATACGTAGTTCAGTTGGGATTCAGACTAACAAAGCCTACGGCCGGTCTGGGAAACCAGGGGAAATTGGTTCGTGGTGAAATCGAAATAGCCTTTTTGTGGGTTCAAACAATCGACTTGCAGACTTATTTACCATGTCTCTTGGTGGTCCTCTTATGAGTTAGATATACAATAAGTTGGTAACTTATAATGCAAGCATGTTCCTACTTGAGGGGGAGTCAAAGAATAATTTAATTTTTAAGACGTACTCTCAAATAATTTATATAACATACTAGTCAATATACGAAGGCGGACCTGCATGGTAAAACCCAACCATTCAATCTTGAAATGCCTATTGGCAAGAAAAAATCTTGCAATTTCTCTCTCGTTCCTTTCCATTCCCAATTACTAGAGATTTATTTGGTTAATCTTATTCTTGTCGAAATAGAAATATGAATAAGATGCCGAATCATAGCTTATGAATATACTTGGACTTTCTTTGTGGCTGTGGTGAAAGTTGTATCTAGTTTGAACACAGCAATTGATTAGGCTCGAGAAGTGGTAGTAGGACTCCATTTATTTTGTAAAAAATGAATGATTTTGAAAATATTTTCTTAGAAATGATCGGTTGAAATATATAATTAGTAATGGAACAATTTTTTTTCATTATCAATAACAATTTATACTTAATCATTTTCGTGAAAAATGAAAATATTTTTTGTTCGTTTATCTTAATTTGTAAATGACACTAGCGTTTTTTTTTAGAAAAATATATTTTTAATCATTCAATTTTCGCGAAACAAATATAGCCGTGATGCAGTTGTGTTAGACTTGTCATATTTTGACTAATCTTTAGTGTTATGGACTCGACTCTTTTATCTTAGGCATCATCATGTACAACAGATGTATGCTTTCAAATCTTGACGAAACACACCTCAACCCAGTTATTCTCATCTTGAAGAAGCCTTTTTAAGCTTTTTAACTATAGAGACTGGTATATTTGGGTACCTGATGCATTTCGAATTATTTCACTTTATGTTTGCTTACAGGAGAAGGATGAAACTAGCATAGAGATTCCAAACATAAGATGGTAGATTTTTGAGTTGATGATGAGGTCAATGCAATTTTAGCTTAACATGGCAAAGCGCCTATATGCTTTATTCTCTAATTCACTAGATCCTTTTACTGGTACTAGTTCATGTATTCCCAGTCAGTAAAAATTACGCCGGATATTGCACAAGAAGAGCTGCTGATCAGTATCTTATTGAAGGACTCAAGCAACTTTGCAAGTTGTGCCATTGCGTAGGTCAGCTAGAGAGGTCATCTGTCTATATCCTTTTGATCCTTGGGATAATTGGGAGTGTATATTGCAGGAAATATCTATGGAAACTGTTTCAGTTATATATGAGCTCTCCATAGATTTTCATGCTACACCGTTTTGGCATTCAGGTATCTTGTTTATCTTGGAGCAATTTGATGAATTCAGGCATCAATATGCAATCTTACCAGTTTTTAAGAATGTTCAATCTTTTGAAGTTGGTTTCTTGGAAGGTATATAAAGGTTGCTGTACTTTGGAATTTCCCTGGTTGGGCAACTAGCAAGCTTAGTATCTCGATCAGGCTAGACTCTTTGCATACTGGAAGCGTGATTATTGGCTCGATATTTAACTGTTTCCAATAATGCTTGGCTAATGGCACTGTTCACACATGCAACACGCTTTTTAAGACATGCTCTTGTTTCACGCCCAGAGATGCCGTATATTGTGCACATTCTGGACGCAACATTTGACAGATAGATCTTGTTTCATATATCTGTTCAGTATATGAGGATAAAATTCCAAGGCACAAGGTTACATTTGGGTGAGTTACATGCGAAATCTTGGGGCTCATAAACTCGGGATAGCATCACTTGGTTCTCACATTACTAACGGGAAAAGTGTCAAAAAAATTATAAACCTTTTGCATTCATATCAATTTAATCTTAACTATTTTTTTGTGTCAATTCAGTCATAAACATTTTGTAATAGTGCCAATTTAGTTATAAACCCTTTTTGTCTTTGTGTCAATTCAGTCCTTCCGGCCAATTTTGATCGGATTTTACTGACGTGGACACCGGCCAGCAAGCAGCCAGTCACTTACGCTAATGTAGACAATTTTAATAATATTTTAATATTTTTTTGAAATTTTTATTTTTTTTTCTTTTTTTTTTCCCTTCCCTCCCTCCTTCATCCAACCGGTAGTCGAACTAGCACCGATCAGAGGCTAGAGGCCGGCGAGACTGGCAAGGTTTAACCTCACCCAACCGCTAGCAAGGCTAGACCTCGCCATGGCTAGGCAAGGCCCGACCTCGCCGAAGGCCACGAGGTCGAAGGCCTCTAGTGAGGGCTCTAGCCTTGCCAGCAACTAGGCAAGGCCCGATCTTGCCAAATCCAGCAAGGACGGGCCTCGTCCAGCCGTAGGCGAGGCACGACCTCATCAGTTTTGGCGAGGTCAAGCCTCGTCCAGCCATCGGCAAGGCTCGAGCCCTCACCAGAGGCCTTCGACCTCTTGGCCTCCGACGAGGTCAGGCGTCATCCAGCTGCAGGCAAGGCATAGCCTTGCCGGCAGCTGGGCGAGGCATGACGTCGCTGGCCTCTAGCTTTTGGCCGGCGACCGGCTGGAGGAAAGAGGGAGGGGAGGAAAAAAAAAATAAATAAATAAATAAATAAATATTTCAAAAAATATTAAAATATTATTAAAGTTGTCTATGTCAGTGCCAGTGACCGAACGCCAGCTGGTCGGCGTCCACATCAACAAAATCTAGCCAAAATTGATCGAAATGACTGAATTGGCACAAAGGAAAAAGGTTTAGGACTGAATTGACACCAAAAAAAGGTTATGACTAAATTGGCACAAATGCAAAAGGTCTATGACTAAATTGGCACCAAAAAAACAGTTTATGACTAAATTGACACCAATGCCAAAGATTTATGACTTTTTTTGACACTTTTCCCCATCACTAACAATTGGACGGTAGAAAATCTACGATTGGTATCTAGAAGCCAAAACTCATATCACTAGTGGTCGATCCCCTTTTGCCACTATCACTCTAAGACCAAAGGTTGCATCACTAAGGCTACAAAGTTTGGCTAAGCAGGCTAGTGTCACCCTGGTTGCCATTGCGAGGGATTGCTCTTTGCAGGTGGCCGCTATCCAACTTATAACCTGGCAATGAGGTACAGAACATTGCTTAGGGTTTTACATCTAGAATTCTTAAGCCATGCTTATTATTCACAGTATTATCTAGGTGTCTAGGTTTTGCCTGTATTTGGATAAGTGCCTACATTTGCCTTTGTCCCCCGATTGGTTTGCTTGCTGCATGTAATTCCACAAAAGACTTGCTAGTAAGAAATTTACATTTTGGGTTGATTCTTTCCAGCTTTGGTCAATAAATGTAAAGAAAAGGAATTGTGGTACTACTACTGGCCATATAATTGGCTGACTTGTGACTTGTGTTAGGTTTAGCCATGATTAGGGAAAAGGACACAGAATTCCTTTCGTACGAGACTCAATTTGGTGCCAAACTTTTCATCGGATCACTTAAGTACAAATTTATAAAAATGATCACTTAAATACCAACTCCAGTTTAAGATGCCAAAAATTTGAATGTGGCAATATTTTATTGATTTTCCCGACCAACGTGGCTTGCCGGTGTGCCCAATCGACATTAATAGTCCTAAACAACGTCATCTACATTTTTACCACTAATATAAACTCTAAGTCGGACAAATCAAGTTATTCCCCCAAATTCTTCAAACCATAATTCGGAAATCCCAAAATTAAAAGCTAAATCTTGCAATGGAGAGCATGAGCACGACAAGCGGCTCAAATTCGTTTCACCAAACCCCAAGATTCATTTCAAGAGGGACAAATCACTCACCTTGTCCCTGTTGGGAGATTCTTCAATCTAGTATCAAGCCCCAATTTCTTTCCTTAGAGCACCTGTGACATTCCGAAAATTTGTCTATTTGGGATTTATAAAATACTGAGTTTTATGAAATATACTCGTAGTAAATTTTCGCCCGGAACTGATCATTCCTAAGATGCTAACCAATGGGAAAATGCTAATAGGAGAATTAAATTCGCTCGACGAAAGAAAATTCGATCATGAATTGATTTTCGACCATGAAATCGCTGAAGTGATATTTTGAGCCACTGTTGGCCGATCTAAAAATAGTCAGGGGTCAGTTCGCCACCATCCTACTAGTAGATCGCGGGTGATTCCGTTAGACCACGAAATGACTTGATGAATGATCCTGAACCTATACCAAATGATTGTACCCCTCGAAGTTAGTGATTGATCTTCTCGATTTTAATGACAACCGAGGTCGTCACGTACCGAATGAACTTGCACGTGACTCGATTTATTGTCAATCACGGGTCGAATATGCGAATTTCCCCAACAAGCAGCCCGTTAGTTTGAGAAACGCTCTAGTTGCGTTTAATAAAATTTAATTATGTAATTTTAGCCCAAATTGGATATCGAAAAATTAGGAAGTCACAACGGGACATAGGACAACGTTGCTAAGGACACGTGCGATTTTTGAATGTGCCCGAATCCTTCAGAAAAATTCGATTTGGGCAAGAAATGGAGAAAGTGACCATTTTACCCTTGGGAATTAATAAAGGGTTAGTTTTATGAGGCAATGGCGTTTTGGTCATTTTGCCCTCAACTTTTGGATAAGACACAATGCCTTGGATATTTTTTCAAGCAGGATTAATCCTAACCGTTGATTTCAAGATTAGATCGAATCTCGACCGTTGGATCAAAAAGGTTAGACAAGGGCATGATTGTAATTTGCCACTTTGGTCAAAATTTGCACTATTTAAGTCAAGATCCATTTATTCTCTCTCCTCATCTTCTCTCTCTCTCTCTCTCTCTCTCTCTCTCTCTCTCCATTCTCTCCCCCATCACCGAAAATCCCCCCCTCACCATGAGCTCCCATTCGGCCGCCTCTCCCTGCGCCGATTGCCGCTGCGCCCTCACCGCCATCCATATGCCCGCCGGTCACGCCACCGTATGCCGGCCGCCGCACCATCGCCACCACCCCTCGCCGTCCATCTCTCTCTTCTCTCTCTCCCCCATGAGGCCGTGAGCCACGGCCAAGCAAGCCCCCGCCGTCGCGCCGATCGCCACCGCCAAGCCGCACCGCCACTCACCACCATCCCCACCGTTCCCAATTAAGTGCTGCCACTTTTCGTTCTAGCCGATTTAGTCTAGAACTTGGTAAGTTTTGCCTAAACCCGATTTAGGACATTGGGTATCAACGGATGATTTATTTTTGGGTTGAAATCGGGTTTATTTGAGTGCGAAAATTGTACGATTTGGGAGTGGGATTGATTAGCGAGCCTAAGATTGAATTCGGAAAATTTTAATGGAAATTTTGAGGATGATAGTGGGTTGTGGAGGACTGTTCATGGGGCTGTGATGGGCCAATCAGAACGCTAGTTAGATTTTTTAGAACCGGCAATTAATTGCGAGAAAGTGTTGTGAAGGACCGGAATTGGTTCGACACCATTTGGTTGGAGAAAAATGACAATTTGTGTGTTTAATGTGTGTTTGAACTATTATTGAGTTGTGGTGATGAAATTGAATGCGGGGTTCTGTAATTATATGATTGAAATATGTCAGTTGTGTGCACGTTTGGACCAGACTGAATTAATTATTAAATTGGCCATATCGAATGCTTAGCGAGCATGTTTTGCATGTAAGTTGTTGCATGCATGGGCCATGTGTAATGAGCCAATTGAGTGTGGTAAATGCTTGCGGAGCATGTGCATGAGTAAGAAAGAATTGTGGAATGATATGTGATCGTGAGAATTGTGCCGTCCTGAGGCATGTACTTCAACGCGGGACGATACCCAATATTACCGAAAGACTATCAACCTGAGGCATGTACTTCAACGCGGGTTGTGCAGTAGGTGGTAGGTGTTGAACTTGAGGCGTGTACGTTTACGCGGGCAAGAAACATGGCCTGAGGCGTGTACGTGTACGCGGGCCTGAAGTGTTGTGATAAGTGGTCATAATATACCTGAGGCGTGTACGTTTACGCGGGTCACTGGCGAATGATGTGGAAAAGAGATAAGATGAGAATGGAACGAGTGTATGGAATGAGAATTGTACATGCGTGTGATTATATATAACGTGATTGTGACTAACGTGCAGGTTGTACGCATGATAGACTCTGGCAAGAATAATTGATGTATCTGCTATGTGATGATTCGATGTGCGTGAAAATGTGTGTTTATGTGATTGTTTGGAGGTACGTGATAACCTAGGTGGGGTTTAGGGGTGTACTTACTGAGATGTAGTTTCATGGTTGTTTCAACCAACATTTTCAGAACCCCGACTTGAGCCATGAATCATCCGCCACCGCCACCAAAGCGTTTTGGAGTACCAGTGCACACTGAGTATGAAGTTGCAAAGTTTCCTGTGGGTGATGACATGACCTAGATTAAACTTACTACAACCATTTATGTAAAGGTAGGACTACCTTTATGGGAGACCCATGTATATACTACTTGGTATTTTTGGGACGCAGCTGGGGATGAGTTCGGTCCTGTTAGAGATTTTGATATTCCGTTTGATTTGGTTGGGGATTGGGATCCTTCTGCTATACTCCCGATAGATGGGAAGTTGACCAGTACAGAAGTTAGTTTAATTCAGTCTGGATTGCATCCAAAACTCGCAACACAAGGATCTTCAGAAGCTGAACACAAACCCGAGCCCGACGGATCACAAGTAGCAAGCGACTCAATGGATATAGATTTAGAACCGATCCCCGAGGAAGAATCAGGTGAGGTGGAGCCCGAAGTAGAACCTGAGAATAATCCCGACAAATTTGAGGAGCTTGAGGGAGAATCAAAGTATATACTCCCATTTGAGTAGTACATGGGTCCCAATTTTGTGTCTAAGTTCAATTTCTTTGATGTACTAGCTGAGGAAGACCAGGACGAAGTTCCAGCGAAATCGGGTGACATCAATCACCTGATTGAGATTGAGGCAGAGCCGGAGTCCTCGGAGGAGCAGACGGTTCAAGGGGATTCGGATTCGAGTGATGAAGAGTCAGACTCAGAATGGATGCCGAGTAAGGGGCGTAGGGATTAGTAGGTTGGATGGGCAGTAGGATTTTTGGAAGTGTACCATTTTTTTATGGTAGAACGCCAGGTCATAGATCCTTTTGATCTCGATAGTTTAATACGGTGTGCACTTACATATTAGGGTTTGTAATATTGTGAATATCATGGCATAAGTTTGAATGAGAAATGTATATTCTCCCTATTCTCCCCAGTTTTAATTGTCCGGGTGTTTTGTGGTTTCCGCTATTGAATTAAGTCTCCGATGATTTTAAATGAGGTCGGCGATACCCTGGGATGTCGCACTCTTTCGACCGGGAGTGGGATGTCGCGGGATCGACGGAGGTTCGGGGCGTGACAACACCGAGCCCTAATTTTTTCCCTCCAAGCGCCAAGCCCTAATTTTTTCCTCCAACCACCAAGCTCTAATTATTTTCAGCACCAATTGAGCAAGTGAGTGAGAGAGGATGACGTTGGTAGAGAGATAGAGAGAGAGAGAGAGACGGCGAGCAAATGAGTGAGAGAGGGCAACCGACAACTTCAAATAGTGAACAAGAGTGAGCGTAGAAGTCAAGGGAAACACAACAACAAAGAGACATTTGTCTTTTTGAGAGAAGGACTCGGTGCGGCAATGTTTAGGCCACACTGCATGCGATGGTCGATCAAGATCGAGAGAGAGAAAGAGAGAGAGAGAGAGAGAGATTGGCGCGCAACTAAGCGAGCGAGGGTGCCCAGCAACTTCAAACAGTGAACAAGAGTGAGTGTTGAAGTTAAGGGAAAGACAACAAAGAGAAATATGTCTTTATGAGAGAAGGACTTTGTGCGGCGTCGTTTAGGCCGAGACCAGTCATCTCTTAGTCCATGTTGTGACTTGTTTTTTTTAATAAAAAAAAAGCCACATATGAAAAAAATTATTAAAAAGCACGTCGCACTTTTGGTTATAATTTCTTGCCAGAGGCATTAAAGTGATTGTTTGTTATCCAATTTGACACTTAAGTGATCTAGTTAAAAGTTTTAGCACCAAAGTGAGTACCGAGTGAAAATTATGATACTTCTAATATTCTTTTTTCCGCCATAATTACGTCAAAAGGGTAATAGGTAACTATAGTGAAACCCATCTTCCATGGATTGGTTGAGTGTGAATGAATGGCACGGTTTGGGTAGTTTAAATGAATCTTTGTTGCTCAAAGGATTGAGTATTGTATGTGTCTGCGTTTGTGTATGTATTGATAATTCTGTCTTATACATTGAAAATGCTCGACTCTTTCCAAGCATGGAGGGCTTTACCATTTTGTTGGGAGAAGAGATGTCTTATGCTACCCTTGCAGTTTTGGGATTTTTTATAAATCCTTTCATGTATCATTTTGGTAACAAATGGAAATATTCTTTGATAAAAAAGAAAACTTCATCAAAATCAGTTTTGTCGTACAATCTTGAAATATAAGTACCTCTTACTATGTAATTTATCAGTTGAATTGTCCGCTGATATGGTCGTTGAATTCTTCTGGTACTGTCACCAGCGATTGTGCCAACAATTCGTGATTATTTTTCCGATTCATGACTAAGTTAACCTTTGTGCACGAGGAGTGAAAAGCGTAGCAATCTCATTTGACTCTAGCTTGTTATGGCATTTTTGGCAGCCCTCGCGATGTAGTGGCAAGCCGGTCCAAGAGCTAGATCATCTACATTTATCTTGGAGCCTGTTTATTCCATTGATAAATATTGCAAGAATTGAATGCAGTACCTCCCTGACGTAGTATAGTTCTCTTCATCTGCCAACATTCAATTAAGGTAAAGGAGGGTTTCTTTCCCTTAATGTAAATGGAATGGATTCAGTCATACTGGAAGTAGAAATACCACTGCCCTTTCTGTTATGCATTAGTCTAGTTTAGAAAAAGAGGATAGACTTTCCATTTACCGCTAACTAACGGAGTCCTGTCAGAACAAGGCCGTGTTTGATTGGTGCCCAGACGACTCGTGTTATTATCTTTTCTTTTCTACTATTTGATTTATTCATTGCTTTCCAAACGTTTTCTGCATTTAGTATCCTATTGAATGTTTGGATTATTACAATGAATACATAGGCAAGTAGTAGTATGTTAGGAAACAAAAATCATGTATGAAAAGTTTTCCTATAAAGAGAAAAAAGAATCAATCCAAACACGTCAAGTCAACTTAATGTAACAAAATTCCCGACCCAACTTCCTAGTTCACAAAAATAAAACAATCTCCCACGTCTTACCGGGCCTTTGACCGTCCTAACCAACTATGCCAATTCCGAGAGTCGAATAGTTACTATTAAGCTTAATTTCCACTATGTATAGTACTCATTATGTACATATTTCCTGTTTCTTACGTAGAATGTAAATTTTTTTATCTATGCAAAAGCAATAGATGGTGATGAAGCTTGAATAGGCAGGGAAATGGATTGCGTGCTTCGAGTGCAGTGAGGCCGATTGATCTCGACCGTTAAATTGCATGGGCCTCGCGTTGAGCTTGCCTTTCAAGACATGTGGCAGTAAGATCTACAATACACGTGGCATTGTCGGAGGAATAATACAAGAAGCGGGGAAGAACGAAGGCGAACGGGCAAAGCGAAACATAAAAGCTGAAAACCAACGTCTCTCTCTCTCTCTCCCTCCATTTCCTTCGTCGTTGCCGATGGCGTCCACAGGCGACCGCGACCACTCCGGCCACCACCAGCCGGAGTTGAGAGGCCGGAAGCGGAAGGCGGAGCCGGAGCCGGGGCCCGTCGGTCCCTTTACGTCGCTCCGCTTTCCGGCCAAGTGGGAAGCGCTGCTTGAGCCTGTGGTCACAGAAGCCGACCACGCGAAACTGGTGCGCTTCGTGATCAAGATGGTCGGCGTCCTGGACCGCACCTTCTCCTGCCGCGAGGACGATCGCATCGCCGCCCAGAACGCTATTCTCATCCTCACAGCACTCGCCGAGAAGGGTAACCGGTCTGTTTTCGGTGTAGAGGATGATTGATTGCTTGGACATTAGAGGATTGATTCAGGAATCTCATCATGCGCGATTAGTGTAGACTGTGGAGTCCGCGTGGTGTTTGGCATAAGCCGTGTGGCGTTTTGTTGTTTTATTTATTTATTTTTTCGTTTGTAGGGAAATGTGTGGATGAGATGGTTCAGAATGGAGCCATTCCTGCTTTGGTGAAGCATTTGCAAGCGCCTCCTTTGGGAAAAGGGGACAAGTGTGCGAAGTTCTTCCAGCACAAAGTCGAGACGACAAGTGCATACGCTCTTAGATGGCTTGCTGCAAAAGTATGTGTTATTGCTGACCCTTATTCGAAGTTTTTAGTGATGTTATATGCAATCAAGGCTACCCATATAGATTTTTGTGTCTTCTTTCAATTGGAATGTTGGAACTTTTATCTCCTACTTTGGGATTAAGTGTGAAGCGCTAGATTGTGGTCAGCGGCTTTTTATTCTGCTCAAATCTTCTTTTCTGTCTCTTGGTTTCGACAGCCAGAACATCGAGAACTCATAATTAAAAGTGGTGCCTTAACCCATCTACTCAATCTGTTGAAGAGGTACGAAGCAGGCTCCAGTTCACAGTCCGTGAATGATCTCATTCTAAGAGCCGTTGAGGCTATCTCAAAGCTTGCTCAACATAATAGCAGCGCCGCCATTATTGTCAGGTTTTTTGGCTTTCATACTTGTATGATTAATTTCAAAAAAAAAAGTTATGATCAATTATCATTTTCTAATACCACATCTTTCCTTGATTATACGGTGGATTTGTAGGATGGAAGGTGGTATTCCACTACTGGTTGAGCTGCTGGATGCCTATGAAATACATTTGCAAGGAGCAGCCGCCGCTGCGTTGTGCATGCTGGCTTTGGAAAGTAAAGAGAATAGGAATCAGGTGGTCACATTTTAGGAAGCTAAAACTTCCATGTTCTCCTGCAGCAATATTCGCAGAAAAATCTAGTGTGTATGGAGTGGCTTTTATGTTTTACCTTTTGCGTTTTTAAAATCTTGCAGCACAAGCATCCTGTGTTTTCTTTTAAAATTTTATCAGGCTAAACTTTCATAAGATACATAATTGACATGTGAATTTAGATAAATTTTTTTTGTTAAAATAATAATCTAGATTTCAGTGGGAAAGAAAAAAGCAGTGTTTTATTGTTCATTTGCCGAAACAAATGGAGAATAACTTGTCATTTCAGATCGTGGATTGTGGTGCTCTTCCAAGCATCGTGTTGATACTTAAATCTGAGAATGCTGACATACACATTAAGGCGGTAAAATTTCTAGACAACCATTGTGCTTCATTGATCTATTTATGTGGGTATTATGGATTCTTAACTCGTTAATTGCGCCACTAAAACTCACAATTTGCAGTGATCACTGGTTTTGCAGGTTGCATTGATTAGTGTTCTGGTGCGCTCATCTCGAAAAATAAAGAAAGATGTGCTGGCTGCTGGAGCTTTGCAACCTATTATTAGATTGCTCAGGTATGACCATATCTTGGCTTTATACATAGGTCGCAATGTATTTTGCTTGGCTGGCAAAGCACCTGTATATTGCAGCTGTTTCATGTTGGGAACTACTGTCTGTCTCTGTGAAATTCAAAGTTCATCTATTGCAATGTAGTTCCAGCTGTGTTTGGAGCCAGATGGAGGCAGCTCGCTTAGTTGGACTATTTGCTGCTGCCAATTCAATTCGTAAGGTGACTCATGAGTGATGCTGTTTTTCTTGTGATCCCCTTGTATCCTTTGCTCTGTAGTTTTTTGTCGTCTATATATTTCTCTAAAGAAATATCATTTACATTACTCTCTATAGTGAAAACGATGATCACTTCTCTCTGTGCATCCCCAAGAACCCTCTGCCAGGGCCTTACAGATCATATAAGCATTTCTTGAGGTCCTAATATTTGTCCTATGAAAGAGCCCTTACAAATGATTCTCATTCTCTTTTTCATACCAAATTTCAAATTGTGTCTGCTGCTTAAGTGTGCTGAACATTTTGCTGTATTTTAAACAGCATTAATGACAAGACAAGTACCTAATTTGATAAATGAAAATGCCAACATTCCTTCATCATACACATGGGCAAGCTTTCTCTAACCACATGCATTATTTGGTCTGCTAACTTTAGATAGCATATATTAATGTGGATGCATTAGTCTAGAAAACCTGATGTACTAATCATACAATGTGTTTAAGTACAATAAATATGACAGAGGTTTTGTTAATGCATATCTGGCTTTTAATCCAGAAGGGTCTCTGGTCAAGTTATATGAAGCCTCTCTGAGCTGAAGTTGCTTGTAATTGAATTCCATACATTGGTGCCCTGGTGTAACAGTCTGAAAAGATATTTTGGGAAAAAATGTCTAAGGGATCATTTTTACTGCTTTCTCTCTCTCTCTCTCTCTCTCTCTCTCTCTGGAGGAAATATTCAAGAAGCTGAATGGTTTTTTTTTTGTATGCATTTGGTGAGTAGGAGCTCATTTGCTCAGATTCTACAACAATGTTTTACTTCTTGCCTATTTTAATGAAAAGCTTTAAACAGGCAATTGTTCAAAGGGGTGCAGTTCGTCCTCTTATTGAGTTGCTTCGAT
The DNA here is from genome assembly GCA_024500025.1 of Syzygium aromaticum. Lineage (NCBI taxonomy): Eukaryota > Viridiplantae > Streptophyta > Magnoliopsida > Myrtales > Myrtaceae > Syzygium > Syzygium aromaticum. The sequence continues at coordinate 8,246,677 of CM044886.1, forward strand.
CTCCTAATCTTGAAGCAAGGGAATTGTCGGCTTCTGCACTGTGGAGATTTGCTCGGGTCATTTTACCCTAATGCAGCACTGCTCATTAATTCATACGGATGTTTTATTTTTCCTTTATAGCTTCAATGATTTCACTTTCCCCTGCATTTGAAAATTCAGAAGTGATCATAGATTTTAATAATCTTCTTGAGTTCAGAAAATGGGGAGTTTGCACCTGTAGTTCCCTCTTTACTATGACTAGTTAATTTATTGTATGGCTAATACATAGTAGATGTCATTATGGTTCGCATGCTTAATTACTGTTAATTCAATCAACCTTTTCGACTTTTGGACATGGACTCATTGTCAACTTGTGGAGATTCAGAGAATACTTGGCCATAACTTTCTGATAAATCTGCTGTAAAATTTAATCTCCCTCTGAACTTCATTATATGCTTTCTGACAGCATGAAAATGACCTATATATTAGCCTGGAGGAGAGCGGCTCTTTGGTTGGGCTAGTTGTGAGATTCACTGTACTTACTATGGGAAACACATTTTCAATTTCAGAACTCAGACACCCAGGTTGGTATTGCTCACGAGGGCGGCTTACTGGCATTGCTGGAACTTCTAGATTCAGAAAGTGAATCATTGCAGGATGTTGCTGCATGTGCTCTTCATACTCTATTGAATAATGAGGTATCGAATGGTCCGAAACTTCTTTGGATCAAGACCCAAATCATATTCTTCAAGTGAATTGCTTTTCAACAACATATTTGCATCATCTAATGGAATTTGTTCATTTGTCACAGGAGAACGTGTCAGAATTTATCACTATTGGTGGATTTCAGAAGCTACAGAGGGGCGAATTCACTGGCCAAGTAAGTCTAAGTCATTCTCCTTGTTGGCGACTTTCATATCATACTCAACATTAATTATCCAAGTAGACAAAAGAATAGTTGTCCTGCTACTGCTAGGATTTGTACAATTTGTGCTGAGATTGTTTTGGTATCACCAAACGACATCTACCAATGAGCAAATCCTTCTCCACTTGGGTTCATCTACAATGTTTTCCTAGACTCAAAATTGTTCTGCAGCAAGCTCTACACAACTTTCGAAAATTGAGCTGGAGGAGCCCATTTCACAAGGTTGTGTCTAGAAACTTGACATAAAAAGCCACATCCCTTGTGCAGGATTGATGAACCTTTTCCTAACATCAGAAGTTCTAGTGTAGGGATGCTCTGGACCGGGTTGTAATTTGAGGGGCATGTTGCTCTTGTGTTCTAAGTTTAGAGGATATTTAGTTTGAAGCTTAGCATTGCGATCTTTTTCCATATTACTATAAAAGGGTAGTAGCAAATAGGGAAAACTTGACCATTCATTCCCTATATTGTGAGAGTTTCAGTAACTCTGATTTCATGATTTCAGTCCATCTACCTTGTATGTTGGTGCAGTTCCATCCAACTTCTCTTTGTTTCTTTTTGAGTTAGATGATGTTGTGTCACTGAGGCAGACACGGCCACATAGGATGATTTTTTTTGAAAACCCTAACCGGAATAGGACTGAAGGACTGTTTTCACAATATGAAGAACATTAAAGTTCAGGGAGTCACTTACCAAATTTCCCAAACGATAGTGTCTAGATAATAATAACAATATTTTATTTTGAATTTAGGTATCTAGCAATGGAATAAGAAACTAACTAGGTAATTCTTTCTTCTTTAACAATTTATAGTGTTACCATGACAATATAAGTGCCATATTCGATAATGCATCTCAATTTGATTGGAAATCTGAAGCGGTCAATCTAGGAAGCTTACTTGCACTCGTGGCTCATTGCTGATTTAAGGCACACTTCAAACCATGAAATATGTGAGATACTTCCTATATGAAGCATTTCTATGGCCTTGTGTTAAGATTGCTACGAGTTTGTTCACCATGTTGTTTTGTGGGCCACAAAACGGTGTGTTAATAGAACAGTGAAGAGATTAGGGCAGAAGATTCGAGGCCGAGTGAGTATTTATCTCTGTAAAGACATTCTTCATGATAGTGATGCTTATTTTGCAATTTTTTCCGATGGGATGTTTACATGCCATAGGCAGGTTGTGCAGCGTGCTTTTCATACTTCACATTAGTCAAATAATTTTTGGTTTTCTTCCATGTAGGTCTTCAAACACTTATTGCTTTTAATGCGTGTATCAGAGAATGCCATCCAAGGAAGAGTAGCTGTAGCTCTTGCACATCTTTCTGACCCAACAGATCAACCAATGATTCTTATCAATAATAATGGCATGTTATACTTTCGATTTATTTTAGCTTTTCTATGCCTAACTTTTCATGCTCAAGACCCATCAACTACCATGTTAGAAAACCCTTTTAGTGACTAAGCAAGCTATTTTTTAATGAAGGATTGGAATTGCTGCTTCGGTTGCTTATTTCTTCATGGCCCAAGGAACAACTTGATGGTGCGCTAGCCTTGTTCAAGGTGGCTAAGAAAGCAATGATTGTTCCACCTTTAGATGGAGATTCACCCGTTTCAAAACCACAAGTATGCTTTTTATGTTATTAACTCTAGCCCATCATAACTCTACTTTATAAGAAACTTGGTCTTCAATTTGAATACCTATATTGATTTCCTAGTTTCACTCGTGTTTCCTGACACTCCTTGTTGGAGGCAGATTTTGGTACCATAGAGAAGCTTGTAATATAGGGCTTTTGAAGCAACTTCTTCCGTTGGCTACACAGTGGTGAATTTCTAATTGATCAATGATGCCATCTGATGGTGATGGCGATCTTAACCATTGAGAGACTCTAAAAGTTCATTTGCTTTTAATGTTTTGTTATGGGAGAAACAACATTGTATGGGAAACACCACACAGTTTGGTATGTCATATGTAGGGCAGTAAGTGCATTTAAACATTGTTAACGAATAATCATATTGATAGAGATTGATTTGTATAAAGTCACACAATCATAAATAGCAGGGGTGCATAGTCATCCCCAACCATTAAATCTTATAATCATTTTCTTGTTCTTTTACTTTCACATGGTTTCGAGCCATGACTTTTGCTACATGTTACCCTAGTGTGGTTAAAATACTTAGTTGAGTTGTTGGGATTCAGACAAGGAAAGCCTGCAGATCTAGTTTGTGATGTTCAGGCTATACTGTACATTTTCTGATCAGAAATCAGGAGGAACTCAGTTTGTGGTGATATCAAAATAGCCTTACGTGGGTTCAAATGATCAACTTGCCTACTCATTTACTTAGTCTCTTGGTGGTCCTTGTTTGAATTACATCTGTAACAATTAACTTATACTACGAAATATATACTCGAACTTGAAGGAAATGAAAGAATTATTCTATTTTCTTTAGACATACCTGCAGATATATATGTTGCATACCTATCAATAGTATAGAAACGTCTATTTGCAAAAGCAATATCAAAAAATGTCAACCTTGTTCCTTTACTTTCGCAATTACTTTTGATAGTACTAACTTTAGATTGGGGATTCCTAAGATCCTTCATCGGTTTAGATTTATCATAAGGCGGTGCATTTAGGATTGGTTCAATTAGGTTTGGAAACAAACTTGTTTTTCCAGAGGATGTGGAAATACGAAAATGATGCCAAATCATAGCTCCAAAAATACTTGCACTTTCTTTGTGGTCATGGTGAAAGATGAATCTGGTTTGAACACGGAAGTGATTTGGGTCGAGAAATGGTAGTAGGATTTCTCTCACCCTATTCTTGTTGTCCTTCTGACTGGAGCATTTAGTTTATCAAATATATTTTACTTGTGATCAAAATATGGGCTGTAAAGGATATTGCATATGAGTTTATAAGATTGATTTTCTCCTGTTGAAAAGATAAATACACATATGCTCTCATGAAACTCCTAACTAGGAAATTTTGTGATAAATGATGAAGTTGAGGATAGTGGAGGATTCTAACAATAAGTGAATATTTGCTTAACAGTCAGCTGCGACTTCTTTAGTGGTATTCATAATGAAACCTGACCTCGCTGATATTTGTTGTAAGTCCTACCGATGGTCTTAGTACTACTATTTTAATAGTCATTCTTCATCTCTGCTTCATCTAATCTAAGAGGAGTACAAACATCATAGTGTATGAAGTAATTACGAAATTGATATTTCATCTTAAGGCCTTAAATACGAAACCATCCATTGTTACACTTTCATCTTATTCCTACATAATGTTTAAGCATGATGTATAACTTTGATTGTTGATACTATTTCTGCAGTTAAGCTTTTATTATCATCCATTATGTAGTTGCCATCGAGGTGAACATGCAATGCCTTTTGTAAGAGGGTAAAAACTTGTAAACACCCCAGAATGGAAAGATTGGAGCACAAGAAAATGGAAAGTGATAGTGGCTGAATTCTCAAACAGCAAAGGACAAGTTTGAGGATGTGCTTTTTGCGGCAGAATGCTGACGTTGGCATGATCTCAAGTTGATGTCTGTGTCACTTAGGCATGGTCCGCGTCAATGGGGGGCCTTATAGATATCCAGGACACGTGTACAATTTAAGGATGCTACAAACAAGAAATCTAAGTTTGTATCTTGATATTTTTCTCTTTATGCAGGCACTAATGCCATCTAAAGAGCAGAGAATAGAGTAAGTAGAGATTCTCTTATTATGCACCGACCACTTAATACAGTAAGATGTGAGGTCTCAGAAGTGCATAAAGACAATAATACTGTGGACCTTTCGATCACGGGTCATTAATGCCTTCTGGAAATTGAGTGCCTTGTTCTTCCAAACCATTTTCACGAAGGTTAAGTTTAACAAATTTATTAGTATTTCACCTTTGACATTTATGTCCAATTTTTATTTGCTTTCTTTTAATGCTTTAGTGATGCATCTCTATTTGACCATATGTTCAATCCGCTGATGAAAGGACTCTTATTGCAGGTCTATCTAAGCAAGCAATATGTGAATAATGCTATGCAATCTGATGTAGCCTTTTTGGTTGAATGTGAGTTCGGGTCGTCTGTCCGAGTTTGCATGCTCTTGTTAATTCAACCTAATTACTCTGACTCTCCTATTCATTTGATATTGGACCGTCTCAATGGTATTGACTTGCTTATCGCAGCTAGACAATTCTATGCACACAGAAGTTGCTTGTCAGCATCTTCAGATACATTCCGTGCTATGCTTGATGGCGGTTATCAGGCAAGTCTTTTTATTCTTTTTAAGTTGGTATATAATCATCATTTGTGGCAGTCTGGCACTTATTCTTGAGGAAACATGCCTCACTAACCCACTTATTCTCATCTTGAAGCTTTGTAAGCTTTGTAAGCTATACAATTTCACTTTATGTTTGCTTGCAGGAAAAGGAGGCCACTAGCATAGAGATTCCAAACATAAGATGGGAGATCTTTGAGTTGATGATGAGGTCAATGCAATTTTAGCTTAACATGGCAAAGGACCTCTTTGCTTTATGCTCTAATTCACTTGATCCTTTTACCGGTACAGATTCATGTACTCCGAGTCAGTTGAAGTTACACCAGATAATGCACAAGAGCTTCTTAAAGCAGCTGATCAGTATCTCATTGAAGGACTCAAGCGACTTTGTGAGCGTGCCATTGGGCAGGTTAGCCAAAGAGTTCATCTGTCTATTTCGGAAAAGGACACTAGCTGGCATAACTTTCATACGGCACTCACTTAAGTGCCAGAACTTTTTTTTCGACCACTAAAGTGCCATAACTTTTAAAAACCATTTACTTGAGTGCCATAACTTTTTTACAAGTTCACTTAAGTACCAAAAATTCGATGTGGCATAACACTAGTGGTAAACATTTTAAAAAGTTATGGAACTCAAGTGATTGATTGAAAAGTTACATGACACTCAAGTAAGCGCCGTACATAAATTATGATATTTAAGTGATCGAAAAAGCTGTTATGGCACTCAAGTGAGTGCTGTAAGAAAGTTATGGCACTTGTAGTGTTTATCTATTTCTTTGTGATCCCCGAGATAATTGAGAGTTCATATTGCAGGAACTATCTATGGAAACTATTTCAACTATATACAAACTCTCCAATGATTTCCATGCGACATCATTGAAGCATTCGTGCATCTTGTTTATCTTGGAGCATTTTGATGAATTCAGGCATCGGTATGCAATCTCAACAATTTTTTAACTTCCAAAAATTATATAGTTTATTCTGCTGACGAGATAACTAAGAATGTTAAATATTTTGAAGTTGGTGCATTGGAAGAATTATAAAGGTCTCTGTTATTTGAAAATGATGTGGCCATTTAGCTACTAGCAACCTTGGTATCTCAATCAGGGCTAGGCTCTTTGCATACCAGAAGAAAGATTATTGGCTTGATATTTATAACATTTTCCAGTAATGCTTGGCTAATGGCACTATCCACACATGCAATGCTCTTTTTTTTCGTGTTCTCGTCAAACATCCAGAGATGCCGCAGATTATGCACATTCTGGACACAACATTTGACAAATAAATCCAGCTTCATGTCTGATCGGCACTCATCAACATTATATCGGGATAGAATTCTAAAGCACAGGGTTGTTACATTTGGGTCATAATTACATGCGAAATCTATTGGCTCATAAACTCAAGATCACGTCACTTGGCTTTCACATCACTAACAATTGGGCGGCTGAAAATCTACCATTGGTTATTAAGAGCCAAAACTCATATTAGTAGTAGTCAATCCCTTTGTGCCTCTATCACTGTAAAGCCAAAGGCTGGAACATTAAGGCCACAAAGTTTGGCTGAGCAGGCTAGCGTCACCCTGGCTACCATTGCAAGGGATTGCTCATTGCAAGTGGCCGCAATCCAACCTATATTACTCGGTAATGAGCCCCAGGAAATTGCTTAGGGTTTTAAATCTAGATTTTTCGAGCTATGCTTATTGTTATCCTCAAATAAATTCATCCAGGTTGAGATTTGACGGTATTAACTTGAGTTCTGCATGAGGTTATCTAGTTTTTGCCTGTGTTTGCATTCAAGTACATGCATTTGCCTTTGTCCCCCAATTGGTGTGCTGGCTGCTTTTGCAATATCACAGAGGCTTTGCTAGTGAGAATTTTTCAATTGGGTTAGTTCTTTCCAGCTTTGGCCAATTAATATGAGAAAAGGAATTGTCGCACTGCTCCTGGCTACATGATCTTCTAACTTGTGACTTTTGTGAGGTTCAGCCTTTATTATGTTCAAAGCGTAATGCTAGAGGTAGTTGATTTAGCAGTGTGATCCATCTTCCGGGGTTTGGTTGAGTGAGAAAGGATGGCACCGTTTTGGTAGTTCAAATGAATCTTTGTGTATGTCCGTCTTCGTGTATGTATTGATGACTCTGCCGTAAACACTCGACTCTTGCCAATCGAGCATGGCTTTGCCATTTTGTACTAAGAAGCGACATATATTACTTGTCTTATGCCACCCTCCTAATTTCATCGAAATCAGTTATGTGTACAATTTTGAAATATAACCACGTTTTAATATTTTGTTTTCAGTTGAATTGTCTGCTGATATGGTTGTTGCAATTCTTCAGGTACTCTCAGCTAATTCAAGAAATTGTGCCAGCAATCCGTGATTATTTTTCAGAAGCGTTAACTAAGTAAACACCCTTACAAGTGGCGTGAAAGCACAACAATCTCATTTGGTTCTAGCTCGTTATGGGGTCTAAAGGAGTTGGCAATCCTCGTGATGTAGGAGCTAGCCGGTGGTGGACCGTCCACATATATCATTGAGCCCCGTTTTGCTCCATAGATACCGATTGCAAGAATTGAATGCAGCCAACTCTGATGTAACGTAGTTCTTTTCATTTGACAATATTCAATTAATTTAAAGGAGGGTTTCTAATCCAATCAAGTACTCACATCTTCTTCCTTGCTTGAAAAGGGACCCGGTTAGAATACACTGCACGAACTCGGGGTGAATTTAATGCAGTTCAACTCTTACGCAGGACTTTTCTTTTTTGTTCTTCATCCGCCAACAACAAATAAACAAAAATAAAAAGAGTGGGTTTCTAACATGATTAGCCAGATTCATCTTCTTCCTTACTAGAATTGCTAGTGGCAACTTGGTTCGGACATGTATAGTGATGTCGAATAAGTTCTTATTGCAAGTTCTCAATTGACCAACGGTCAAAATCGTGACGTCCCGTTCCTACGCTTAATCCATTTCAGAATCCATCAAAAATGGATCTATCGATTTTCACGTATAACCTAGATGTCAAGCAACTTAATGATGATAAGCCAAAGAGCAAAGAATCGTGGAGAAATCCAAACAAGTCAGGGAATCAATTCAAAATGAAGTATGAAATGAAGAAGAGAGGGTCTTGCTTTGTGTGCGGAAAGCTCGGACATCGAGCTAGAGTGTTGCCGTTCTCGACTTGTACAGTGGAGGTAGGCTATGGGTGGTGACTTCACTCCGATAGCCCCATGTCATGTGAGTTCTCACAAGAGTGCTTTTACTTCCTATAAGGAGATGAATGACCAAGTGCATGTTTACAAGGGAACTCGAATACGAGTGTCATCGGTCGGAGTATCTTGAGTGGTCTTCGAACAGAACACTTGCTCTTAAAAATGTTCGTCATGTCTGCAAGTTGAACAAGAGTCTTATTTCAGTGTACATGGTTGGTCTTCATGGATTTCTCGTAATGTTTGCATCCAATAAAGTGATTCTCACTAGAGAGGGATCCTTTATTGGAAAGGGCTATGCCAACGACAAGATGTACTTGCTCATTTTAATGCATTATGATAGTACTATGTCTTTTGACTATGCTTGCGGTGTTAAATTTATTTATCATATTAATACGCATATTGTTTGGCATTATGAACTAGGTCATATTGGCAAGAGAACCATGGATAGAATGATACAATGTGATTTAGTGTATATTGTGAATGACAATATTCTTGATGAAAAATGGGAATGCTGCGTTCAAACTAAAATTAATAGAAAATCGAATGAATCAGTTACTAGATCTACTAGTAGTTTAGGATTATTACATACGGATTTATGTAATAATAATGACGAGTTAACTAGAGGAGGAAAAACATACTCTATAACTTTTACGGATAATTTTTCTAAATACACATATGTTTATTTATTTAACAATAAAGATGAGAAATTTAGTAAATTTAAGATTTTAAAGCACAAGTTGTAAATCAATTAGGACAACGAATTAAAAGAATTAGAAGTGCTAGAAATGGAGAATATTTTTCACATGAATTTAAATCATTTTGTGAAAGTCATGGAATTATTCATGAAAGAACCATGCCTTATCACCCAAATCAAAACGGATAGCCAAAAAAAAAAGATTAGAACTTTAATGGAAATGATAAATGCCATGTTACTCAATGTTAAATGGCCACTAGTTTTTTGGCGTGAAGCATTACATACTATATGTTATATTATTGGAAAAAGGGTTGCGCTTTTTTCACTCGTCATACAACTTAGATACTCCCTTTTTTTGTTGTTTTAACCATGCTAACCCTTGTGGGGCCCACCACTTTTGGTATAATTTCATGTGATCATTTTTTTTATTTTTTAATGAACTCTTTTTATTCGTTACGGTCCCACTTTCCTTTTTCTTCTTTCTTTCCATGCCTCCCACTCATCTATGTGTTCTCTCTTGTAGGTCATTCTCTTCTTTCTATGCCTCCTAATCGATCTTCTTCTCCTTTTTTTTCTTCCACAAATCTCTACTGCATCTGCAATCCAAAAAGAACTGCTTACTTCAATAATCCGCGCCCTTCTCATTCACTATCGAGGCTACAATTCTAAAGAAAACTTGTTTTGTTCCTTTTTAGTTTTCTTGATCTCGGATCATGCTCATTCTAATCACTATTGAGTATTTCTTGATATTTTTTTTTAGAAGTAATTTTGAGTTTTGGATTGTGGAAAAGCTTGATCTTGTGTTTCACTCCCGCATTTACAGCGTCAACCATAGTAGGCATCAAACGGTGTTTATGAATAATTGTGTAGTTGCTTGAATGTTATATTTCATCGCATGTAGCAAAGTGACTGCAATTAGCTTCATGTTGTTCTTTTGGTCTGTTCTTTCTCTTTATTCTATGTGGTTTTGATTTCCATGTTGGAGGTTTTGTTTTGTTGTCGATGAGTAGATTGCTTTACTTTTATGCAATCTCACTTGAAATTCAAAGCTTAAGCATGTCGCCTATTGCCCTTAACTTTTATGCCAACACATGGTGGAGACAACCTTTTTCTTTCTCTATACTCTCACATGTGCAAGAAGAGGAGAAAAAATATAAAAAAGGAAGAGAGAGAAGCAGTGCATCTCAATATTACCTTCCATGGTGCAAAAAGAGCCTGCGTATGGAGAAAAGGGGCTTGTAGGGGAGGTCAATGGTGAGCCCAATACCGGTGCTAGCGAAAATGTGGAAAACGATAGGATTGGCGTCATAGATAATAAACAGAGGACAACGAGACGACAGGGTTTATGGAAGAAAAAGAAGGAAGACGAGGAATGGGAGGCATAGAAAGAAGAGAATGACCAGCAAGAGAAAAAACAAAGAGACGAGTGAGAAGCGTGGAAAGAAAGAAAAAGAAGGAAAGTGGAAGGAGAAAAAAAGAAACAAAATAAAAGAGTTGACCAAATAATAAAAAGGGGATCATATAAAATTATATCAGAATTGGTAGGCCCCATAAAGGATAAGATAGTCAAATCCATAATAAAATGAGTGACTAAGCCATAAGAGGGGTGGAAAAAGCACGGCTCTTTGGAAAAATTGTCCAAAAATTCCTAAACGTATTACATTTTTGTCAATTCAATCATAAATTTTTTAATTTTGCCAATTGAATCATAAATATCTTCACATTTTACCAATTAAATCCATCCAATCAATTTTGACCGGAAATCGCTGACATGAACGCCAGCCAACATAAGTGACGCGGCAACGCTAACATAGACAATTCTTAAAAACAGCTGGCATATTTGTCAAACCAAATAGCATAACGGTGAATTCATAATGGCCATATCGAGTTCAGAACGTCGTCTTCAGAATATCTTCTTTCTTGATCCTTAGTTGATGATATCCCGACCTCAAGTCGATTTTGGAAAACATGGATGCTCCTTGGAGTTGATCAAATAAACCATCGATTATCGGCAATGGATACTTATTTTTAATAGTTACCCTATTTAACTGCCGATAGTCGATACAAAGTCATAGCGATCCATCTTTCTTTTTCACAAACAATATTGGTGCACCCCAGAGAGAGATGCACTTAGACGAATAAATCCCTTGTCAAGTAACTCCTGCAGTTGTACTTTGAGTTCTTTTAACTCAATCAAAGCCATCATGTAAGAAGCTTTGGAAATAAGCTTCGTTCCAGGGACTACTTCAATAGCAAATTCTACTTCTCATTCCGGAGGTAGGTCTGGTAATTCCTCTGGAAAAACATCTGGGAATTCTTGTACCACCAATATATCTTCCAACTTCGATTCTCCTTCCTTTGACCTATTTTCTATTGTTGCTAGAAATCATTGACAACCTTTTTCCAAAAGTCGGGTTGCTTTTACTACAGAAATTAAAGGAGTAAAAGGTCCTCCTCTATTTCCCACAAACGTATAGCAGGGACGATCAAGTAGATTAAACTAGATCATCTTACTATAGCAATCTATATTGGCTCACTGTTTACTAAGCCAGTCCATGCCTATGATAATGTCAAAATCATACATGGCCAACACCGCTAGATATATACTATCCTTCATTCCACCTATAACAATCTGACACCCTTGACATCATAGGGTAGTCTGTATTTCATATTTCATAAGGGTAGACACACTATAAGCATTTTCTAACAGTTTTATCTCAACTTTGGCCAAGCGCACAAATGACTTAGATACAAACGAATTTGTAACTTCAGTGTCGAATAATGCATATGCAACACGATTATTGAGAAAAACCGTACCTGTTATCACTACTTCGGAGTTCACAGCATCTTCTTGCGTAAATGCATAAATTCATCCTTGTGCCGAAGGATAATTGCCATTGTTAGCGCGAGGCTGAACTCCAATTAATGCCGTTGCCTACCTTTGTTGTGAAGGTATTCCCTATCGTTGTCGCGAACAATCTCTTACCATAAGACCCTATTGGCTACACCCGAAGCATGCTCTCATGCACATTGGGCACAAAATATCTCCATGTTATCTTTCGCAGATAGAGCAGGTGTCACCAGAAACAGTCGTCACCTTCAGGAAACTTTACTTTTTGTTGGAGACGAAGGGATGCTTTCCTTTCACAAAAGATCTCTTGCCTGAGCATTGGTTTGCCCGAGGAGCAAGATAATAGGGCCTTGCCAGAGTTGCCCTCTCCAGCAAATCATTCTCGATCAATTGGGCTCGTTTGTATAACTCATTATAGTCTTTCAAGTTCAATGGTACTAGCTAACTCCAGATGTCAGGCTTGAGACCATCACAGAATCGCTTTGCCCTGTCAACTGGATTTTTAATAAGTCCAAGGGCATACCTTGACAATTGGGCAAATTTTGCCTCATACCAGTCCACCGTCAAGTTGTTCTACTGGAGTTGGAAGAATTCCTTCACCTTTCGATCACAAGCACATTCAAAGAAATATTTTACGTTGAACGCCTCAATGAAGGCATTCCAGTTGACTGCAGTAGTTCTTGGAAACACATTCTCTTTGGTTGCTTTCCACCGGTGATTGGCATTTCCTTGCAATTGATATGTCGCCAAGATCACTTTCTCTTCCTCGGAACATCTCAGAAGTTCAAATGCTTTATGTAACTCATCTATCCAAGCTTCCGCCTCTTTAGGATCTCCCATTCTAGCAAATTCTGGAGGTCGCAATTTCAAGAATTGCTCAACTAACCTGTGCATTGTACGGTCACCATTCCCATTTCTGTTTACCACTACATTCTCAGCATTAGGTAGCCGTTGTTGAACTTGTTGTCCTAGCATGTCTCCAACGGTCGCAAGAGCCTACAAAATTCCGTCTATTTGGGGATCTTGCTTTGACTTTTCTTTCGAGGTCATGGCCGGATCCTAAGCACTCATTCTACAGTTGGTATTCTACTAAGGCTTTCTACAGCGTAAGAAAAGATCAGTGATCAAACAATTATCAACCAAAGGCTTACTTACCAACCAATCAGGCACACAAACACACAATCACAGGCGTAAGGTGTTTCCTGGCTAACTACCCCAACTTCAGCGCACCTTATCACTCCAGGTCTTCATTTCTGCTTGGCTTTCAGAACCGTTTTCCATAATTCGGTGCACAGTTCAATTATTTTCGTTCTTTAGCCATCTTAAAATCCTGCCAAGTTCCACTCAATGTTTAGGCCCTTCACCTTGACGCCACTTCTATCCAAAAGCCACTCAATGTTCAAGTGGTATATACCCCGGCACCACTTCTACCTAGAGGTCGCACAGTGATCAGGCTTTTTAACCCGACGCCACCTCAGTCAGAAGCCGCTTAATGATGAGGTATTATTGCCCCGGCACCACCTCCTTAGAGGCCGCACAATGTTCAGGCATTCATGACCCCAACGTCACCTCCTTAGAGGTCGCACAATGATCAGGTCGTTTGGCCCCGATGCCACTCCCCACCCTCGTCAGATAGTCCAATCACAAGTTGCCTCAAACTACACCTACTAGAAGGAAAACCTACTCTAATACCAAAAACGTATCCACTGTCATGTCCCAACCAAGAATCTCGATCCGATTCTTAATGACCGAACATGACCCGAACGGAACCATGACTCACGGAAATAAATTAGTGCGTCCCGTTCGTTTTAATTAATGCGCACACGGAAGCAAATAAAAATAGAACAACACAATATCAATATAAGCAAACTTCGCACATGATATTTACATGATACGTGCTTATTTTCACAAGCCCTACTCTCGGGCGATGCAAACCGCACACATCTATTTTACATGTTCATTTCAAGGGCGATTCCGAAAAACAAGCCAATTATTCATAAACAAAACTTTGGCTTGGGGTCCCTAAATCCACTACGACTTCTCACTTCTCACTCCTCCCGCTCCCCATCCATCTGGTCATCTCATGCCCCTCCTGCGGCTTGCCCCAGAGCCGACCCATCCATGCCGTTGAATGGACCGTTGAACCCGCATAGAGGTCCAACCCAACCTCCATTAACCAAACGGTACCATGCCACATACGTATGAGGGATCAATTCCTCTCAACCCTCATCAACCATCACGTACATGGTTAACCTACAATGGGCTCAGCCCTCGCAGGCATCAATAACCATGAGCAGTTTCACTTTCATCTCGATAGGGTTGCCAAACCAGGCAAAGGGAGACGTCATACTACGGATCTGAAAAGAGGAAAAACAACGGGAAGCGAGTCGGGGAGACTCAATAAATGAAAACACTAATAAGCAAGCGAGGATGAGACAAACGTCATGTATATAAGTTGACTCTTACTGTACCGGTATCGATGGCAAATAAATAACAAAGTTCATGCTACGAAACAACAAACAACATCAAACATGATTATTACTCATGAGCATCACTTGTCAAGAAGAACAAGCTATAATCGACCAAGAAATCAAGAAACGGCCCAAGCAAATCATGATACAACGTATCGCAACTTCCTTTCTCGATATTAGGGAATTCACTTACTCAACGAAACACTAGAATACGAGAATCTAATGAAAGCTAGTGGCTGGCGGCTTGGGCTTGAGCACGGAAAAAGGCTTGAGTTTGGGAAAAATGGGGTTTCGGGCAGTTCTCGGGTGTGACTTTCTAGTTGGCCGAACAAGCAAGGAGGAAGAAAAAGGTTGGCTGGTGTGTGTATGAAGTAGGCGTGAGAAAATGAGGGGCTTCCTCACGCGAGGGCTTCTTCATTTTCTAAACAAACCAAGCTTGGAGAATAAGCCAATCCATTAATGCATGTCTCTAAAGTCAAGGAAGCCTTAAAATGCATTAATGAACTAAGGCCAAAAAGAATGATGAAAGGCCATTAAGTGACTTAAATGTGGCCTTATCCCTTGGTCTCTCTCTCTCTCTCTCTCTCTCTCTCTCTCTCTCTCTCTCTCTCTCTCGGTTTCTTCCTTTTCCTTTGGCCGATTCCCTCTCTCGGTTCCCTCTTCACTTGACCGAATGTCCCTTTGTTTTGTGTCAACAATTGATGACAATGAGTCATCTTGCAACCTTAAATGAGATGAACAACTCAGCTGTTCAACAAAGGAAAGGGGACACCTAAGGGGGGGTTCGATAATAGTGGCCTTAAATGGCTTTAATGAGCATTTAACTTGATCAAACATTTTAGTCTTTTTATCCCTTTCAATTCTAAACCGTGAGAGTCTCTTAAGCATGCTGGTTTCCTTCACAACTACTTGGGCCAATCAGTTTCCACAAAATCGACTAATCGATACTAAATTCGCAATCCTGCATCATACTTGTTCAATTCATTTTCCGAGGGTTTTTCAAGCTTTGTATACCCGTTCGACCCAAGGTTTAACGTAAAAAGACCTCCACGTATGGCCAAGTATGACCAATCAAAGATTTAAGTCCATTAATGTCCAAGTCGGGCCAGCCGGGTTGCCCAAGTGTGTGGCCTATCTAACCGAGCCTGACCGGACGCATGGCTCAGCATGCTGCTGGGCCACACAAGCGCATGGCCGAGCACATGGCCAGGAATGTGGCCAAGCGCACAAGCGCGGTACCGGGCTACACGAGCGGCGTTCCGAGCACAACGTCGACTACACATGCAATGTGCCGAGCACAATGCCGACCCGCACGAGCAAGGGGCCAGTTCATGGGTCTAATACATGCATTGGCTCTTGCATGGGCACAAGACATGGCTCATGGCCAAGTCTGTTGGGCACGGGACTACATCGGAATCGGATCTAACATACACGTTGCCTGGCACAAGGGTTGGGCACAATGACTGGCACACAACCGAGCACGTAGTGGGTCTATGGCCTAGCTGACGGACATAATGGTCGATCATGTCTGGGCATGAGGCCTGACCGGCACAGTTGGCACATAGCCGAGCCCATGGCCTGGCACATGGCCCGTCCATGGCTTACCTAACTTAGCGTAATGATCTGTGGCCGATTCGCGATCGATCCACGTTCAAGTATGAACGACTCATGGTTGATCCTCGGTTGTCATGTAGCCTTAGAGAATCCAGTACCCCGGGATCAACTCATGGTCATCTGTGACCGATGTATGGCCGTGCAGTATCACTTGCGACTGACATATGTCAACACATTACTGATCCATAGCTATCCCGGACCGTCCCACTAATGGCCCTTATGATCGAAGAGTCACTCTATGATCATATTCATCTAATCATTTTGTGTAATCGGGGAGTCATTCCACTATCGATCCCTAGGCTAATTCATGGACAATCGTTCGATCGAATCATGACCAACCCTCAGTACACTTGTTCCAACCATATTGTCCATTCCATTACTAACCCTTGGCTCGGACTACTTGCTCATTCATTAATCACTTGCCCTCGGCTCCTAGGCCCAAATTCGGGGATGTTACAATATACATAAACGACAATTAGAATTCAGGAAAACAATTCTACTGGCATTTGCCATAGCATGATCTTGATCAGTGAAAAAAGTCTTGAGTGCTTTATTATTCATTACCTCCAAAAGAATTAAAATGCCCAAACAAAAGAAGCAATAGTTTCTTCCATTAGACATGCGGAGCCAAACAAAACATTTTTCCAATAATGATTCAAGCCAACAAAAAGGTGCATATATCATATTGTATTTATTTATACAGTAAGTAGTATCAAATACCGCTACATCTCCAAAACTCTCATAGTCCAACTTGGAAACATCATCAGATCAAAAGAAATTGGGAAAATTTCAAATCAGTACCCAAAGTGAGATCATTTTCTCAAAAAGGGGTCTAAAGTAGACATAGCGCCAAATAAAGGCCTAAAGTGCCCAATCAATCTCAAATAGAGGCTCGAAGTGCCTAATTAGTCTCAAGTAAGGGCCTGAGTTCGCCGATCGGTCAAATGCTCATCGGCCGGCAAGCACATCATTGTTCCAGTGATCGGAACAAAAGCAATTTTGTCTTTTACTTTTTAAATTTTTTTTTGCTTTTTTCAAAAAATGCAAAACTTAGGACTTGATTGGACTAATTTGACAAGTTTTAGGACTTGATTGTACTTTTTTAAAAGTTTTTTGGAGAGAAATGCACAGATTTAAAAACCGAGCATATATTTATGTGATAGGTGTATTGGTGCACTTAAAGTCTTAAAACTTGTCACGAAAGTCCAATTGAGTCCTAAAACTTTCAAAAAATGCAATCAAGTTTTAAAACTTGTCACGAAAGTGCAATCAAGTTCTTAAACTTTAAAAAAATGTAATCAAATCGTAAAACTGATCATGAGAGTACAATCGACAAGTTTTAGGACTTGATTGTATTTTTTGAAAGTTTTTATACTCAATTGTACTTTGCGACAAATTTTAGGATTTAATTGCACTTTTTTAAAATTTTAGAACTCAATTGTATTTTTGTAACAAGTTTTAGGACTTCCTCCAATGCACTTATCCCTATTATTATCAACAAAAGCGAGTCATGTTCATGGTTACTTCAGTGAGTCATTGCAAATTATGTCTTTTTTATTTGAATATATAATTTTTTATTATTATATACGTGAAATTAATCTTTGAAGTTATTTCAATTTATTTCCATCATAAGTAGCGAAGTTGGCTGTTAATATGATGTATCATCTATTTTGATGTAAAAGAATTTTTTTCATGAACCTTTCATGAGTGGAAACGAATAAGATAGTGCAAGTAACAATTGGATCAATAAGTATTTCCATCAATAATTTCTTTTCATAATGAAAATATAATTGTATCACAATATCGGGTTCCTGTATGACGATGTAGATGTATAATTACATTTAAGAATATCAAACCTTAACTGCAAAGTTTTTGCTACAACTTCTCTTAATTTTCTTTATGAATAAAGAGGATGATATGACACATCAATTTTCTCAAAACCCTAAAATTGTAAAATTCATTTGACATGAAATCATGTTTGTGAGTAAATAAATTTATAGGTAAATTAGTTACTTCAAGAAAAGTAGATATAATAAATCTACACAAATTTTATGAAACTTTCATTTAATAACCAATGGAAACAATATATATTGATCTTATTTATGAAAAAATCAAATAAAACTTTTAATTGATGAATTCAATTGCATTGACTATGGCATTAAAGGCGACCAAAAAAAAAATTATGGCATTAAATTACATCCAGGTTAATTAGTCGTGCCAATTGTATAAGTGATGATTTTAATCACCACAAAAACCGCACCTTTTAATTGGACTAATTTTATGACAAAAAAATTAAATTAATTTAGTCCTAAACCTTTTTAAATTGGTATTATTTAGTCCATCCAGCTAATTTAGGTTGAAAATCATTGATATGAATGTCAGTCATTCCACGTGGCATGGTCAATGCTAACATTGACATTTTCTTATAATTTTTTAATGATTGTTTTTCCTTTCTTTTCTTTTCCTTTTCTTTTTGCTAGTGGTCCGACACAGGCCACTGGCCACAAACGAGGGTCGGCCCATTGGGCCGCACCCAAGGAGGATAAGGCCCAACAAGCCTTGTCCTAACCTAGGCAAGGGTTAGCCTCACTAGTGCTCCCCCTCACCAGCCATGGCCTATGGCAGGTGGTCGTGTCAATTGGCTAACATGGACGTTAGCCATTTTATATGGCACGGCCAACACTAATGTGAACAGTTATTTTTATAATTGATAGTAATATAATATGTTTAGGATTTTTTTTATACTTTTCCCTAAATCATAGTGAAGATGAACTACTATTCTTTATGGACATTCCTGCAACAATTTGAGGTTTGTTTCAAATTGACTCAAAAACAATAGCCATTAACACTGGATTAAATCCAACCACAACACCATATCTCTCGTCACCTCAATTAGCCAGAACAATCAAAGAGGATCAAGCCTGAAGGAACAAGCTATGGTGCTGTCACCATGCATCTTTCGTGTACTCCTTGAACATGAGTTTTTTTAATGATGGAATAATGACACAAACAATCCATGAACTTTAGCCCAATATACAATTTGGTCTATAAACTATTAATTTGTTCAATATAATCCATGAACTTTAGGTTAATATTCAATGTAGTTCTGAATTTTTATTTTGTTCAATGTCATTCTTGAATTAAATAAAAATGTTCAATGTAATCTCTGAACTTGAATTAATGGAAATAACTGCATTGAATATTTTCATATAGTTTAGGGACTGAATTGAACATGTACAAAAAGTTCAGAGATAATATTAAACAAATTAAAAATTCAGAAACCATATTACACATTTGATTAAAGTTCAGGAACTATATTGAATAAATTAAATTAAAAGTTTAAAAATCAAATTGCACATTGAATCAAACTTCAAAAATCATTTGTGTCATTTTCCCTTTAATGATATATAAAGGACAGATCCCCAGATCCTCAATGACCATCAGATTAAAAAGAACGAAAACATCTCGCGTTAAACATAAAAACCTCAAAATTTTGTGTATTATGATATTTTGTATAGAAGTTAGGAAAATACAAAGAACCACGATCCGCTATGATCCGAGGATCTGCTTCTCGATAGAACTGACCCCACTAATAATAGGGATCACGTCCTGTCATGTTCATCCGGTTTCGACCCTCGACACGATAACTTTCTCACCGAATACTCAATTCAATTTTGTGAGACTTCTCTTTCCCGCTCGTCAATCTATCCAAAGAACATGCACCAAGTCTGAAAAGGACAGGAGATGGAATGAAAGGGCAAATCTTTGTACACTAGGTAATTTGAATTGCTACTGGTACTATACAGCCTTCATCCATTGAAATGAATAGAAGCCGTGCGGACAGTAAGCCACAGCTACAGGTGTTGTCACCATTTGCTGCCCCTAAAAATCCGTTTCTGCCAGAATTCTAGTTTTGCAGCTCAACCCCATGAATGAGAGAGGGGAAGGGGGAAAAAAGCCATGAAAAAAGGATGGAGCACGAACCAAAAGAGTAAGAAAATTGTTGACTAACTCCAACCATTCCCTCTTCCATTAAAGTTCGGTCCCCTCGAGTCTGATGAAGAGCTCGGAATATAGCTGGATCTCTTCTTCTTATGGGTGTTCCACGTTAGTATATGCCCGTTCCACCCAACTCTCCTAGCACCCTGATACTCAGGTTTTTCGATGCTTTCAGCCTTCAATCTCCTCGGCACAGAACCATAAGTATCTTCACTGTTATCCTCACTCACCACAGGCATATTTTCATCATCCAAGTCAGCTGCACTGTCGTGAAGTAACTCAGTGGACTCGGAAGGAAGTTGATCATTTTTCTTCCCCTTAGATGAGAATTTGGAAATATCTTCTCTGCTTTCACTTTCCAATTCCGATACTACATCATTGCCAACCGAATCATTGGCACCTGAGAGGAGATCATCTCTCCTCTTTCCTTTTACTGAGAACTTTGATGACTCTTCTCCATCTTCATTTCCTGGTTCTGATACCATACTGATTAACCCATTGTTCTCAGAAAGAGGGTGATTCTTTCGCTTTCCTCTACCAGAAAGTTTGGATATGTCTTCACCATTTTCTACTGCCTTCATCCACTGCAAATCGCTCAGAGTATCTGCATAAAGAACCTCCTTTCTTCTTCGCTTTCCAGTGATTTTGCTGACATCGTGCTCAAAACCCTTGGACTTGCCTTCGTTCGCATCAGGTGTAGAATAGGCCCACTCTGGCACCTCATGCTCTTCCATGAGACGGGACCTGTAATTTTCCCTTTGCCTTCTCTCCTCATCCATCTTCTCGAAGAGCCAGAACTCTTCATCTGATCGTGCTGCAAGGCGATTGATCTCTCTCTCGCTTGGCACATCTGTGCCCAATGATCTGGTACCCTTGCGCATTATCTCTTCTAACATCTCTCTTCGGTCCCGAGCTGTGACATCAAAGTAAAATGACTTTCAAACATAAAATTAAGAGAAAATATACCCAAGGCACTATTTCACATGTATTTTTTTCTTTATCACCCAAATAAAAGGACTATTCAGAAACTTGACAAATTCTGCAATATACAGCATCCTCGATGAGTCCAAGACTGCGGTATGGTCAACAACCACGAATAAAATATGCAATTTCTAGGACTCAATTTCTCCTCATCTAAATGGCCTTGCTACAATTCGGCCAGCTGATTCGTGTACATCTGAACACAAACTAACACAATTACCTTCTACTCCAGTACCACACTTTCTAGTTGTTTCTAAACTGGAAGCAAGGCACAACAAGCACGCTTGTGTACCAGCAAGCGTGCATGCTGCATGTGTATATAGATCTAAAGCAAGCAACACAGCTCAATCATCAACTAGTACAAGTTCCTACCTGGTCGCTGATAGGTTATAGGCTACTAATCCATAGTAAATCTTTTAAGAACAAAAATCTCGCATAATCCTTACAAGAAACCATTTTCTAAGCACAGTAAATATCTTTATCATTTTTATTTTGCACTTCAGATCTGCCAACTATACAAACTTCTATGTATTACCATAATAGGTGATTGAGCATTAATTAGCGGATGGTTAAGCACTAAAACATAAGCACAACTCACCTGTGGAAGTCGTATTAAAAAGTCCAGCCTGGATAACCTTGGCATCAATACCCATCTTTTGTTTTGCACGCTCCAGAATTACCTCCTCGATTGATCCAACACTAACCAACACAAAAACTCTGACCTCTTTCTTCTGTCCTATTCGATGGGCCCGATCCTCTGCCTGTTGATCCATTTGGGGGTTCCAATCACTGTCAAATATTATTACTGTATCTGCTGTTTGCAAATTCAAACCAAGGCCTCCAGCACGAGTGCTCAAAAGAAACATAAAGAATGGGGAATTGGGAGCATTGAATTGCTTCAGCAAAAGCCCCCTTTCTTCAGTTTTTGTTGAACCATCCAGTCGAAGATATTTGAAATCATGAAGTTGCAAATAGATTTCAAGAATGTCCATAAGACGAGTCATTTGGGAGAAAAGCAGGACCCTATGCCCAGATCTATAGAGTTTTGGGAGCAAGCGGTCAAGTAGCTCAAACTTCCCTGATGCTCTGATGATCTCATCCTTGCGCCACATGTTGTATTCCCCAACAAAAAGGTAAGGATGGTTACAACATTTGCGAAGCTGCATCGAGAGGTTCTGTAGAGACTTTGATTTTCCAGATCCTGAAATGGATTAGACTAGTTAGCAAAGATGCATATGCTTAAGTAAGCAGGTTATTGACAGAACTGGAAACCAAAAAAAAGACCCTAAAGTTACTTCCCATTATTCAAGTCCATTAGAGTAATTTTCATAATTAAAGGACAATATGTGAAGCTTATTGATGAACAGATTACACAATAAATACACTTCCGCATATATGTGTTTCACTCGGCTTTAAATGACATTGTGGGACTACAACATACAGAAATGGTCAAGAAGCATAAGCTACAAACCAGTATCTAGCCCAACTCTGCCAACATCCGTCACTTGTTGATAGTATACTTTCTGCCAAGCTGACATATCACACTTCAATATAACCTGGGACTTCCCAGGAAGGAACTTCTCCACTTCATCTTTCTTTCTTCTCAATATGAATGGTCTTATAACCTCGAGAGCGAAACATACAATTAATTAAAAAGAAGAAAATGGTTTAAAATGGGACCAGATAATTTTACAACAAAAAGTTTATACATACTTGATGCAAACGATTAATAATTAATAACTCTTCTTCATCTGAGAGGGATAAATCACCACGGTCCGCAAAGGGTGCATTAAACCAATCCTCAAAATTCTGAATTGAATTGAAAATACTTGGAAGAAGAAAATTAAGCAGCGCCCATAGTTCCTGCAAACTATTCTGAATTGGCGTGCCCGTTAAGAGAAGCCTGCGTTCAGTCTGATAGCTGCATTAAGTGAACTTCCACTAATTAGACCATTTCACAAAACACCCTGACTAAATCAGTCAGCTGAACCAACAGATATAACAACATAAAGGAATAACAAATGTTCAAAGGCAGTATTCAAATAGAAATAGATTCCAAAAATCCGCCTTTTACATATATGGTTACTTTGTAAGCAGGCATTTCTGAATGTATAATCAATATAAAACATTTTGATGTGGATTAACTTGGAACACCAAGAGACATTTAACAGTTTTCTTCTGGTCGGATTATTCAGATACACCCTCGAAAACGCTCGCATATTAGATCTTTATGAAAAACCATTATCTAATAAATAAAGGAGTCAAACTATCTCCTGCTCATTGAAGACCTACACATAATAGGGAACTGTATCTGAACACATGACTCATGTTACAGCGAAGACCCTATGACTCGATATAAGACAATCTGATAGTTGCAATATGATATCACCAGCTTTGAATTTTTAAGTCAACCTATAGCAGCCAAACGGACTTGCCTTTCATTCTAAACACGGTTTTGACGTAAATACTAGAAAAACTTTCTGCAATGAAAGTACTGAGATTTTCCTAAGATGGTCAAGGGAAGCAGAAGAAAATCACTGCCCTTGTACTCATGCAAAGTTAATATACTCCTTCAATGTGTATCAAGGCACAGAGTATTATTCCTCTACACTGAATCATGATCCTGCTAATCACTATCCTTATCGTTTAACAAAATATAGTAGGGTTGAAAACTGCAAAGCTCTTTGACAGAAAACATGGAAGACAATTTTGCAGTATCGCTGATGCAGTGAATAAGGCATAAGTAGTTCATCAAAAAGAGGTTCAGAGTAACAAAAGTGACTCAGCTATAGATGACATGAGAGTTAAGACAGAATTCTCAGCAGTTGAAGATGTCAGTATTGATGGTAATAGTCAGTTGGAGCATAGTGCACCAATGGCGGATTAATCAAGCAAATAAAAACGTCAGTAGCATCATACCCAGATACAAGAGTCCTTGAAAGAGAACATTCGTGATTCTTCAATCGATGTCCTTCGTCTATAATCAAATAGTGCCACTGAATTTTCTTCAGGAATGCTTTATCTCTCATGATGAGGCCATAATGAGTAATTAAGACATTAAACTTCCCCTCTCCAGATAACTCTTCCCTCATCACCTTTCTCTCATCCAGACGTCCATCATAAAGCACAGCTGCAATACTGGACATGAACAAAACAATAAGCATCTGAAAGTGAAGTGAGGTATGCAAGCAACTGCAAGCCCATCACATACACGAGAGAGAGAGAGAGAGAGAGAGAGCGAGAGAGACCTTGGAGCCCAAGTTGAAAATTCAGTAATCCAGTTTGGCAGCACAGCCTTTGGAGCCACTATCAAATGGGGCCCTACAACACCCTTGTTTTCCATGAGATAGGCAATCAATGAGATGGTTTGTATTGTTTTTCCTAAACCCATCTCATCAGCTAGAATACCATTTAGGTTGTTATTAAATAATGAAACCATCCACTGAAGTCCTTCCAATTGGTAGGGCCTCAATTCTCCACCTTGAAGCATGGACGGCTGCTCGGTGACCTGTAGAATCCGCAATTGATTTAGCCTATGGTAGAGACAGGCAAAATGAGGAGATGAAAAACATAATGGAATTTTTCGGGCGGAAAAAAGCATAATGGGCCATTCACATGAGATTGCCTACTTGGCATTCTAAAGGTATTATGCTGGCAAAGATTGAAAATTAAAGTGATAAGAATCTTAGGTTCATCAGAGACATAAAATGCTGAAGCCAGTAATTTTTATCCATTTACATCACATTATAGCTCATAAAGGTAGTAAGAAAATATATCACAAAGGCATTTTATGCAAAACAAGAAAAGAAACAGATAACAATGGTTTTACCTTTTCTTGAATGGAATGAATAGCGGAGTTATATTGCCGCTGACCCTCAAGAAAGTCACTGGAGTCATCATTGCGATCTGATTCAGAGATATCAACCTCTTCCGCAGGAGTTCCACTGCTTGAAGCATCCAACTCAGGCAAATCAGCTTCAGAATATTTAAGATCCTCAATTTCATCAGCATGTCCAGCATCTTTTTGACGCTGGACAGCAGCTCCTAAATTGTGAAGCAGGTTGTTCGTTTCTGCAAGAAGCGTATTCAATCGCTCATTTTTGCTTTCCTTTACCATTTTCATATATGCTTCCTGATCATCAGCCTTCAAAGCTTGCATTCTCAATTTTTCAGCACGGGTAGCACGCTGTCTTTGCCTTGCATGCCAGGCCTGCATCAAATGATTATTGTAAGGATCACAATAAGGAACATTTCGAGCAAAAGTTTATGTACTCTTATCTCCTCATAGATGGTATGCAACAGAGAATTTTTATGGTCACATCCAACCTAACAGAACCCGTACAGCTCATATCACATCAGTTGTCAAGTTGTTTCCTCCCAAGTTCCAACATTAATCAAATATCCGGGTGAACAGTTCCCCCAAAGTAGAACTGGAAACACTATTAAAAGAATCGGAGCCAATGCAAAAGAGGAAGAAAATACTGATGATCTTCATTGGGCTTCAAAACTGATTTGAGCAGTGATTCCTAATTGGTCAAAAATAAAAGTAACACCCTGAATGTGAATGAAGAATAAAACTATCTCATACAACGCAAAGGACGGTACGGAATTTTCAAGCCCACTTCTAAGTTGGCGTCTTTTCGTCATCTTGTTTCACACTGAAAGAACCCAACCTTCTCTGTTTCACGTGCATGAAGGTTGCTTTCCAGAAAAGGAAAAGTTTAGCAAACTCATTTGACCAAGGTTATCCTATTCTCTTAAACAGCATGAGAACTTTCATATGCCAGATAATTAACGTGCTTGAATATATCCAATCCAGTATGCCCCACATATACCCCGCATCAGATATTTGACTCAAGATGACCATATTCTGAAGATAAATATGAGCTCAGCCTGCAGTGCCAAACCATCACAGGAACCACATTCTAAAATCAACTTCCCATTATGTGACAGATAAATGAAAAGAAAAGAATAGGAGAGGAGGACACCCACCTGGATCCCATCATTCCTCTGCTTTCTTTGCTTTAGAGAGGCCTGATTTTGTAAATGAAATTCTCGTACTGCATTAAGTATTTCTGCAAAAAATTTCCTTTTTTTGGTCTCTACAAGATTCTTTTCTTCTTCTTCCAATCTTGAGAGCCTCTGCAAATCAAAATTGAGGTACCGGCATCAGAAAGAAGCTTTTCTCCCACATTCTCATCCATGTCTATAGACAATTGAAATCCAATGTAACTAAAGGGTACTTCAATTCAAAGTCAATTATGAACTTGGCTATTGCCATATAGAATAGGAACAGATTGTAGATATCTATTTCATAACATTGAATTCCTAACAAGATATTATCTCATTTTATCTCAAGCTAGTCACATCGCAAAAATATTCCAGTATTTCCCGTCAATAGCCATGTAAAAGTAATGTTGATAAGAGCTGCATCACCAATTAGATTACCTCAGCATCCCGTTTCTTTCTGAAATGATCATCAGCTTCCACGGCAAAAGCATCCCCAACACCATATTGAGTGCGGCGCAATCGCATCATACCCCAGTCAAACAACTGCTTTTCAGGGTATGCACAGTTCAATCGAAGCCAGTACTCCGAACTTACTTGGGAGCGAACCTTACTTTGCAAATCTGCTAGCTGCCATAAAAAAAATAAAAAAATAAAAGAGAGAGAGAGAGAGAGAGAGAGAGAGAGAGAGTGTGTGTGTGTGTGTGTGTGTGTGTGCCCAGAAAGTCAGAATTCTATCATCCCTCAATATCCAAATGCTAAATGAAACACATAAATATTCACATTTGCTGGAAGAAACAAAACGAAGGTTGCACATAAATCACTAGCTTAATCATGAAGTTTTAGTTGCTATTGAATGCACAAGACATTTCAAACAGTCACTGTTTATGTAGCCATTCATCAAACAAACGCAGTCAACATTATCCTACAATAAAGGTTCAGACATCTGACAGCAACCTTTTCAATTACTCCAGTCTAGATAATGAAGAGTTTATGGATCTCAGGACACAAAACCTTCAAATGCTACAGTCACATTAAAATCTCAAAATCAAGATCCAATCAACAGTCTGTTGTAAACGCATTATATAAGGAATAAAGCAATAAGCAAAACAATCCAAAGAACATCAAGTGAGTATTTACCTTCAGTCCATAAAGTTCAAGTAAGCACTTTGTCTGCAGATCCTCCCCTCTAGTTGATGGCAATTCTAACCCAAGATTCAAAGCATCAGTTAGTGAGACAGGATAAGTGTAACATGCGGCTTCAAGCCCTAAAAAGATTTGTCCTGAACATGAAGCAGTACGGATGCATTGAATGAACAACCTACTAACTAATATTTTTTCACAAAAACGAAGAATTCGCACTACAACATGCCATAGTATAAAGTACATCGAGTGAGGATGCATGACAAAGCTGAGACCATAGTCACCTTCAAGTTCACTTATGCGATGCTGGACTCGGCTTTGAAGACGCTTTTCCTTTGATTCTGCCAATTTAGAACCTGACATGCAATTTATCCGCTGTCTCAGGAGTGCATCCTCGAATTCTGCAAGTAAATCTCGTCTGCTTGAGTTAACATGGTCGACCTGCATTAAAAGCATTACAAAACATGAATCTTGAAAGAAAATAAAAGGAGTTCAATCAAACAAACCAGCATTTAAAAGAACAAATAGTGTTTCTAGCTAAATTAGCATGGTCAATGATATCTAAGATGATCGAGAATACCTAATTCACAGGCACAATTATTGTAAGGTTCAATCAACAAGAATAAACAAACACCAAAGTGAAAATGACAACCAGAGGGACATTACATCTTGCAGAATATTGCACAAAGCAAATTACGCCAATGTAAGGAAGAGACCAAATCTACAAACCTGTTCAGCACGATTGATTATAACATGAAAAACAGGCGGTATAGCTAAGTCCCAATATAATTATTTTCATAAAAACCCACACCACTTCTGAAAGTTGCCGTGTTCTAACCAATGCAGGCATCAGAAAGAGCTACTCGACTCAATTCATCACATATTAAAGTCAAAATGTCGAGAAGCGTGGGTAAGAGCAAAGCTTAAACCACGACTTTACTCGAGCAAGATCCGTTCTATATGAGGCTCATACCCTAGTGCTTGAGTTCAAAGCGAAGCCCTAACCTTTGTACTATAAGATTATTAAGGAAAGCCGCAGCAGTTATACTGGCTAATTAACTAAAAGGCCATACGACAGATCAGAACTCACTCGCAGCACTCCTAAAAAGAAGGGGCAGCAATAAGAAATCAATGTCGGGATTCCGAGCCTATAAACCCGTTAGACAGAACAGAAGAAGGAAAGGAGCGCATTTCCAACCAAACTCGGTACACAGGATATATGGGTTCGTTCCACAGAACAGGCAACCCAAAGGAAGCCCACGAAACTACTCGCATAAGATATGCTCGCCAAACTCCCTATCCAAGACCCTCACGTAGCACCAGAGGGCATCTAAAAATCACAAAGAAGCCAACAATTTGCACGCGAATCATCAAATCCCATGCCGCAGCATCACCGCAAACCGAAGAGGAACGTCGCGAAAAAAAAACCCTAAAAATTTCCACAGAATCGCCCAAGCCCAGTTTGCCAAAATTCACGCCACGGCATTCCGCACAGATTATTTTCTCAAAAATCCCAAATCGAAAGCAGAAACCACTTCGGGTCAAGAACGGCACGCGCATCGAAACCAAAATCAAACCCCCCCTCTTTCCCCCACGAAAAAATCAACAACCGGGAAACCCTCACCGGACCCTTCTCGACCGCCGGAACCTCCCCGGATCCGCCGCCCTCGCCCCCCGCGGCCCCCTCGCCGCCCGCCCCATCCCCGGCGGTGGCGGTGGCGGCGTCGGCGTCGTCGTCGCAGATGGAGGAGACGGCGCTGAGCAGGTCGGGGGGCAAGGGGAGGTTGCGCGAGATGAGGCCGAGGGCGCACATCAGCGACTTCGTCTTCTCCGCGCGATCGTCGAGCGACGCCGACTCATCACCCCCGCGCTCCCGTTCCCGCTCCTGCTCCCGCGGCTGCGGCTGGGGCTGGGGCTGGGGGCTCTCGAGCTGAGCCACCATGGACGCGGGGGGAGGAGGAGGAACGAGGAGGAAGGCGCGAAATCGAATCAACGGCTCGTTTCGCGGCGCTTCGATTTTTTTTTTTTTTTTAACTGTTGTTTAAAAAGAGGGGGAAGGGAAAATCTGTGAGGCGAGGAGGAGAGGGAAAAATTATAAAGGTTGGATTTTTATGGGTGTGTGTGTGTGGGTCTCTCTCTCTTCCTTCCTCCTTCGCTGTTGTTTTGCTGCTGCTTTGGCTCTTCAGGGGGCGCTCCCTTTATCTCTCTCTCTCTCTCTCTCTCTGGTCTCCCGCTTTTGCTTTTGTCCAAGGGGAAGAGGAGCGGCTTGTGGTGGTGCGGTGGACGGGGTGGGTGAAGTTACCAAATTGGGCACGCGAATCCCTCCTTATTACCAGACTGACCAGTGGGTGGGTCTTCAATTTCTTCCCCTCCCTTTGCTGATTTTTGTTGGCTCTTTTGGGCCGCCATTCCATTTGGGGATTCTCCCATCCTGAGATTTCTCTTCTCGGCACAAATTCCCTAAATTACTTCTTCGATTTGGGATGCTAACGGGGAAATCTCAGAAACCATGGCTGTGCATTCCACCGGTATTGAATTACATTCCCCCGATCGTAGATATTGCATTTTCTTAAATGAGTTACTAGAAACTGAAAAAGGCGTATACCGTTCTTGAAAAAACTTCAATCTCACTATAGAGCTCTAGCTCGATTCCTAGAGGTCTTGTCCACTCATTGTCCACACGATGTGTTTGTGTTTCATTATGATCCTAACACGTGGCCTAACTATCCAATCAAGCTATGTGAAATAAGAGAAGCGCGGTCGAGGAAATGGCATGAAATGATGAAAACAAAAGCATTGAAGACGATAATAAGTTGTAGGTAAGGAATAAAATGCGTAAAGTAATCCGATACAATGTCTAACGGAATGACCTTAGCAGGTGTACATTGCTTGTCATTCGATCATACCAGCACTACATGACAAGATAATCGGAGGATAACGTAGTATCGATTCCAATTTATCTTGCATGATCCCTTTCCTAACATGCATTCCACTAATCCATGAGCATGCCTAACTTCGACACCGATTCGATCGACCTCACATCACTCCCAAATCAATATCGTTCGGCATAATCAACTTCATCAAATGAATTGAAACCGAAATCAAATGAACTCACATTTGAAATCATCACCTATACCAATCACTAATCAAAATTGCGGCATGCATGACTATGTATCGACACACCCTCGATTAAGCACGACTGAAAATATAATCGAAAAAATGTCCAACAAAAACACCAGTAAGAGCGACAGTAACAGGAGTCATACCTTAGTTTGTAGCATCTAATGGAAGATCCGAAGGACATGAACTTTGAGCTTCTTAGGTACTTATTCCCTTTACTTTGGAGTTATCCCTTACACACTCTTCCATCAAGCGATATGCTTCAATTGCTTCACTTGCAAGATTATTCTGAGCATAGCATGTCCACCATTGCATCTTCAAGTATTACAATATATTAATCAAAGAAAATTTCCATTGATTAATTATTTCAAGTAATGCAAGCGATCATATTTAAAAAAATGTTTTCAAATTGGGCATGCGCGTCCGTCCTTATTACCGAATCGACCAGGGATCTTCAATTTCTTCCCCTCCTTTTACTGATTTTTTTTGGCTCTTTAGGGCTGCCATTCTATTTGGGGATTCCTCCCATCCTCGGATTTCTCTTCTCGGCACGAATTCCCTAAATTACTTCTTCGATTTTGGGATGCTAATGGGGAAATCTCGAAAACCATTACTGTGTATTCCACTGGTATTGAATTACATTCCTCCGATTGTAGATATTGTATTTTCTTAAATGAGTTACCGGAAACTGAAAAAGGCGCATATTGTTCTTGGAAAGACTCCAATCTCACTATAGAGCTCTAGCTTGATTCCTAGCGGTCTTGTCCACACTATGTGTTTGTGTTTCATTATGATCCTAATGCGTGGCCTAACTATCCAACCGAGCTATGCGAAATAAGAGAAGCGCGGTCGAGGAAATGGCATGAAATGATTAAAACAAAAGCATTGAAGACGATAATAAAATGTAGGTAAGGAATATAATGCGTAAAGCAATCCGATACAATGTCTAACGGAATGACCTTAGCAGGTGTACATTGGCTTGTCATTCGATCATACCGGCACTGCATGACAAGATAATCGGAGAATAACATAGTATCGATTCCAATTTATCCTACATGACCTCTTTCCTAACATGCATTCCACTAATCCATGAGCGTTCTTAACTTTGACACCAAATCGATTGACCTTACATCACTCCCAAATCAACATCATTCGGCATAATCAACTTCATCCAACGAATTGAGACCGAGATCAAATGAACTCACATTTGAAATCATCACCTATACCAATCACTAATCAAAATTGCGGCATGCATGACTTTGTATCGACACACCCTTGATCAAGCACGATTGAAAATATAATCGAAAGAATGTCCAACAAAAACACCAATAAGGCTGACAGTAACAGGAGTCATACCTTAGTTTGTAGTATCTAATAGAAGATCCGAAGGACATGAACTTGGAGCTTCTTAGGTATTTATTCCCTTTACTTAGGAGTTATCCCTTATACACTCTTCCATCAAGTGATGTGCTTCAATTGCTTCACTTGCAAGATTATTCTGAGCATAGCATGTCCACCACTACATCTTCAAGTATTACAATATATTAATCAAAGAAAATTTCTATTGATTAATTATTTTAAGTAATGCAAGCGATCATATTTAAAAAAATGTTTTCAAATTGGGCATGCGCGTCCGTCCTTATTACCGGACCGACTAGGGATCTTCAATTTCTTCCCCTCCTTTTGCTGATTGTTGTTGGCTCTTTAGGGCCGCCATTCTGTTTGGAGATTCCTCTCATCCTGGGATTTCTCTTCTTGGCACGAATTCCCTAAATTACTTCTTCGATTTTGGGATAATAATGGGGAAATCTCGAAAACCATTACTGTGTATTCCACTGGTATTGAATTACATTCCCCCGATTGTAGATATTGCATTTTCTTAAATGAGTTACCGGAAACTGAAAAAGGCACATATTGTTCTTGGAAAGACTCCAATCTCACTATAGAGCTCTAGCTTGATTCCTAGCGGTCTTGTCCACTCATTGTCTACGCGATGTGTTTGTGTTTCATTATAATCCTAATGCGTGGCCTAACTATCCAACCGGGCTATGCGAAATAAGAGAAGCGCGATCGAGGAAATGGCATGAAATGATGAAAACAAAAGCATTGAAGATGATAATAAAATATAGGTAAGGAATAGAATGCATAAAGTAATTCAATACAGTGTCAAATGGAATGACCTTAGCAGGTGTACAATGGCTTGTCATTCGATCATACCGGCATTGCATGACAAGATAATCGGAGGATAACATAGTATCGATTCCAATTTATCTTGCATGATCCCTTTCCTAACATGCATTCCACTAATCCATGAGCGTTCCTAACTTCAACACCGATTCAATCAACCTCACATCACTCCCAAATCAACATCGCTCAGCATAATCAACTTCATCCAATGAATTGAGACCGAGATCAAATGAACTCACATTTAAAATCATCACCTATACCAATCACTAATCAAAATTGTGGCATGCATGACTTTGTATTGACACACCCTCAATCAAGCATGATTGAAAATATAATCGAAAGAATGTCCAACAAAATCACCGATAAGACCGACAGTAATAGAAGTCATACCTTAGTTTGTAGCATCTAATGGAATATCCGAAGGACATGAACTTGGAGCTTCTTAGGTATTTATTCCCTTGCTTTGGAGTTATCCCTTACACACTCTTCCATCAAGTGATGTGCTTCAATTGCTTCACTTGCAAGATTATTCTGAGCATAGCATGTCCACCATTGCATCTTCAAGTATTACAATATATTAATCAAAGAAAATTTCCATTGATTAATTATTTTAAGTAATGCAAGCGATCATATTTAAAAAAATATTTTTCAAATTGGGCATGCGCGTCCCTCCTTATTACTAGACCAACCAGTGGTCTTCAATTTCTTCCCCTCCTTTTGCTGATTTTTGTTGGCTCTTTAGGGCCACCATTCCGTTTGGGGATTCCTCCCATCTTGGGATTTCTCTTCTCAGTACGAATTCCCTAAATTACTTCTTTGATTTTGGGATGCTAATGGGGAAATCTCAAAAACCATGGCTGTGTATTCCACTGGTATTGAATTACATTCCCCCGATTGTAGATATTGCATTTTCTTAAATGAGTTACCGGAAACTGAAAAAGGCGCATACTGTTCTTGGAAAGACTCCAATCTCACTATAGAGCTCTAGCTTGATTCCTAGCGGTCTTGTCCACTCATTGTCCACACCATGTGTTTATGTTTCATTATGATCCTAATGCGTGGCCTAACTATCCAACCGAGCTATGCGAAATAAGAGAAGCGCGGTCAAGGAAATGGCATGAAATGATGAAAACAAAAGCATTGAAGACGATAATAAAATGTAGGTAAGGAATAGAATGCGTAAAGTAATCCGATACAATGTCTAACGGAATGACTTTAGCAGGTGTACATTGGCTTGTCATTCGATCATACCGGCACTGCATGACAAGATAATCGGAGGATAACGTAGTATCGATTCCAATTTATCCTACATGATCTCTTTCCTAACATGCATTCCACTAATCCATGAGCGTTCCTAACTTTGACACCAATTCGATCAACCTTACATCACTCCCAAATCAACATCATTCGGCATAATCAACTTCATCCAACGAATTGAGACCGAGATCAAATGAACTCACATTTGAAATCATCACCTATACCAATCACTAATCAAAATTGCGACATGCATGACTTTGTATCGACACACCCTTGATCAAACACGATTGAAAATATAATCGAAAGAATGTCCAACAAAAACACTAGTAAGAGCGACAGTAACAGGAGTCATACCTTAGTTTGTAGCATCAAATGGAAGATCCGAAGGACATGAACTTGGAGCTTCTTAGGTACTTATTCCCTTTACTTTGGAGTTATCCCTTACACACTCTTCCATTAAGTGATATGCTTCAATTGCTTCACTTGCAAGATTATTCTGAGCATAGCTGTCCACCACTGCATCTTCAAGTATTACAATATATTAATCAAAGAAAATCTCCATTGATTAATATTTCAAGTAATGCAAACGATCATATTTAGAAAAATATTTTTCAAATTATTCATGCTTTGCAAAACAAACAGAGCCTTAGATCATATAATGTTTTAACTTTTATACATTTAATGTATACTTTGGATTAGCTAGGTCCATTGTTAGTGCAACAAAATATTTTTTTACTTTTGCTATAGATTTAGGTCAATCGACATTATTAGATAAATTATCTCAAATTATGTGTACATATTGACACTTAAGCTCGTTTGAAATTTTCTAGAGTCTTTTCTGTAATTATCTAACAATTAAAGCTATGTTATCTCTTTGAAAGATAACATCAAAGCACATTCTAGATGTGGTATATCTTAAACTAATTCACTGAGCTTTTCCCTCTACCAAGTACACTTGGTCATTGACATAATAAGACCATGGGCATTGAGTACACTTAAGTTTCTACACAAGGCACGATAATGTTGTAATAGGGAAAAAAAGCACTATAAGGATGCATTTATTTTGCGAGAAATAAATGATTGGAAAACATTTTCCTAAAAGTGATATTTTGTATCGCCTGCAAAATGCAAATAACGAAAAAAATTTTCATGATCTACAAAAGTATTTAAACAAAAATTGTTGTCGATAATAAAATTATTTTTTTATTGAATAATCATTTCAAGATATTATTTTTTGAAAAATATTTTCCAAATTATTTATTTTCTGATAAATAAATAGAGCCTAAGGTTAAAAAGTCAATTGAAATTTGATCAAGAGAAAACAGAAATTCCAACCTGCTCACCATGGCCGTCTTGTAATCCTTTAGTTCTTCTCATGATGGATGTGATATCCCTCAATCGAGTTCTCTTGGGACGAGACTCCTCCTGACCCTTGTCTCCAATAGCGGCAATAGCAAGGACATCCAATTTCGACATTCTCTCGATCACTCGATATGCACCTTGAATCTCTCAATTGTTTGCTTGTTGCGGGTCGACACTTGAGATCATGATGGTGCCGCACTTTAGGGCGATGGTGTAGCACTTTAGGGTTTCTTCGACTCATTCACTCCTAACTAGGGCAGGCTGAGCTGTGGTTCACTCGCTCACTCGGCACGTATTGAATCGTGGAGAGACTCTAGTGTGAGAAGCGTCTGGGAGAGAATGCTTTTATTGCTCTTCTTTGTATTGGAGTTGAGGAATGATACAAATGAGAGAAATGGACCCTTATTTATATACGAGCTCCGTTAATTATAACCGTAGATCTTCTTTTTATCTAATGGTAGAAATACAATCTCGGTACCTACCAACTCTTGTATAATACAAGCATACCATACTTATAATACCTTCGAGAATATTCCAGGGTATTCATGAAACTCTAGATCCCTATAAGTTTTGAGACGTGCCGTGTTCACCTTGATCACCTCCTCGACTTATTATTTCCTTGAAATCTTGTGCTCCTCGGCAAGATGCCATAGGCATTGAGGCGGTGGCTCAGCTTGGAGCAACGAGGTGGTGGTGGGGTGACGACGGTGAGGCGGACATCATCGGGGATGGAGACCCGGCAAAAAGGCGGCCGAGTTGTGGTTAGGTTTGGTTTCAATACGGTTTCCAAGGTGGGAAGATTTGGAACAGTGGGAGGGAAAATTTGAAAGGAAAACAACAATGTCATAAATAGGACCATTCCAATAACTGATGCAATTTCAAGTGGAACAGAAAAGTGAGGATGGAGATTATAGAAAAAATTGATATGAGCACAAAAATGGTAATCCTTTTTGAGATTTTCTTGAAAAGATTGTACTAGTGCAAACATATATAATTGGACAAGGAGAAAAGGTACATCCAACTATACCTGCCGGGTCAAAGAAGTCGTCATTTTATTGTACTTGACCTCCATCTCGAGCGGACATCTTGCATCTTGCATTTACATCATATACAGTGTTTTAGCTTTTATTTTGAACTTTTAGTTTGTACTTTGGATTAAGGAAAAAACAATCAAAACCCTAAACTATATCAACCGTGATATATTTATCTAAAATTTTTTTTGATGACACGAAAAATCCCAAATTTCTACTTATGTGACACATTTATTCTAAACTTATACACGTATGATATATTTACTTCAAACTTTTCTTGTAACATCAAAAACCTTAAACATTTATTCGTGTGACACATGTACCTCAAAAATTTAGGATAAATGTATTACAATATGTCACACGGGTAGAAGTTTAAGATTTTTGGTATCACAAAAAAAGGTTTTGACTCGGGTACAAGTTTGAGATTTTTAGTGTTGCAAAAAAAAACTTAAGATAAATATGTCACTATAGACATAGTTTTGAATTTTTTTGTAGCTTTTTTCCCTTTGGATAATTATTAGGTCCATTGTCAGCGCAATAGAAGTTTGTACTTTTGCTATATATTTAGGACATTTAACTCTTATTAACCACAATAAAAATCAAATCTTGTATTTGTATTGACGCTTGAGCTCATTTGAAAAAATCCACTATATGTCATTTTCTAACAATTAATATTATTTTTTCTCTTTGAAAGATAACATCAAAGCACATTCTATGTGTGGTAAATCTCACATACTAATTGACATAATTGAAAAGTTTTTTACTAAATTGACAACATGTAAAAATGTTTAGGACTAAATTGGCATAATTGAAAGGTTTGAGACTCAATTAATCTCCATACGATAGATTTAAGACTTTTTGGATAATTTTCCTGTCATTGACATAATAAGACCATGGGCATCGGGTACACTTGAGTTTTTACACAAGGCATTCTAATGTTGCTCAAGGGAAAAAAAGAGGCACTATAAGGATGGGTTTATTTTGCGGAAAATAAGTAATTTCAAAACTATTTTTCTAAAAATGATCGATTGTATCGTATGCAAAAATGAATGAACAAAAAACATAACCATTGTCTATGAAAGTTTTTAGACATAAATTATTGCCGATAATAATAATACTTTTCATCAAATAATCATTTCAAGTGATTACTTTTTTAGAAATTATTTTTTAAATCATTCATTTTTCGTGAAACATACAGAGCCTAAGATAAAAACGTTGATTGGAGTTTGATCAAGAGACAATGGAAATTCCAACTGGTTTGCCATGGCCGTCTTGCAAGCCTCGAGTTCTTCTTTGACCATTCCTTAGCTCCCCTCGAAGGTAAGCATCATTCCTCTCTTGCAATGAGCCAGCGAGTTCATTTGAGGGGCCCCAAAATTCATCAACAAGCGCATTCTCGACCACGTTGATCCACTTGACCCTTGTCTCCAACGGCAGCAATAGCAATAACAGCCAATTCGGACATTCTCTCCACCACTTGATATGCACCTTTAGCATAACTTGTCCTGATACCACTTGGCATGACCCGACACCTGAGATTGCAACGATGGTGGGGCACTTAGGATTGATTTTTTTTGTCTGTCTTACTCAAATTCTCAATTCATTCTTAGACTTTTACCCTATCTCTTACAGAACGTAGAAATCGAAACCCACGTTTGAAACTACACGTCTCTCCACCTCCCCCTTCCTTTTGTCTATTCCTACCTAGAGTCGCCTGAGCTCAACCCTCCCTCGAATTATCACTCAATCCTTTTTTTTTCTTTATAATTAGGTATCGCTTCACTGTCATAGAAGAATTTCGCTCTAGCATTTTATCGGTTTATATCGGTTGATCATGGAACAACGTTACGATGAAAATTAAAAAAAAAAAAGAAAAAGGAAAAAAAAAGGGCAACGAATTAAGAATAAAACTATATCGATTAAAAGGAGCCAAATGACTTTACTATCCTTCACCTCCTTCCAAGCTCAGCTCGTGGTCGGCGTGTAAAAAGGACGGAGATAAAAGAGAAATCCTTCGAAAGCTCCGCGGGAAAATCTGCAGGAACCCTAGAAATTGAATCCCATGGCGGAGACCTCCGTCCACGGCGCCATCCGCCGCGGATCCTCCGGCGACCGGCCGACTCGGACCCATCCAGACCGACCTCCTCCTCCTTCGCGACGGCGCGGAAGCCCTAGCGACCTCATCAGCGCCTTGCCGGACGCCGTGATCCACCGCATCTTCTCGTTTCTGCCCCTCGAGGACGTCGTCATGACCAGCGCCCTCTCCAAGCGGTGGCGGTCCACCTGGACCGCCACCACGGACCTCGTCTTCGATGGAGAGATCGACGGCCGGCCTCGCAGTACCTTGGCCTTCTCGTTCCTCGTCGACGGCGTCCTGGACCAGTGCACCTCCCCCTAGGTGAAGAGGTTCCACGTCACCGGCTTCAAATACGACGTGCTCTACCAACCCAAGGACGACCTCTGGCTCCGCTTCGCGGTGCGGCGCCGCGTGGAGGACCTCCGCCTGTGGCTGACGAACCATTCGCCGATCTTTTATGTGATAGCTTGAGCTGGTTGGTGCGCCCGGATGTCCGTTCCTGCCGTTTCTCGCTGGGTAGCACTGTTGGGTGGCCTTGTCTTAAGGTCTTGTCAATCAGAAATGCGGAGTTGAGTGTTGATTTCCTCGGGCGAATCTTCAGGGGATGTCCCGTTTTAGAGTCCCTCGAGTTGCGCGGGTGCTGGGGCGTGGAGAACATCGTAATAGATTCAACAAGTGTGAAAGAGTTGGTACTCGTCCACGGCACGTTCTCTAATCCGAAGAAAATTTGGGCGCCGCATTTGCTGTTGTTGCGTGTATTGGGGAGGCAGCATCACCTTAACTTGATCAGACTCAGACTCGACGATATGTCTTCTTTGGTGGAAGCCGAGTTGGATTTTGACATTGTAACTCTTGACAAGTGGATGTGCTGCGAGTTGTTGGAGGAAACTTTTGAGAAGCTGCACCGAGTTCCTACAATCACCATTGGCGCTTGGTGTTTGGAGGTACAAGCTCAATAATTTAACCATTTATAAGACATGCTCGTGTTGATTGGTGTCTGTGATTAGCACTGTTTCGTGGTGTTTGTTGCCCCGGCTGAGTGACCCCAGCTTTTTGTGGCATTCTAGTCTTAAATGAAGGGGAAACATCGAGTTCGAGTGTATAATTAATTCGGCAGATGGGATGACTTATAACTTTGTGTTTTACTTTACAACATAAGAAAGTATTGTGAACCTTGGAGCTTCTTCCCTCTGTTTTATTTCCACTAAATGGATCTGGGATGGGTCAATTTTTGGGACAATGAATGCCCACTAGATCTGGGATCAATGCCACATTCTTGGACGTGATTTTCACAAGGAAAATGCATGAAGAGAGAATTTGAAAAGGTTACTTTTTCAGTTCATTCTTTCAGTTTGTAGAGAAAATTCA
This sequence comes from Syzygium aromaticum, assembly GCA_024500025.1. Classification (NCBI taxonomy): domain Eukaryota; kingdom Viridiplantae; phylum Streptophyta; class Magnoliopsida; order Myrtales; family Myrtaceae; genus Syzygium; species Syzygium aromaticum. The sequence continues at coordinate 8,286,232 of CM044886.1, forward strand.
ATTATCCGGAAGTATGACAGAGAGAAACGGATCTAGTCATCTTACGTTGACATAACTGGGTCATGCTCTCTCATCACATTAGATTGTTGTTCCATAGTCATCTTACAAAGTATTCTCACAATATTTTATGATGGCCATGGATGGATTGACTTGGAAACTTCAGTCAATAACGAGGTTCATGTCTTCGTGTGACCAACTACTAGAATTTTCAGTCCTTCAAATATTGCAAGTTCTACATGGGAAGCATATGTAAAAGGTCTCAATTCTTGAAGAGATTCACTTGCTCATTTCTGAATGGACTGTAATTTTGTTTGTTTTATTCTATTCATGTTAAACAGGAAAACTAGTATTGATTAGATTTTCTATGTCGCTTGCTCGATGTGGTTAGATTGTGTCCCTTTTGGAGATGGAAGGAGTCACATCTCCATTGTCAAAATGTCAAAATCTGACACTACATGGACCTGTTAGTCAATGGGACCTTCCTGGAATAGCGTACATGCTGCGAAGTTCACAGTGCCTGGAAAAATTAGTCATACACCTGACTGACCTCCCCCGATTGTTGGTATGTTCCTGTGGTATGATATTTTCAGTTTGCTGCTTGTGCTGACTTCTTTCTCGCACAAATGTTTAAACAACGAGTTAAAACTTTGGAAGCACATAAAGATGATTGATTCTGTCAGTCTACTCAACATTTGTGCAGGGCAATATTAAGCTGTTTTAGTTCATGTCTTAAAGTAATTGCAATGACGTACCGGAGGTTCTTTTGCTGCCATGTAGCATTAGGATCTTGAGCTAAGAGTTTAGCAATGAGCACTTAGAAGAAGAACATGTTTTATATGTGTAGACGAGTTTAAGAGCTTAAATTGATTAAGACTCGTTAAAGAGTAAACTAGCTAGCATCTGCAGTGGACAAATAATAGTTGTTTGTTTGAAATTTTAGTGAGCCAATGAATTTCTTTTTTCCGGTGGAACCGCATTTGATGTGGAGTAAGTTTCTTAAATGAGGTATCTACGTGCAGTTTGAGCTTGATGAAGAATCTTGAGAACGTTTTAACTTTGATGAAGAAGATTTTTTGTGTTCACGGAAGGGGAATTTTCAATGTTTGGCGAAGCATCTCAAGAGAGTTGAGATCATTGGTTTGAAAGCTGATAGTTTTGGGTCGAAACATCTGCTTGCCCTGATTAAGTTTGACAGGATTAGGCTTTTTAACATGCCTCTAATTTGCTCTTGTTTCAAGTTTCATTCTAGTTGTAAATAGGAACCTCTCAAGGAAAGACGTTAATACTAGTGCTTTGGTTCAAGGGGATTTTTTTCCTGACAAAAAAGTTAGCAATCGGAACTAGACTGTTTTTACGGTTTGATTTGGTTCAGCTTTTCGAAAACCAAAACAAATCGTGTAATCATTGGTCTTGCCGTTAGCTCTGTTAGGTTTTATTGGACGTTCACTTGTCATTTGGTTTTATTAATAGTCACGGGTAGGGGTGTTAGAACTGAATTGAAAAATCGAACCAAAACCAAAATCGAACCGAACCAAACCGAAATCTCGTGCATTTTCAGTTTGGTTTGGTTTGGATAATGAAAAAATACCCGTTAATTTTTTCGGTTCGGATTGTTTCGGTTTGGTTTTCAGTTCCAATTTGAACTGAACTGAAATTTACACATTCTCTCTTTTCTTATTCACCCCTCTCAAAATCAATCTTGGTTTTTCTTCTCCATTTCGTTACTGCATCTCTCTTCGGATACTTTCTTCCGTTGACTGAAGGTTCTCTTGGGCTTGGCGTCACTTGAAGTGGTGCTTCCAATACTGGGATTGCTATGTTATTGGCTTGAAGCGCAAGATCAAGCTGAGAGAGGGAACAAGCTGATAGAAGGAAAAACCCGACAATGTTTGGCCCCTCGCTTGGCATATAAAAAGGGGCTGATAGAGACAATACAAGGAGGAGGGACACTCTTACAGAAGTCTGCACATACAGTGAAAATTTGTGAAGAGAGAACACAAAAAGAGCCCCAACACTGTTCCAATTTTTTCTCTTGGAGTCGTGCCACTGCTTTAGCTCTTCGTTCGTGTCCTTCCAGCCCTTCAATCTTTGGCAGTTGACCCATCACAACTAGTGACCTCCAAGCTCGTTACTGTGCCATCCTTTAATAGCACTTGTGTCAATCCTCAAGGATTTTTTTTAGCATCCTTGACTCATTATTGCGTCTCTATATCTCGGATGTCTGGCCATCTCCTCTCAAGTGGGCAGAGCATGCAGCTTCTTTCAAAAAAGAAACCCCTTCACTATCAGAATGTGAAGACCTCACGGTTTACCTCGTAAGATGGGGCAAAAAAAAAAGAAAAAAGAAGAGGAAAATCGAAAAACCAATCCAATCTATCCGAACCAAACTGAACCGAATCAGGTTTTTGATTCGGGTCATATTCGATTTGGCTTGCTATTTGGCTTGGTTCAAGCACTCACCCCAATGGGTTCGGTTCGGATTTCTTGAAATCTGAATCAAACCGAACCATTGACACCCCTAGTCACGGGATAGCAAAAAAAAAGTTCTAACACTTCACTTAAAATTGATGAAGTTAAAGACTTAAATGCACGGAATGTAAGTTTTTGGAACTTGAGCACATCGTCGTAACAAGTTTTAAGACTTGTCTTATAATTATCTGAAAAAAGTTTATCATACAAGAGTTCGAGTTTGGCTAATTTTTTAGAGTAAAATCGAAATATTTTTATACGGGAAATATGTATTTAAGACCTATTTTAAGTTACACAAACTTTTGAGTCTGAAATTTAATATAAAAAAGCAGTATATTATATGCCCGTCCTTTTGGCCCATCGGCAGCTCGTCACTCAACTACTTTGACTTTTAAATGTTCTTCTACTTTAAATTTTTGATTTTTTTTTTGTAAATTTTACAGCACTACATTTGACTTTTTTTTTTTTTTAAATATGGAACACTTGAAATATTTTAAAATATTTACATAATGTAATGTCAATTCATATATATATTTGTTATTTTTTTGGCTTAAGATTTTAAAGCAAAATCAAAAGCAGAAATATTAAGGGGGTGTTTGGCAAATTGCCAAATAGTGAAAATTTCTGTTCTTTTGTTCTTAGAATCCGTTTGGGAACAGAAATCCGTTTATTAAAATTTTTGTTCCCGGGCACAAATTTGCAAAAAATTGTTCCAAGAATCAATTTTGGAACATAATCAAGAAGAGAAAAAAATAACTTCTTGATTGTAGAACAATTTTTCTATTTTTGGTTCTTCTTGATTTTCTTCTTCCCTTTTGGTTTGTTCTTCTTCTTATTTCTGGTCTACCGCTGGTTGCCTGTTTGCTGGCGGCTCGCAGTTGTGATGGTGAGGGTGGCTCGCAGCTGTGATGGTGACGCCTCGACCTCGCCCAAATTTGGTGAGTCCGAGCTTCGCTTGGCCATGGTGAGGTCGGCCTCGCTAGATCTAGGCGAGGTCGAGCCTCTCCTAGCCATGTCAAGGTCGACCTCGCCGTTGCTAGGGGTGGCGATGGTGAGGTCGGCCTCGCATTGGTCGAGCGAGGCTCGACCTCACCGTGATTTGGCAAGGCCAACCTTGCCGTCGTGACCGGTGAGGGCGGCGGCGAGGACCGCAACGTCGGCGACTGCTCATGACCAAGGAAGGGAAGGAAAAAAAAGAAAAAAAAGGAAAAAAGAAAGAAATATTAAAAAATTCAAACTATTATTAATAAAAAGAAATTATTTGTAGTTATCAAACGCATTTCCATTCTTTTTCTATTTTAAGAATAGAAATTTTGGACAGTTACCAAACGCCTTTAAATGCCTGTAAATTGTTCCCAAGCACAGAGTAAAAAAAAATTATTTCTGAACAGAATCAGTTCTCGGGTACAGAATCGTTGCCATGCGCACCCTAGGTAATCTTTATGTGATTCACAAACATGTATGCAGTGCTCAGATATAATCAACCATACTAGAATTAAGTTTTCAAATATTAAACTATTGAATTTAATGACATTTAAATTATAGGGTAACTCAATTTTCAAACTTAAATAATTAATATATTAATTATCATAATTAATTAAAGAAATTTCATCATAAATGATAATTATAATTCATTTCAAAACGAGTTGAAACTTAGTAGTCCTTGACCTATAGCTATGAATCCTTGATCCACAATCGTCAAGTTGTCTATATTTATAATCCTTAACATAACATGAATAGATATCGATGCAATTTTATATGATAATAGGATTTAACCATCATACAATTAAAATTGACAAAAAAAATTCATTCTTGCGGATGTTATTCTTAAATTATCCTGTTATCAAATAAATTATATTTTTTCAGTATTTATTCCGAGTTTGGTTTATATTTTCATGAATTCGCAAATCAAAAAGGGTGAGGGGTTCGCTCTTTCCCTTTGCCAAACTCAAAAGAGGGAAGGGGGTCGCCGGAGCCAAAACTTGCCGGCGACAACTCCATAAAAGTCTGACGGCTCGTGCCTGACGCTCTTCAACACACATTCTTCCTCTCACACAAGGATGGTTGAAGGCGTCAAACGGTGCGTAAGTTTTTTTGTATTCTCTTGATGGGTGTTTGGTTGTTCCTTTTTCCGAGTAGTGGTGTGGCTTTTGGGGCGATGACGAGCGCAAATTGCGAGCTCGTCTGATGTTGATCAAGGTAGAGGTTTGCAAGGCGTTTTGTGGTCACGTAGAATGTGTGTTTGTTTCTGTGTATTTAAGTAGCTTGAAAGATGTTAGCTATAGCACGGCTGAGACTATTTGCATGTAATATCTGTAACCAAACATTTGCAAATTCAGATAATGGGTGGTCTATGTCTCGTGTTGTCTCTTTGGTTGCAGATTCCTTTACGGCAAATCTTGTCGTGACAGAAGGGAAGTCGGTTTATGATTTCTGTTGGTACCCATACATGTCTGCTACACGGTTGTTTTTTCAGTTGTAGTTATTTCTCTTCTGGTAATTAGCTACAGCTAGAATTGAGTTCGGAAGTTTTTCGTTATTCAGACCCGGTCAGCTGTGTATTCGCATCAACTACTCGCGATCGTCCTGTTCGTGTCTGGGATGCTACTACTGGACAGGTCAGAATTGTTAAGTTTGATTTAGAGGTATCAAGATCTCTAGGAAGACATCATGGAAGCCATGTAATCGTTTCGGGGTGCATTGAAGTTGTAGACCCTGAGCTTATCACGTCTTAGACATGCTTTGTAGCAACTCTGTTGTCTGCAGATACCCCTTAGCTTCACCTTGACAATCTTCTACATGCTGCTTCGTTTTTAATTGTCTTGAAAAGAAAGGAAAGTTTTATTGACTCGTGCACTGGACATTGCATCTACGTTGCACATACAGGGCTTATGTGCTGTGGATGAAATGACAGCTGCATTTTCAATTGGACGAAAGTTACCTCTTCATTCCGACAACCACAAGGTTTGATACAGAGTGATCTTCCAGGATCAGAACAGTTTCAATCGCACCATCCGATCCAACAGAAACTTTCTTGGTTAGAACCGTGACATATCATCGTCATTCATCTTCGACATACGCACGCTGGATGCGGTCTATGTTAGGCGTCTAATGTCTTCAATGTAAATGATACAAAGCGTGCGAGAAAATTTGATCTAAGCACGTCAAATTCATGTAATAAACTGCCTCCTGTTCATGAGTTGGCCAAGGCGAACTCGATATATCAGGTCTCTTCCAAAATATGTTGAATTATCGCATATGAATCTCGCAGCATAGTGATATGCCACCTCCAATAGAAGTCGAAACAAAGAGCAAGAGATCCTGATTCTTTCTCGATTGGCCCACTTAGCCATTAGGATCGTTCTTTTTCCGGACGTATATTCAAAGAAAAGTAATGCTAAGGACCACTTACAATTCTAAAGCGTGACCAAGTATCCCTCTCGGCAACAGCTTTCTCTTGACATTTGATAACTTGTTGACAGACGTACACATTAACTTCTCGGTCTTTGTGAAATTAAGGTAACATTAAATGGCAAGAATCAGGAATCCAAGGATAGCTTTTCGAGTTCTTGAACTCCATGACAAGAGGCTTTCTTCAATTCCAGAGCTCTCTTGTAAGGCGGGGCAATTGGCGGTTGCACAGGATCGAGGCTCTTGTAAGTCCCATCGGGCGCTTTAGGGAGCGGGTACGACCGGTCGGAGTCATAGCCACTGAGGTCACCACAGGCTAAAAATGGAATGTACACCTTGTTCGGTCCCTCCAACCATCCACTACTGCAATCTGTCACGCAGTACACATTGAAATATTTACCGCATTTCTACAAATGACTAAACATTTAAGAAAATCAGGCGCTCAACAAAAAGCCCCTAATATTGGGAACTTCAACTTTGATAAAACTTTATAATTAACCTTCTTTTTTTTTAATTTTCCAGAGCAAGTTGCATGGATAATAATCTAATAAGAGGAAGAGGGAACAGCTGAGCAGAATATTCTCTTTTCTACAGATTTTCGTTATGCTCTGGTTATGATACGGAGTATTTAAAGGACTTAAATTACAAATTCAAGCTGCATCTATAGATGCAATAAAAATTAAAAAACAATATCTTTTTTAAAAAGGTCATCTACGAAGAAGAAGATTTAAGAAAAAAAAAGCACAGGATCGTCATAGTTACCTAGGTCATCAACTCCAGATGGACTCCCAATCTTTTCTAAAAGGTGGTGCAAGTCCTTCGGATTAAATCCTTCGGGGGGAGAATAGTTCTCACAAACAGCAAATGCCTCTGCAGATTTAAAAAGATTGGCATGAGTTTTTATCATTGTCCAGGAACTTATGAAATGAAAAATCACTAGATCAGGAAGAAAATCTCTAATCTGGTAAACCCCATGCAGCCCCGAGACCTTTAGAAACAGACTTGTCAACATGACAACTTAAAACATCCAAGGATTAACCTGCTTCGTGGATGCTGCCAGGATTAGTAATAGGATGCTCCTGAGAAATGAATCAGACCCACTCAGAAAAGCTAAGATTGGAAAAGCTTTTTTCTTCACTTCCTTAGACAAGGGTCTACTCCAACAAGAACTCAATAATGCCTGTCCAGAGCCACAGCTAGATTCATTGGATGTTTTAAAGAATCCATTTCCACATTCACTACCTAGATTCTAGAACAACTAACATGGTCATGTACCACAACGTCTGCTTTACCGTCTGCTCTGTTTTCATCCCCACATCAGTAAATTCTTCAAACACTCATTGATGATGATGTCATCGAGCGTTGTTATATGGAATGGCAAAAATTGCATAGAGAATAAAAAGCATATAGAAAGAGAACTATAAAAAAATCGTGTACGAGCTTCTAGAAAGTGCTTTTAAAATGGCACGATTCTAAGCGTAAAAATTTTTTGGGATAGTTACCATAATATGAAGTTTGTTTAACAATGGGAAAGATTTTCAAACCAGGGTTTAAACACAATTCAGAGTTCTTCTACATTATAAGAGGACTAGCTGTTAGGCAATTGACCTCGCGATTTGACACATTGTTAACTCACCATTTACATAGATAGTCACATCCCATCTTTTGCATATAATAAAATACACAGAATAAAAATGATTGCTAACAAAATGAATAAGGGACTGACCAGCATTGGAAATTTACAGAAAACACAAAAATCATACCTATGCTGGAATTTCGACTGCTTTTTGGCTTTGCAAATGTCACAATAGGGAAGAATAACTTCAGCTGCAACAAGCAAACAAACAAGAAGGTACAGAATGACGATGTGATAGTTCAAAAACCACAAAGCAACATAATAATGGTAAATGATCTCAACACGAGATAACTTGTGAACAATGAATAAGACATAGCACATTGGCAACATCACAATTGGAAAAGAAGAAAATCAAGGATTGGCCAACTCCCCATGACAATTCTTGGAGTGAAAACTAAAAACTTTCAAAAGTTATTACCCATCAGTATTACTCGAATTGATATAGAACATACCAGACACTTGATACAAAGCACAAAACAAATCCAATGTCATGTAAATTCGATCTGACTACGAGCTACTGTAAGTGCAACTCTTATAAGAGCAAATAGATAACTTACCTGGCTATAAAGAAGACTCGTGTCTTTCCCACGAAATATTTTTGCGATAAATTTTCCACCTTCTTTTAGTACATGAGTAACAATAGTTAGTCCCTGCAGGATGCAACAGGTGAGTAGAGGCCAAGAGGTCTACTCATCAGTATCATTCATGGCAAATAAACAAAGTTATACTAGCAACAGTTAACATGTAAGAATCTTAAACTGGATTGATTTTATTGACATACAATTCAACTATTCTTGTTTTCAGTGGTTACTGGAACTATAAGGTACTATCGAGCAGGATTCCCTCATTTTTCCAGTTTAGCTTTCAATATGACTTCATTTTTAGTACTCTACTTTCCCAAGTTCTCACTTTCTATTTAAAGGTAATATGGAAACTACTAGAAAAACAGCTAAGTGGACAAGCTAAACCCGCTGGATTTTTTTTTTTGGTCAGAAAACCCAATAGTTGAGATACCCAATTATTTATGTAAAATTTAAAGCAAGGGACAAAAGTTAGCTCAATTAAATAATTACATAATACTGGGACAAGAACTCAAATACAACCCTACACAACTGAGCGAAATAAGTCCCAGTAGATAAAAAGAGATTGAATAGGAGGAGGATTTCTGCTGCTCACTTCAGTTTGTACCTTTTCTCTCTGGTTGAACTTGCTATTTGGCTTTGACCAAAAAAAAGAACTTGCTATTTGGCATCAAAAGCTTATCAAAAACCCATAAGTACAAAAGTAGAAGCCAGAAACTTTGTCTTCACTTATATTAACTTCTTTAAGTCAGACACAGATTACAATTTCAAAAGTCACATCATCCAAACACAGCATTTCACTAAAAAGTGAAGTTAAACTGAAAGTGTAAAAACTGCAGTTGAAGCCAAAAAGTTACAGCTAAAAGTCTAAAGCACTCTAATCAAACTCTTAGTATTCCTTCTGAAGGGAATGACCCTAAAATATGAAATTTTCCAAGTCATGGATTATATTTCATCCTTAGGAGTAACTACAAAACTTACTGCTAAAATCAGTTGAGACTGAACAAACTCATCCATGTCATGAAGACCAGTTACTGCAAGTTCCAGAAGTTAAAACAGCTTCAGTGAACATTTCACCAAAAAGAGCAGATATAAGGGCATAAACAAGCAAGTAGCATACACTAATACACTCACCATCAGGAGCTCCGTCGCAGACCACCAAGTCAGCCTTGCAACCGTCAAAATGTCTGATTACCTGGCCCGAGAGAGAGAGAGAGAGAGAGTTATCTTGCAAAATAAATCTTTATGAAGCCTTGGACTGCAAGGCAACAAAGATCTCAGATAACATCCTTAGAATTTTATGAAGCCTTGGACTGCAAGGCCACAAAGATCTTACATAACATCCTGAAAATTAAATAATAAAATAGCTCTGCTTGTATAATGTAACAATATAGTGCCATTAAAAGTATTTCCATCATGAAGCTACATCCATAGCCCTGTAAAATTTTTGGTAGGATTTTGTCCAATAGAATGTATACATACACAACGCTCCAAATATAAAAACGGAATATCACATGAAATCCGGTATACTATATTAAAACCAAGCCTACTCCAACTGTAACAATGCACATTAGGCTAAAACATTTATTCATCCAAAAAGCAATTAGTAAATTGCAAGTATTTTGTAATCTTCCTTACATCGACGTGTCTAGACACATATGATATCTACATAGATATAATGCACACAGAAAATCTGAAATGGCTTCAGTTCATACTTCATACCTCTCAAATAAAGTTGCTTAGCATATTCAATACAATCTTCTTCTATTTAAATATTTTATTACAGTTAGCATTTACCACATAAGCTATACTTTCCCCCAGGCATTACTTCTACAAAAATGCTCCAAAAAACAATGTGAAGGTAAAAAAAAAGATGATTATTTGGAAAAATGTTTCATTAAATTAAACAAAGTATTTTAGAGACACAGCTTGTAGAAATAATACAATGGTTGATGAAGGAAAGAAGATACTTTTAAAAGTTTGGGAAGCTTTTCTTTCATTTTTTCTTTTCTGGTGACCAATAAGTTCAAGTGTGAACATGTTGAGCATGGTAATGAAAACAAAAGGCCAAATCTGTTATGGTCCATCAGACATTTACACCAAATGCATGCTCTTAAAACTTTGAAAGGAAAGTAGATAGTCAATTTCCTAACAAGCATGACTAAGGCTTTATTTTCTATTTCTTCATTTCAAGATTGGTCAACTCGTATCATCTCATTTTCCATTGCCAATTATATGTCATTGTCCACCTTTAAGTGTCACATATTGCAAGCCAAAGAAATTTTTCTTACCACTTCAGCTGTTCGGGCATTTGTTATATCACCCTGTACTTGGATGACTCCCTCAATTGGAGCCATAGGCTGTAGATCAATTGCGACTATAAGAGGAAGATCGCCTTCCCTGCAAATTAGGACAAAGAAGAATGGTCTGAACAGAGAGTCTGAGCAAGAACACAAAAATCAAGATCTAATACCAAAATCTCTTTGAAGCAATAAGGTCAAAATCCAAATTTTTCGATATGGCTATGAAAAAAGTTTGTCCAAAGCAGGCGAAGAGGATTCAGTCTGAAGTTTAGTGTGCATGTTTTTCAGAATCCTATGCTCAAAAAAGATTTGGAAGTTTCACATGATAGAAAGTATGTCAATCGGAAAATACATTTGATCCTTCAAAGGCTGTTACATGGACTTCATGACCCTTATCTATTGTGGATATATAGTTCACCAGTGAGGTCTGTTCACTTTTCGTATTTCATATGTTTTGCATTATTTAACACGATACTCTCCTCCAAGTCACCTACCTGTGACAACGGCTATAGAGTAGAGTGAAATGAAGCATCCACTGAACATGGATTTAGACAGTATCCAGTGCTTTGAAGGGAAACGTCAAGCCTTTTGGAAGTTTCTCATGGTTAAATGCCATAGGGGCAGTTCAGATTAAGGGCCAGTACAATTAATTCTACACGGATATGACGAGATCCATACTAGGAACTAATGTTCAAACTCTATATTCCCCGTTGGCCTTTTCAATATGGTGTCCAAAACTCTTTGTATGATTTGTGACCGAATAAATAAGCATGACAGGAAGTTAACTAACACTAGTGCACACTTCTGTCACCGAAAAATCTGCCTTGAGATATCAAGATAAATTGAACATTTGTTGAGCAGACAAAATGGAACCACCAAACTCAAATTTATTGTCTCTAAACCACACCATTCTGAGGACACAATACCTGGATTACTAAGAATAATATATTACACAACTGGGGCAAAGTACAAAAGGAAGCATGGTTGGTTCACTAAAGGCTCATTTAAATAGACACCTGAGATCTTGTCAAGTATGAATACAACAACAGCCAAGTTCTACATTAGATCATCCACAAGTTATAACATATCCAGCCACTCTGCTCTAGTTTGATTCCCCTTTCGAGATGAGGTGCTATAGAGGGAACTAAAGACTCGACGGACATAAAGCATCTCCAAGGCATTCATACAGAAGAATCGTAGAACAATTATCTCTGGGCTCTACAATGTGCAAGTCAGTTACCAGAAAAAAAATCTCACTTGCATGATGATCAAGTAACAACCCTAAAGGAAGTATCTGAAAAGTCATGATAGAAGCAGATAGATAGATAAAGAGACAGACAAGCGGGTGTGAAGGAAGTTGCCAACTACAGCACCTATAATTTGATTTTATCACCTAAAAGATGCTTTTGAAAAACATTTAGAAACACATGGCCTAGCATCCCAGGTCAAAAAAACTCTTGATGTTCAACAAAGGCTTTGAATCTTTAGAAAGCCCAAACTTTCCTTTTTTCGGATTTGAAACTTGCTCTAATTGGATGCCTATCTCAATATAGTATATGATTGGTTTTGTGCACACTGCGTCATTTCCATGCCCGAGTGTAGTGTGATGCACGGAACATATGACAAAGGTATGACCCAGGGTTTATCAACTCTTGATTTTTGTTTATATATGATATATTAAACAGGGAAGTTTGGCCATTCAAACTAAGGATGAAGCATTTTATATATTCATCACATCAAGATAACAAGGAAAAAAAAATGTCAACTAATTCTTGCACAGATATGGCAGATTGAAGATGCTCTCATAGTCAGAAGATGGTTTTACTCAATTGAAGAAATGGCAAAGCTTTAGCATCACCTTAGTAGCAATTTTTACAAAAAAGAGAAATCATAGAAGCATACACCATCAATGTTTACATTATCGATGAAGAATTTTATACCTAGAATCAGGTGAAAGCTTTGCCGGAAGATATAATTTACGACTTAAAACCTGCACATGAAAAGGAGGCAGCATAAGATAACTTTAATCTATTTTAACCAGCACAATTCCACACATGGCAAGAAGCCCAAAGGAGAGAAGCTACAGAGGAAAAGATGTTCGTGACAAAATTATACAAAAAAGGAAGGAATTTGCACTAAGATCATTCAATTCCAGCGTACATGAGACTTGAGTTAGACAGGCAACGCAAACAATTTCCTGAGGATCTCACCAAATTGTGGTCTTTAGAAGGATATACTCTAGGATGAAGGAAACACTTCAAAAGAAACACATCCATGTCCAATGTTTCCCTATGCCCGCAATGCATCCATTTTCAATTTTTCCGATAATAATTAGATATGAATAATTCAAATGTAATTATCATAATATGAACATAACCAGTTTTAACCAGTTTTTCAAGTGAGAAGGAAAACTGTGTTATCTAATGCCACTAAAAGAAAAGAGCAGAAACAGCTTCTTAAAAGAGGGATCGCAGTCCAAGATCACTTAATGCATGATCATTGATAAACCTTGTGTTTCCATATACACTAGAATCTACATGGTGTTTATTGCATAGATATGGTATTCCTGTTCAGGTGCTATCTAATCATCCAACTGATTACCATGCAAAAACGTACATTTAGTGATAGGAAGAGAGATACGTCGTAAATAAGTGATTCCTGTTTTCTTCTGCAGGAAATTCTATGGAATTCATAGCTGTCTCAACGTTGTTGTTGTTATTATTATTATTATTATTTTACATTTTTTTATTGTCTGTATGCTCATTCAAAATTATAGATATGCAGAAATGTACAAATTGACATTTGCTTACATCTAAATAGTTGATGAATAATTGGATTGTTCTCCTATTAACTCAAATATTATAACTTATTTTAGTCTAAGAATATTCCCACTCTTTAGTTAACTAAGGTTCTTGGCATGTTTTGGCATTTATTTCAATGAGTCCTCTTCAGCTCAACTTGTCAGTGTGAACAAAAATCATAGAATCAATTCAATTACAGAATTATCGTTCCAAAACCAATCTTATTAGGATATTGTGCAGTTGAAACTTGAAGATAAATAAAGAATCATTATCAGTTTCACTAGAGGTTGCCAGGTCATCTATATTCATACCTATTGATGCAAAAATTTCAGGATGATTCATTACATACAAAAAGTTGACATGACTAACTTTTCTTCAGTAAAGCAGTTGAAACAAGTCATAAATTACTTGCATTAACATTTGTAGTAGAATTTGAAGTCCTTATAAGAGCAAAGCTGGAATAATCTTCAATTTTTCACTAGGCATCAGTAATCAACATTTCCCTGGCACTGAATAGTATACCTGACTCCAACTACCAGGGGCAGCACATAAATCTACCACACGTTTCACTCCTGCAAAAACCAAAAAAAAAAAGCACAAGAAAGGTCTCAGTATATCAGATATGATGATTATGTTACCTCTGCATATGCTTTTTAGAAAATAATATACTAAAGTGACCTGCTTCTCAAAATATGGATGCCTAATAACAAATACATCTCTTTCGGCTTGTCACCTCCACAAATAAAAGAACTCATTTAATATAATACACTCCTCCTATCAAGCATGCAATTACTAAAGAAGATCATGAATAAGTAGCTGTCATTATTATAACACTCGATAAGCCTTTGCCTTCAAGCATGGCATGAACAATAGGGACCTCATGATTTGCCAAAGATGCAGCACCAAATCACATTTGAGACAGACAAGCATAGACTTTCCTTTCATATATTGAGAAAATAGATGGTCTCAAGCTATGCAATTTTCATTCAGATGTGATCTCTTGCAGTATAGTCAAAACCTATTGACATTGTTAGATCGTTCAAAAAATCGTCATTTAGGTGAGGCCAGAGTAAACTCACAAGTTGATTCACTGAATTCCCCAAAAAAGCGAGTCAGCTCGTAGCAACACCTTCATTATAAATTGTTATATTATCTCAAATGGGCTTCTTCAACTAGCACAGAGAGAATCAAGCCCACTTGCACAATGGGCCAACTTTGCAACCTCCTGACTCAAAGCCGAACTTTCCTTTATAGTGATGCAAGAGCATCAGAGCTTGGAAATTCTATTGAACACAATCAACTCACAAGCCCCACTCAAGCCTCACTAATTAGCCAAGCCCATTTGTTAATTATGCAAGCTCAAGAGTAGATTTTGGCCCATTTAAGGAGCAAAACGTGACTTAATGGGTCCAATGAGGAGGAAGCCAAGGACTTTCTAGATTTTGAAGAGTAGATGCAGATTGAATTGCAAGGCTGGGGGTTAAATTTTAAGTTCCTGTGTGTTTTAAATTTCCTATGTCTTCAATGTTTTTTAGGGTTGAATTTAAAGTTTCCATGTGTTTTAAATTTCCTTTGTCTTTAATGTTTCCTAGTCACTACTAAATATGTGTTGCATTCTCCATTGTAAGATTTAGGTTTGAGTTTGCTATTATATGAAATTTCCTCCTCAATTGACTGACTCCTTCGATTTGGTGCTTTCTCCAATTCTTTGCAGGTGAACCATATAAGGTCTTTATCCTTGGCTGGTGGAAGACTCCTTTATGTCTTGGTGGTGAAATCTATCTCAAAGTTACTTTCCATCAAACACTCTCAGCATCATCTTAATCTCAACACGCATCATACAGAGAAGGTAAATTCATTGTAAAGAGAGTATCCACCATCGTACAACAGGAATTGCCACGAGGTTTCACTTTAGCTTACACATCTTGACTTACTAGAATACTTCTAGCTCAACGTGGGACAAAGTAGCATGTATGTTTTTCTCAATTACTTGAATCTTCAAAGTTCTGCACTAGTTCAAAGTAATTGAACCATTGGCAAAGAAAGAAAAACCTACCACCGGTTCTGTATTAAAAAAAGGAAAGAACTCATTAGCTTTACCTGGAAAGTCTTGGTTAGAGAACTTCTTTACAAATAGGTTATGTTTGACTTTCAATATAACATAGCTAATCAATTTATTCGTAGTACTGGAGTATGCATTGAAAATCATTTTATTATGTACAATAGATGTTTAGGGACAAGTTAATTGTTCTAATAACATTTCCTAAGGATACTTTGCTGAGTTTTTAAATCTTACAATTCGACAATTCAATCTTCTGATACAATTTTATGAACCCCCTATCGATCTTAGTTGAACAAGTGATCTTGACTACCATGATCTCTCGTATCCTCTCCCCATCCTCATTAGATATGTGTGTGTGTATGTGTGCGTGCGCGCATGAGAGAGAGAGAGAGAGAGAGAGAGGCCCGCTACCCTCAAATATATTGAACTCCTCGTCTATTTGAAGAAGTTTAAAAGCACTTCGGGCACGCCAACCTTCTTCTTTTGCTTTCCGATAGTAGATATCCTACAAAGGAATTAACTCTGAGTTCAACATGGTTGAAATAGGACAAGCCCATCAAATGGATGTCCTGCAAAATGTTAAGTTACCCTTTTGTCCCTTGAAGCTTTGCCCATGTCTTATTATGCTCCTGTAAGAGAACTCCACAATCCACTACATTCAAAGAATGAAAACAACGTCATTTCAAGAAAGCAGCTTCATGAGGAATAAACTTCCGGTCATTAGAAAAAAACTTCCTTCAACATGAATTCAACTCCAAGTCTCTCAATTTTACTACCAGTTACTTCTAATGACATTCCAAAATCGTCATTGTCAAATTGAAGAGCCACAAGATTCAAACAACATCAAACTTCGCCAAAAAAAGGAATACGGCCTACGCTATTGGCCAATAATAGTTGGTTTAGTGGCTGTTGCTCATATCCAAAATAATTCATGAAAGGTGGTTCAACTTTGACTTGCAACACACTAAAATAGCTTGCATACATTGACCACCAACATGAGTACATGATCATGTAACCAAATAGCATAACATCACCCTGAATGTCAAAGATTATACAAACAGCAATAATTTCTATTTCAGAATGCATGAAGTCAATGGGCACACCCCATTATGCTATGAATATTGAGAAGAAATCTTAATCACCAAAACTAATTAAATGATGTTACAACACAATTCTTGTAACAGTCAAAGACATAAAGTGTGCTTGTCCAGAATCAGATGCTTTGAGCAAGTTATCCCTTTTTCCTTCAACAACTAACAAATGCCACAATACCACAGTCAGCTCATCACAATGTAAGGCATCCAGTGGTAGACAATATCAGCTTCTCATTGCAGGTTATCACTACTAAAAGGGAGCATCCATAACCATCTGTTCCGAGCGGAAAGTGAGCTGAAGTGGCACCGGTGTCTCCACAGAATAAAGTCTAACCATGTACCGCCTTCTTTCTCGGCTAAGGCCGAGCTTAAAACTTTTTCATAACAAAATAAAAAGGTATGCTCAATAGTTATCGACCCAAGGACTTCCACATGCCTTGAAAGAGCATTTTCCTTCAACAGGGACAAGGCCAACATCGGTTTATTACATCAAACAGCTGGAGGGCATTTCCGGGTCATAAAGCAAACGCGGCAACTATCACGAACAACACAGCAAGCTAAGGTAACTTGGCAAGAGAAGCCAACGAAAGCGCCGCGACTTCGGAGCCAGAGAAACAAAGTAACAGACGCAAGATCGAAAGAGAAAGAGAGAAATTGCAGAGCGGCGAAGAAGCAATACCGCAGAAGGCGTCGACGGCGAGAGATGGAGAGGGAAGGGCGATTCCCGACGGAGGGCTCCGGCGGAGGACGGCGGAGACGAGCGGACGATCTGCCGTTTCCGGGCCGTCGGCGGTGGAACTGTTTTGGCAACGGCGAGCACCCACAGGGGAGCGAGCTCCTTTTGCCTACGTCAAGGAAAAACGAAAAAGAAAAATAGGAAAATCGCACTTATAAAATATTATTCGTATTCGATTTTGGTCCCTGTGCTATATATTTCGTCACAATTTAATCCCCGAAATTATGTCCGGCGATAATTTAAGGATGGATTCAATTTTTTTCCCGTCCGGACGTGGACGGAAAATGCTGACTCAATTCTGACAAATCAAACATAGGTGCCCGCTTGTACAAGCTTATAAAAAAATTATATATTTGATCCTCATGCTTTTAGGAACGCTCGAGCTCAATTCTTTTTTTTTGTAATTGCAGTCATATTATTTACTCCGTTGTTTGATGGAGCATGCGCCGTGGACAAGAACTTTAAACGATGGAACCCCAAATCGAACAAACGAGAGAGGGACAGAAGGGAAACGTACCTCATCCGTGGATCCCTCCCAAAAATCGGTGCCTTCAAATTCAATGTAAATGGGTTGGTCGTCGAAAGGGAAGGAGGATCTTTTATGTTCAGAAACCAATACCTTATGATAAGACGAGAGGGAGGGGGCTGTTGCCCGGTATTTGCCAATTCAGCGGGGAGAGCGGTCGCCAGATTTGTCGAAAGAGTTGTCGTAGTTTCTTTAGCACTTCGAAGTGGAAGCCTTTTAGCCTTGCGATATGTCCTCTTGCTGGTGATACTTGGAAGCAGAAGGTGATCGATCATACCAGGTCGGGAAGTGATACGCACACATAGAGATCGCTTCTGATGATAGCTTATCGTCGAGAAACCAAGCCCATGGGAGCTGAGACCCACATCATTGAAGACTGTGAAGAGAAGCTCTAGCCTTGTTCAGCTTAGAGCATTTGATGTACGGGACACAGGAATCTAATTGAGTTGCAGATTGGATCGCCAAAATCCATCGCAAGAAGGCCACTTCCCTCACAATTGGTTTTGTAGAGCACCGCTTTTACTACCTTCAATGCATCTTTTGTGTTTGGAAACCCATAATTTATGTCTAGTGAGCTGGTAGTGGGCCGAGAAACAAGCCCATGAGAGCTGAGACCCATAATTGAATACTATGAAGAGAAGCTTAGCCCGGTTCAACTTTAGTGGATTTGGTCTACGGGCTACGGGAATCTAATCAAGTTACAGACTAGATCGCCAAAATCCATCGCAAGGAAGCCCCCTTCCCCACAATTGATTTGTAGTGCCATCATTACCTTTAAGGAATCTTTTATGTTCGGAAACTTATAACTTATGTTATCTTTTGATGTTTAATGAATGAGGTACTTTGTTTTGACCCCAAAAAATATTTCCTTTAAAATTTTTAGTCGTGTTATTATCTGCTCAATTCATATATTGTTAATAATAAGTGAGAAAGAAGAGGTAAAGAAGAAAAACACTTCTCTGACAATTCATATATTCTTCCATAAAATCTTTTAAAATCTTGATAATATTAAAAGTTTTAATGACATTATTATGTGCTGGATTAAGACTAAGTGCCACATTTTGCTACCACATCTAACTCTTATCTATGTATAGCTTGAGACTGCACGTGTTTCTACCTTCTTTTGTCAAACTTCGTTGGCCAAGTAACACCAACTCTCATATGTACAAAAAAGAGACACAAACTTTGGCTTGTGTAGCTAAAAAACACAGCCCGTAGGATAAAAACACCATCCGTCACAATTTCGCCCGGTTCCTACAGTTACATGTCTGTGTTTCAGCCAACGTGGCCCTCATTATGTTGATGCGTACAGCAAGTGGTGTATCTTCTCTCCAAAAAACGGTGGCGAATCATGCGAACGATCGACATCAGGTAGTTCCATCGTCTATCTAAAAAAAAACATAGTAATTAGGGTTTCTTTCATGAAAATCAATCAATCCCTTGTTGGGGATTTAGAGTTTAGAGTTTCCAAATCTCCCCCACAAACAGTGAGATGGCATTGGTGTCAATTCTTTGAAGGTGATGATGATTCTTAAAGATTTTTTGTGGAGGAGATATCTTCTGTGACGTGTGCTGTTGTGTTGTGGCTCAAATTCTTCCTATGGTAGGGGTTTGAACCAAAGCCCCAAGGCCGAGATAGGTCCGAGACAAGGTTGGAGGTGCTCGAGGTGCGAAAGAACAAGGGGTTGCGCGCCCAAACTGCTGGTCATAAGAAGGCCAATAGGCGAGGTTACTGGGCATGGGGAGGGCGTCTGGCCAGTGGCTGAGCTGCTGACCATGCCTTTAGGTTGGAACCCTGTAGTTGTGCTGAACCTTCGAGCGTTGTGTTTAAAATCCTATCTTTGTCTCATCTTGAGATAAAACACAATCTCAGCTGGATGAAGTTTTCTCTTTGGCTACGTTTGGTCGTTCATATAAAAGTTAGAATATGATATGTTTTATCTTCTCCTGTATTTGGTAGCTGTCCGAGATAGGGTAAATGGGAATATAGCCAAGATAAAATAATCCTAGGGAAGAGGTAAGATATAGCCGGATAGGATTTTTCAAGAAAGCAACACACGAGGGAACTAGTTTTTCCCACAATTACCGCCTCTCCTCCGCGCCTAGCCACCTCTTTGCCGTGCCCAACCACCTCTTTGGCAGCGGGATGCCTCTCTGTTGTGCACAACCGCTTCTCCGGCACTGGCGACCGGCCTATGGGAAGATGAGCAAAACTAGGAGTAGATTTGATGAATTGGGAAGATTTATTACCTGTTTGCTTCTTGATTCTTCGATGTTATGTCATTCAGAACAAGAAAGTTGATGTTAATTTAGTGTTTGATTCACAGAAAATGTTGGGACATTTTGAGATTTATTTTCATCTTTCTATGCTTCTACTCGAGTGAGATGTTAATTTAGTGTTCGATTCACATGCTTGTTCCTTACTAAGCAACTGGATTGGGGCACTTTCCCTGATATTTTTGCGTAAACAAAGCTGCAAGCAAGAATTTGCAGTGAGTGAAATATGCGATGAAGTTCTCCTTCACGTTATGCCATCACTAAGCAACTGAATTGGAGCACACGTCCTTCACGTTGGAAGGCTTTAGCATTATTTCTATTGGCCAATTAGATTTTGAAAAGAAACGTGAGATGAATTTCTTCTTTTACGCTCTCATAAATATATCGAAAAAGAAGTGCAATTTTTGTCATATTTTGCCACAAAGAATAGTTTTTTTTTTTCGTCGGGCACAAAGAATAGATTATGATGATAACAGCCATATTATTTCATGGGCACTACGAAGTGGCATAACTATTTTTATATTGATATCCAGTTTCTACCAAACAATAGACATAATAGGATATAAAAATATTGGACTTTAAATCCGTAGTTCACAAAATAGTAGATATGATATAATAAAATCTCAGGATTTCTTATCCTATCCTGGTTAGAAATCCAGACGACCAAACGCAGCCTAAGGGTTTTTTAATGAAACTTGGTAAGAGAAATTCGAGAACTTGTTAGGAGTTATATACTTAGGCTTGGGAAATACGAGAGTGATTGATTTTATGTTCATAATTCTCCTATCTAACTGATTATTTGCGGCTAACTCTTCATGTGCATCAGCACTAGGACTGAACCACTTAGATCTTTAGTGTCCTTGTTGGTCTTCATCGATTTCATAGTAATTATGAATCTCTTGTGTTTGATAATGAATTGCACCATCTGTTAATTTCCGCATTATTTCACGACAAGTAGGAAGAACATGAACACTATAGATATACTTATTTTGTGAAATATGTCATAATTATTAAGATTTTTCCCCTAATCGAGTCCAATGTCTGTCATCGGGGGACGAACGATTATTCTGGGCTCCATCTTTAAGATAGTTGCTTCTGGGCCATTTGGCACTGGATGTCAAACAATTGATTGAAACTATGGTTGAAACTACCATTGAAATTGATCAAAATGTATGAATTTTGATGGGAGAGAATGCTATAGCAATGTAAAGTTTAAGTCGTGAATATCACTTTTAAGCTCATTTGAAAATTAGAAGCTGGAACTCTTCAATTTTCGTTTGGCATCACGTAATTTACCTGTCAAAACGCTTTCAGAATTCTCATTTTAGTGCAACAACTTATGTCACAAACGAGTGATTCGCAAAGTTTAATCGATCTTGAGCAAGATTCGATTGAGAGCTGTCTGGATCCTTCTTGTGAATCAATGGGTTGGTTGATAGATTGGTAACTAGCCTTAGTTAACTAAGTAGACGCGACTAGGGACTGTGTTTTGTATTTTACATAGATAGGTTGGTTGACTGATAAGAATTAGTTGTAGTTAACAAAGTAAAAAGATCGAGGACTAATTTCTTGTACAAGAGGGATACATGATGGGAGGGAAGTGCGAATTATTGAGAAAATTTCCTAATATATTTTGAAATTGACAAAACTATCCATATTAACCTTGTAAATCTGATATTTACTCTAAAGTATTTTGATCCAGATAAATATATTCTAGAAGTGACAACTTTAATACTTCAAGAAAACTTAACTTTCTGGACACTCAAACTTTATGAGGTTCAGAAGAAAAATTTTAGACTCTACGAGTTACAGAACGAGAAGTTCAGACTCTACTGAAATAGACACTCAGACTATATCTTAAGATATCAAAGAACTTCAGCTCTACTTTTGAAGGACTTAAACTTTACTGAAAACCTACACTGACTTTGTTTTTGACTGTAAAGCAAGAACTAGAAATTCTTCAGACTCAGAATTTATACAAAACGAAACATAACAACTAGTAATCTGACATAGATTTCACAAAAGAAAGGTTTTGATTGACTCAATCTAAGGCTAATTGATTGACAATCAAACATTATGGCAAGTATATATCGTAACGGATAATGCTCTATTTATGGAAATCAAGATTCTAATTGTATGGGCGATCAGATTTAGTGGAATTCAGATTTTGTCAACCAACGGTTAATCAATCTATTTTATACAAATCTGTCCAAGGTAAATATTGGAAGATAATCCCCTGAAGACTGTCCAACGGCTAATTTGAAAGTTGATGAGTATAAAATGAGACCAATAAGGAGCATAAGGTAGCGAACGAGATCGAGAATCAACAAGTCCAAAGTTTGAGCACCTTTTGATTCTATAACTTGTCTTTTCTAAGCTAAATATTGAGATTTTGAGGGACATTCTGTAAAAGTGAGTGTGAATTTTATCATTCATCGAATGATATCACTCAGATTTTGTAATCCCTTTTGATTACATAGTGGAATCCAATCAGTATGCTGTCAGCATGAGAGAGTGGACGTAAACTTAATTTAAGTCGAATCACTATAACTTCTTGTGTGTAGTTCTCTCTATGCCTAATCTCTCATTATATTATTTACACTGCACACAAGCATATTCAAAATCTGAACATTGTTAAAACTTTACTGATTATAAATCATTTCCGCTTTAAATTCTTCAAAATTACTCAAGTCACTTATTCTAGGTGATATTTGCTATCTCTAGCACGAATATCCACCATTAGATCGAGAAATCGTAAAATTGCATATACAGCATCATCACTCCTTATTTGCATCTTCACCGCCAAGAAATGCACCAATAAGGCCGGATCCGATCAAATTTAGACGACTCGACCATAGGGCGAGCGAATCAAGCATCGCATCAGGTCGAGAGAGCATTGCATGGTCTCGATCTCAACGACTATATTAGCCACATACAAGATAGGAACCACCCCAAAAATGTTCTCTAAACTAACAGATTCAAGTGCCAAAATCAAGAAGAGGTCACAAGGCCGGAACAACACCAGCAAATCTAGAGCTCTCCCACACCACTCCCTACTACTAACAAACAGCAACCGATTACCACCACCTTCTATCCGCCGTATCACTCCTCCCCCAGTCTCCTCCTCCTCCACTCTATTCACATAATTCCTCCTATGACAAAAAGCTTTTTGTTATGTTGTTGCCTGTCCTTTTGTGTTGTGTGGCCGCTCAAGGGTTATATATTTTCAAGTGGTGTGAGGAGCTCCTCCTCTTCAAGCCTCTCCCTCTCAGTCTCCACCCCTTCATGACACACTACAAATTCACACCCTCCCATCTCCTCCTCCTCATCTCATCTCCCATTGCCCAGCCTCACCTGCTCCATCTTCCTCCCTCTCCATAGTCTTTAATCCTCGACACCCAACCTCAAAACTTCAGCTACCTCTGCTGATATGGCAACCGTTGTGTGCCAAGGTTTGCAGTCATGTCTGGAGTCCCGAATCGTGGAGCCGGTGTCTCTGAGGCTCAAATTGACTTCACCAAGTCCTCCTCTGTTATCTCAGTTCTTAGATGTGCCCTCAAAGAGTAGCCTTTTGGGTAACTCCAGCAAAGGGTCTGAAGTGCAAAACGAGACCCCCAAGATGACCACCAATTTCAACAGGCAAGATTTTGCCTATGTCCCTCCATTGACAAGGAGTCCTTCTTCGATATCACTCCGCGAGAGAAGCTTGGAGATGTGCACTGAGGATCTAGGTAATGAGACTGGTATTGTTGGCCATGTTAGCGAAAGCATGGTTTTACCGTCCGTTCTGACTGACGGATCGAGGTACGATCGGAATTTGCCTAAACCCCGTGAACATGCTGGGGCCAAGGAACTGACGCATCGTGGCTTTCCGCCTCCGCTGACTACTATTAGAGGGGTGAAGTCCCTCCAAGTTAGGCCTCACAGAGAAGACGGAAGGTTGGTCATCAAAGCCATTGAGACACCGCCGTGTTACCCTCACTTTCGAGCTGAAAGGAGCGACGGCCGGCTCCAGCTATGTTTCCTGAGAGAACCCACTTCGTCATGCGGTGAGTCTGTAGATGATGAAGAGAGAACGTTCGACGACCACACGATGGAAGATGGTGAAAAGGAGTGGGAAGAAAACGGTGTCTTTGAGGAAGAAGAAGCAGATGGTGATGAAAATGATGAGAGAGATGATGCCTCTGGTGATGTCAAGGGCATCTCTCCGAGATGTGGAGGATGCAAGGAAAGAGGGCCTGAAAATAGAAGGTTGTTCACTTGGGAGCCACTCTGGGTGGCCACATCTTGAAGCTTTTTCTCTCTCTCTCTCTTTTCTTTATAATGAATATCATGTTTCAATTTTGTGTAGTGTTGTCCTTCTTATCCATTCCTTCTTAGCAATGGTTTTTTTTTTTGGTTTTCTTAACTTGATAAAATCAAGAAAAATCAAGGAAACACAAACACATGTTTTAATTAAGGGGATGTCATTCTTTGTTACCAATCTCCTGTCCCTAAGTTTACACGAGTATATGTCTGCCAAACTAAACTTCTCCTTCCCTCACTAAGCCACCGCTCTCTCCCCTTAAGACCGTTGCCTGCCGTAACATCCCGGCCGCCCTCGCCGCCCCCCATCTCCCTCCCCATGTGTGTGTGTTTGTTTGTGTACGCTTGTGTATGCGCAGACGTCTCTCGTGCCTCTCTTCGCCCTCCCTAGAGCTTCCGGCTTTCATCGTCACCGTCGGCAAGGGTTTCTACAACAATTTTTATATTGGATATCTACGGTGGTAAGTGAACATAGACCACCTATTCCGCAAGTGATTATGTTACATCCTCTCTAAATTGAGGTGTTTATATCCATATATAGAGCAACCTAATTTGAGAATTGAAGGGCATGAAAGACTTTGGATAATTGTCATAAATCTATTATATGACAATCAATTTAGTCATAATCCTTTTAGTTATACCAATTTAGTTCTAAACATTTTGACGATTTGTCAATTTAATTCGAAACCTTATAAATGTATCCATTTAGTCCTAAATATTTTGAAGATTTGTCATTTTAGTTCTAAACCGATTATTTGGATAATTGACCGAAATGGCTACATTGACAAATCCTAAAAAGGTTTAGCATTAAATTGGAAGATTATTAAAATGTTTAGTACTAAATTGATATAATTGAAAATTAAAAATTGAATTGGCCACCTTTTTAAAATTTTTTCAATAATTTTTCCGAAAGAGTTGCTTTGTATCCATAACGAGACTGAAAATTACGTACAAATACGTGGCCGTGGAAAGTTAAAACCACATCTTGTCTCGCATCCACCCAACATAAATTTAAAAGGACGTCCGGTACCACCCTCAGAAAGGTCAAATATTCCTCGATTTTCTGCTTTTGTAAGTTTCCTGCTTGTTCGACGTGGCCGATGCCACTCCAGTCTTCTAAGATTTGGATTAGGTTGTCTAAAACTATGAACCAAATTCGGTCTATACGTACCACCCACATATGAAGCATATGGGGAAAATGGAAACACGGTTGGCGCCATCATGAAAAAGAATAATCTTTTGTCCTCATGAAATGGGGATAAATACACTCAAAATTTTAGAACTCGTCACGAAAGTACAGTGAAATTCTAAAACTTTCAAAGAATGTAATCAAATCCTAAAATCCGTTACAAAAATACAATCAAATCCTAAATTTTTTTTTCAAAAAATGCATTCAAGTCCTAAAACTTGTATTTTTCTAAAATCAAACTTTGTTGTTTAGCATCTTGTGCTAACTATCCCTTAGAAAGTATTGTTAAAGATCATCAATCTCTAATGAAATGGATGTATTAGTGACTTGCTGCAAGCCCATAGTCTTTACTTGATTCAGAATGCGTGATGTATAAATAATATTTATCTAAATTAATTAATATTTTTATATATTTTATAGAATTCGAAATTATTTGAATTATGTTCAATTTATAAATTAATGAAATGATTCTTAGGACTTGATTGCACATTTCGAAAATTTTAGGACTCGATTGCACTTTCGTAACTAGTTTTAGGACTTGATTTCACTTTTTGAAAGTTTTAAGATTTTATTACATTTTCGTGATGAATTTTAAGACTTTTAGTGCGCTTATTCCCTTAAAATAATCTCGATGAGCAATAGGGATCATTTGTTTAGGGTAAGTAGGTTTCAGATCAAGAAGCTAGAACAAATTCTATAATTCGGTTATTGGTTCTCTTAAGAATCGATTTGGAATTGAATTGGCTGGTTCCAAGGCGACTCGATAAACCCACTTTAGTTAATATAGCTACTATTTTAGGAAAACATACCATGTGTGGTAGTTAAGGCATTAGTGATTTACAATATAAAATTGGAAACTATACTGGTCAAGGCTGATTTGATTCAATTCCTGGATTGAACCTGAGTGAGTGATTGCAATAACATGTCTATAATCCAAGTGTGGTAACATTTATCGTGATGATTTGCATGAAAGTTTTAGGACTTAATTACACTTTCATTACAAGTTTTATGATATGATTGCATTTTCTAAAAGTTTTTAAGAATCAATTGCATTTTCGTGACAAGTTTTAGAACTTGATTGCACTTTTTGAAAGTTTTAGAACTAGATCACATTTTTGTGACAGTTTTTATAACTTTCAATGTACTTATCCCAATCAATGAGGTTGAACTTTCCATTTATTTTATTCACTGCAGATTTACTTTCTTTGCATTTTAAATTCAAGAATTTATTTCTCGTGATCAACACATGACTTATTACCATAAAAAACCAAAAACAAACCTTTTGGTGAGAGACTTTCACATTTTTGGGGTGAAAATCCCCTGGGTGAGACGGAATGGAAGTAAAGGAGCATGAATAAAAAGAAAATTACCAAAACAGTCATGAATCTATTGCAACTATGTCAATTTAATCATAAACTTTTTTTTGTGCTAATTTAGCCTATCTGGCCGTTTGGTCGACGTTGATGTGATAATTTTTAAAATATTTTTCATTATTTTTTCTTTTCTTTCACTTTTTTTTTCCTTCATTCATCTTCAACCTCTAGCCAGTCACCGTTAGTGAGGGCGAGGCTCGACCTCGTGAGTGACAGTGAGGACGGCCTTGCCCAAGCATGGCAAGGATGAGCTCATCGACAACTGGTAAGGTCGATCTCACCCAGCAACAACGAAGTCAAACCTTGCTGGCCCCTTCGTTTGGCCAATCATCGAAACCGACGATTGATTAGAGGTTGAAGATGAAGGGAGGGAAAAAAAAAAAGAGAAAAATAAAATAAAAAATAAAAAAATTTGAAAAAAAATATTTAAAAAATTGCCATGTAAGAGTTGACCGGACAACCGGCATCATGTCAGTGCTGACTAGCCAAAATTAGCCAAATGAACTGAATTGGTACAATTGCAATATATTTAGGATTGTTTGGTAATTTTTCCCTAATAGAATCATCAATCATTTCTAATTATTGTTTGGTCACTCTGAATGAAAACGGGCATGGATATTGAAAGTTCGAAATGAATCCTTTAACATAGGAGGGGGTGGGAATGAAAGGAAAGGAATGGAAATAAATGGATTTGAAAGGTGACATTAAATTGGACCAATAATTAAGTTTTGAATTCGACAACTTCTACATGAAGAAAACGTGATATGGTAGATACATGTATGACTCTATTCACTTTGCTTATATTTATGGTAAATTACAACCTCAATATTTAAATCGTAAATATGTTACATTCTTATTCCAAGACGTACCAAACGTGATAATTCAAGAATTAATTATCATTTTGATTCCTTGTTATTATATATTCCGATTCCTATTATTCTAGTCCAATTAATGCAAGCGAGACTTTACGGAGGTTTCGGGTTCCAAGGCTATTTCGGGCTCCAAGTTAAGGCCTGCAACCTAGGTCGGCCCAAACAGAGAAAATAATTAAGCCCAATAGTTTGACCCAAGTCAAATTCCATATTGAAAAAGAGGATTGGTTTTGACTGATCCCTCTGATTCCCGATTCTATCCTAAATCCATTTGGAACCTTGGTCATTAGTAAAATATGGATTTGATATATAGATAAACAAGAATTGAGTCAATGATGTGCACCCCTTCCATTGATACTTCACACAATATACATAGAGATATCACCCTCCTATAATCATGGTGGAAGTTGAACGCAAATAATTTGATTTACATTAAGATTGAAGAAAATCAATTTGAGGGGAAAAAGAAACCTCCAAATGATCAGATCATGAATGCTTTGCTTGATATATTATATTCGTGCTGATTTGTAAAAGATTCCACACTAAATCCGTGGATAGACAGAGGAGGACTAGCAGGGACATAGCACCTCAATGATTTGTCCTTGAAAGGATACTAACATTATTATAAATTTGATGCTGGAGCTTCTCGTTTACATTTAAATTCAATTAGTTGTGTTGGGTACTTATATTCATTTTGAAGTTTAGTGTTCAATAGTGGATCCAAATGTTTAGGCTATATCATACATCCAGCGTTTGAGAAATCAAATTAGAAACGTTCCTAAAATCTAATTTTTTTTAAAAAAACGATAAGTATTATACTTTACAACTTAACCCATCTAAATTTCTAACTGGAAATTCGTCCTTCCATGTCAGCTACTTTTTTACAAATTAAAGGTCAAGAACGGTGCATTCAAGACATTACTTGCAAGACACGAAACATTTACAGATACAGAACCCGCATCAATCGCGTCCTCAGGACTTCCAACACACCATTGGTTTAAACCCCATCGTTGCATCGAAACATATATTAGAAAGCATATAAATTTAAAAAATTACCAAAAAAAAAGGAAAAGGGTACAACAGTTCACGGGGTTTGACCAGGACACAACCATATCCATATGTGCCAGTACAACCAAAGCCGTCGGGACGAGCGTCCAGCCTTCATCTGCCGCTCCGCGTTGAGACTCGATGGCCGGTCGACGCATTGATTTCAGTCGGTGGGGGATGGATCGGTTGGCAACTGTTTTTAAAGCCCAAATAATGCAAGAGCTTCCCGGTTTTGACCGCAAGCAAAATGAGTAACATAAGGCCGGAAAACAGGGGCTTTCCGTCCGTGAGGAAACATCGTCAGAGACGCTTGTTTTCTCTCAATGCTCTTTTCTGTGTCTCATTTCAGCATTCTCCTTCTGGAAGTGAAAAAGGGTACCCACGCGAAGTTGGATCAGCTCGCGGAAAACGATGATTTCGAACGCTTTTCGGAGCGGCTAACCGTGCGCTGTCAATGGGTTTGGACCGAGTTTCTCGCAAGCGGATATTTTACTGAGAAATTCCGAGTCCAAACTGGACTAGTCCAAAACAAAAGCATATTCAGATTCAGCAAGGAAGGATCCTTGCATCTGTTTTGCTACAGAGGGCCTAGCTTTTGTATTATATTTATTGCCTGTCCTTTTGTGTTGTGTGGCCGATCAAGAGTTATATATTTTCAAGTGGTGTGAGGAGCTCCTCCTCTTCAAGCCTCTCCCTCTCAGTCTCAACCCCTTCATGGCACACTACAAATTCACACCCTCCCACCCTCCTCCTCATCTCATCTCGTCTCCCATTGCCCAACCTCACCTGCTCTATCTTCTTCCCTCTCCATAGTCCTTAATCCTCGAGGCCCAACCTCAAAACCTCAGCTATCTCCACTGGAATTTCCAAGCTTTGCCCCTCTTCCTCTTCTGTCATGGCAACCATTGTGTGCCAAGGTTTGCAGTCATGTCTGGAACCCCAAATCATAGAGCCGGTGTCTATAAGGCTCAAACTGACTTCGCCGAGTCCTACTCACTTCTCTCAGTTCTTAGATGTGCCCTCAAAGAGTAGCCCCTTGAATAAATCCAGCAAAGGGTCTGAAGTGCAAAGTGAAAACCCCAAGATGACCAGAAACTTTCTTGCCTATCCCATCTCGCCAGTCAACAAGCAAGATTTTGCCTATGTCCCTCCGTTGACAAAGAGTCCTTCTTCGATATCACTCCACGAGAAAAGCTTGGAGATGTGCACTGAGGATCTAGGGAATGAGACTGGTATTGTCGACCATGTCAGCGAAAGCACGGTTCTACCGTCTGTTCTGACCGACGGGTCAAGGTCGGACCGGAATTCGCTTAAGCCCCATGAACACGTCGGGGCTAAGGAACCGATGCGCCGCAGTTTTCCACCTCCGCTAACTACTATTAGCGGGGCGAAGTCCCTCCAACTTAGGCCTCACAGAGAAGATGGAAGGTTGGTTATCGAAGCCGTTGAGACCCCGTCGAGTTACCCTCATTTTCGAGCCGAAAGGAGCGACGGCCGGCTTCGGCTATGTTTCCTAAGAGAACCCACTTCATCATGCGTTGATTCTATGGACGATGAGGAGAGAACACTCGATGATGACAAGATGGAAGATGATGAAAAGGATTGGGAAGAAAACGGTGTCTTTGAGGAAGAGGAAGTTGACGGTAACGATAAGAGAGATGATGACTCTGGTGATGTCACGGGAATCTTTCAGAGAAGTGGAAGGTGCAAGAAAAGAGAGCCTGAAAATAGAAGGTTATCAACTTGGGAGCCATACTTGGTGGCCACATCTTGAAGCTTTTTTCTCATTTATTTTTTTTTATGAATATCATCATGGTTCAATTTTGTGAAGTGGTGTCCTTTTTCAACTTCTTATCCTTCCCTTCTTTGCAATTGGTTTTTTTTTTCCTTTTTTCAACTTAATAAAATCAAGAAAAATCAAGGAACAAAATCACAAGTTTTGATCAAGGGGGTGTCATTGTGTGTTGCTATGTCCTGTCCCTAGTTTAAACACAAGGGTAGATGTCTGCCATTTTTCTACAGTAACTCTTCAGGAATTTGCCAAACTGAACATCT
Source organism: Syzygium aromaticum (assembly GCA_024500025.1). NCBI lineage: Eukaryota > Viridiplantae > Streptophyta > Magnoliopsida > Myrtales > Myrtaceae > Syzygium > Syzygium aromaticum. The sequence continues at coordinate 8,316,969 of CM044886.1, forward strand.
CCTCCTCTCACTAAACCACCACTCCTCCCCTTAAGATCTTCGCTCACCGTACCATCGTAGCGCCTCACCGCCGCCCTTGCCACCTCCATCTCCCTTGCCATGTGCGTGTTTGTTTGTGTATGCTTGCCTATGCGTGCTTCTCTCGTGCCTCTCTCCCCGTCCCCCGGGCCCTCTCTCTCTCTCTCTCTCTCTTCTCTTCACTCAATCCCGCCTTCATCGTCGATGTTGGCAACGGCTTCTACGACAATTTTAGGATTCAACAAGTGATGATGCTACATCCTCTCTAACATGAGGTGTTCATATCCATATTCATAGCAACCTAATTCAAGAATTGGAGGGCATGAAAGAGTTGCTTTGTATTCATAAAGGTTAATATTACGAAAAACCTTAAACTAATACATCTGTGACAAATTTACCAAAAACTAATTTTCTAAGTACAAAAAATTTCAAATTGGTATACTTATGACAAATTTACCCTATGTTAAATTAGATTAATATCACGAAAAATAACAAAATGATACTGGAGGGTAAAATCCCAAACTGGTATACCTATTAACTACGACGTATCATCTAACTCAGAAATTTGATGGTAAAATTTAATGAAAACTAATGAAAGGTAAAATTGCCACAAGTATACCAATTTTAGATTTTTTGTGATCAAAAAATTAATTTAAGATAAATTTATCATAAATATATCAAATTGAGATTTTTCGTGATATTAATCTTATTCTTAACGATACTGGGGGTACATGTGAATATGTGTACATGGAAAGTTAGAACCACATCTTGTCTCGCATCCAACCAACATAAAATTCAAGAGGATGTCCGGCGCCACCCCCGGAAGTCAAATACTCCTCAATCTTCTGCTTTTATAAATTTCCTGCTTGTTCACGTGGCCGATGGGACTCCAATCTTCCAAGATTAGGATTAGGTTGTCTAAAACTATGAATCAAATTCATTCTACGTACCCCCCACATATGAAGCATGTGTGGAAAATGAGAACATGGTGGCGCCACCATGAAAAAGAAGAATCTTTTGTCCTCTTGAAATAATAAGATTGCACCTTATGAGCGACAGGGACAGGGATGATTCATTTCATGATGGGTAGATTTCAGATCAAGAACTTGAAACTTACCTTGTGGTTCGGTTCTCTTAGAAACAGGCTTGAAATCGAACCGGTTGAATCCAAAGCAACTCGAGATTCAGGCCAACCTTGTTTTTTCTTTTTTTCAAAATTTAAAGAAACTTTAAGTAACATAACTATTATTTTAGGAAAACATACCATGTGAACAATTTGTGGTATAATGGTCAAGGAATTGACGATTCACCATACAAAATTGGAAACCATACCGGTCAAGGCCGGTTCAATTCGGTTTCCAGGTTAAACCAAAGTGAAGCAACATCAATAACGTGTATGTAATCCAAATGTGATAACGTTTATTGCGACAATTTGCATGAACATTACTTGGTCTAATTTCGTGGTTCACATGATTTCATAGTAACCATCATACTCAAATTACCTCTATTAACTATAAGGAACAAACCTTGTGGTTATGGTCTCAAAAAGTAATGCCACTATGCTATTTTCTATTTTTCTCTTGTTCATTTGTCGCGAGAATATTTTGGTCCAAGTGAGAAATGAATAGATCCAAAGGAAATTTTCGTATAATTCTGCAGAAGATGTGGTTCATGTTGCCATCACCTGGCTGTCCCGGTGGTCCCGATACCATAAATTAATGACTTTTTTTTTCTAGAAAGGTGTCATTGCTACAGGACTTCCAATTCATAACGAGATCAGTTTGCACGATACATAATTAAGCAGGTTTCGATTTGATATAAACGAGAGTGACCGGTTCATGCATGACGCAACAAAAATCGTGTTTTACGCGGATTGACTCGCTTACCCTTTTTGGACACGAATTGACACATCTAAATTAATGTTGTTTTGTTTAGAAAAATGTTAAATCTGTTAACACAAATTATCATATACTACGTGTTTCTTATGTATATAGCTTAATGTATATTCACAAATACATGTTAATTTATGCTATCATGTCAATACCTAACACGATGACATGCTTGATAATCGTATCGGCTGTATTAGGCATTCCATGTTATTGTTGAGTCGGTTCAACAAGTTCATCATATGTGTCACATTCGGATTAGTCATATTTGTGTCACAACCTGATTCTACACAACACAGCGTGATTAATATGACACAACATGAATTGCCATCCCTACGTAAGACTATATTTTCTAATTTTGTAAGCACTAAAAGAAAATATAATTTCCTCAGTCGACTTTTGATTTCAATTGCTTCACGTATATTAACCTTCCATTTCTTTAAAATTAGTGCACTTTTATTGTAATACATCCATGACGACAGCAAGATACAAACACGGCGGCATAGGTCTAACATGGCCTTCGGCACATCAACCCTAACTAAAATTAAAAATTAAACAGTTTATGAATATATTAAAAGGTTTAATACCGCGAAAAATCTTAAAATAGCGTATTTGTGATAAATTTACCACAAAATAATTTTTTTATTACCAAAAATTCCAAATTGGTGCGCCTATAACAAATTTATCCTCTATTAATTTACATTAAATTTTACTATCAAATTCTGAGTTAATTTGTGATTTTTTTTGTATTAATGGAGGGTAAATTAGTTTGAGGTAAATTTGTCATATGTGTACTTATTTGGAGTTTTTCGTGGTAAAAAAAATTAATTTATGATAAATTTATTATATGTATACCAGTTGAGAATTTTTTTACGGTATTAACCCATATTAAAAACAAAAAGAAAACAGAGGAAGAGGAGCGACCCGCCACCTTTCTTTTTTTCCTTATTTTCTATTTTTTCAGATTCTTTTATTTTTCTTGATTAGGGTTGAGTTGGACAACATGACATTATCCTGCAGTTGCCATATTAGCATTTTTTGCAGAAAGATTAATTAAAATGTGGTCAAAATGCATTAATTACAGAAAGACAAGCCACCTGTACAAAAGAAATTGGCAAAAGTACCAGTACAAGAGATGAAATTGAGTCAGGCTAACCTCAGGTGCGTCGATATCGATCGATGACTATTCAAGATCGACTCACCTAATTTGGAGACGCGGTCAATTTCAAGCTACTCTGAACATTTTGTCCAGTTAAATTCAAGCTTGATCAAGCTTTAACTATTTATTCTGAAAATTGTACAAATAAGATACAAAATATTTAAAATTACAAAAATGCTTGAGTTTTATTTGTAAATTGATAGCAACCTAATCCAGTTGAGTCAAGCTCAAGTATCCCGATTTTCTAATTAAGTTGAGTTCAAGCAGGAAAATTAATGCGGGATGAAGTTTGAGTAGCAACGATCGTTTGAGTAACACCACCCTATTTTTATTGGAAAAAGTGTCAAAAAAGTCTTAAATCTTTTGTATTAATGTCAATATAGTCCTAAACTTTTTTTTTGGTACCAATTGAGTCCGAAACTTTTTGCATTGGTGCCAATTGAGTCATAAACCTTTTTTTATGTTAATTCAATCTCAAACCTTTTGCATTTGTGTCAATTCGTCCTAAACCTTTTGCATTTGTGCCAATTCAGTCATAAATATTTTTTTTGGTGTCAATTCAGTCCTAAACCTTTTGCATTAGTATCAATTTAGTCCTAAATCTTTTAAATTTGTGCCAATTCAGTCATTCAGCCTAATAGCTATTCATGTGTCAATGGACCGAATGGGCGCTAATGCAAAAGGTTTAGGACTGAATTGGCATCAATGCAAAATGTTTATGACTGGATTGGCATAAAAAAAAAAGGTTTATGATTGAATTGGCATAAATGTAAAAGGTTTAGGACTGAATTGACACAAATGCAAAAATTTTAGGACTGAATTGACACAAAAAAAGTTTAGGACTAAATTAACATCAAATCAGAAGGTTTAAAATTTTTTTGACACTTTTCTCTATTTTTATTAATTATTTTAGAATAATTCCATGTCGGTGTTCTAAAAGATACGGTCTGTGTTTTCTCGCTATTTGTACCAAATTTGATGGAGATCCCTTGGGAATTGCGATGCAACACCACCTTTTGATTCTTATCAATTATTTCAGAATCATTCCATCCCATTGGTTTCTGAGAGTGGTTGAGTTGTCCTTATGCTAAGTGGCTTTACATTTTGTGTTGGATAATGGTCTAGAGATGAATTTTGGCTCATCTTCGGGTGTGAAATCCTATTGGTGGAGTCTTGATAAGAGGCTTATCTATCTCAAATTTTTTGAATCACTAATGATGCAAAGTAATTATGGCTTAAATAGAGTATTTTGTAACGAGTATAAGACTCTTATGATAACACTCAGAGGCGTTACTGACTTGATCATCCCTCCCTACCCTTTTTTCCATATATATTGAACCACTTTTCAGGTATATAAGAAAAAAATTGTAACCACTATTTAATGTAGTGTTTGAACCAAGATTTGAATTAGACTAGATAGCCTGAGACACTCGGGAGGTTTCCCTTACAAGAGCTATCGTTGGAAGAGTGCATAAAGCTCACGGATCGAATGGTCTTTCACCAAGATGAACGGTCGTGTATTGTGCCTAAAAGGGGTTACTTTCTAATGAAGAACTTTATACTCAAGCAATTGACTCAGCGGGCATACTACTTAATTATTATTTCAAAAGCTTGGATATAATTACTAAACTTATTAAAAGTAATCTTTCTAACCTCAAATTAATATAAGCATTGTCATGCCATTACTAAAAACGTGACATATTATCGACTCTTATTAATATATGGAATACTTTTAGGATTAGGAAATATTTTGGGACTGCATTTGTTTGAGTCATGCTTGATTCAATCATTGTCATTTGGTTCAATTAGACTATAGGAAAATTCGTTACTTTTTTATATAATTGTTTAACCTTCCGACAAAACAAAAGGTAAAAATTCCAATTTCTCCTTAGGTTGTGCTTCTTTTCTCAAGCACCCCTAAACGTAGTTTTTTTTTCTCACACTGGCCCATAAATTGTATAAATATGTCTCAATTAACCCCAACCCCGCCTCAACTCCCATCGAAAGTTGGAAAACATCACCATTGGCGAGCACGTGAATATCACGAGCCGTCATTCGCGACGAATGAAGGGTATTCGGGAAAACTATAGAAAGCTATCCACGATGAATCTTCTATGACTCCTCCTCCCATGCCTCTAATCTCTACCTTGGACTATAGGAAAATAAGGAAATCCGCATCAATAAGTTAAGGCTAATAGTACTTTGAATTTTTCATCCGTACACTACAATAGGAAATGATCAAAACTATTTTAAATGATAGGAAGTCCAACGAAAAAAGCTCAAGCTGACGGGTGGATGGACTCATTAATATTTCAGTACCTCCTCTCACGTGCAAGCCGAGTTATAAGTGGCCCGTGAAATTTTGATCACGATACATGGAATTTGACTAATGGGGGGTGGAGAGACATTCGTGAAAGGGATAGCACTAACTTTGACACCATGATAGAAAGTTCAAGTCAAAAACTTAAATTGATAGGTAGAGGTAGACTCTGTGATTATAAAGAGTATTTAAGGCCTGTTCTCAAACAATGCAAGATAATTCCCACTCTTTTGCTTGGAATATTGCTCGTGCGAATATGATAAATGTGATTATAACCGCAGATCAATTTTAAATAAAATAGTTGGCAGAAGGGAAAGTCGAGGAATAGAGGTAGAATGAGAAGCCAGATAAAGACTGCGAGCTATCCTGAATAAGAAAGGTGCATGGATGTAAATCATGTACCAATCGGCTAGGACCACTAGATAGATTCCTTTGCTTTTGTTCTTTTCTTTTGATAGTGTCTCATTTGTTTCTTTCTTAGCAAAAGAAGGAAAGAAATAAAAAGGAAAAAAACAAAGAAAGGTTTCTCATTGGTTAGTTCACATATTCTCCAAAGAACTGGGAATTTGGGTACCAAAGGTGGAGAGGGACGCACTTGTGATATTGCAATCACAAATTTCTTTTTCTAATTTGTTTCTCGAGTTTTGGCTCGGATCTCACCTTGTCTGGCTATCGAGTTCGGAAAAATTGCACCATAAATCCTACATTTTTATGTACATTATTGAATTGAGTTTTGAACCTTTCATTTCATTCAATCGAGTCCTAAACTTTTGCTAAAAAGTACAATCGAGTCCTAAACGTTTTAGCTAATTTAGTTTAAGCCATAAACCTTTATTAAAAATGCGATTGAGTCCTAAAATTTATATCGATTGTGCAATTCAAGCGACGAAGGCGATTTTCTAGTTATACACAGGAAATTTTATATATTGTTAATTAAAAAGACTTGATTTCACTTTTGTAAACTGCGTTAGGACACTTAATTGAACCAATCGAAACATTTAGGATCTAATTGCATTTCGTCGTAAGGTTTAGGACTTTCATTGCACTTGTCCAATTAGTCACTAAATAGATTTCTTATGGATCTAATATTTACTTAATTAATAATGGCTTCCTCATCTTATGAAAAAAAAAAAAGCAAAATGTTAAATGCTCAACTCACCTTTGAATGAAAGAATATCCATGAGAATATTAAACTAAATGTGTGAATGATAACCATTCTATTTCTCTAATTTTTTACTTTTTTGTTGCCGAGAATGAGTTTGGAACAGAAATTCGTTTGACTACGTAATTTTATTTTATTTTTATTTCCAAGACATAGATTTGAAACAAAACTAGATTTTTTTACTTTTCTATTTTTGGAATAGAAATAGAAATAATAACTCTATTTTATTGCTTGCCTTTGTCGCCCTTGTCGCCCCCCGCCGCCACCCAATTGCTGGCCGTCCCCTTCTAGCCATCCGTCGCCTCTTGTGGTTTGCTTGCCGCTCGCCACTCATCCCCCGCCGCCACCCGTTGGTTGTCCGTTGCTATCGCCCACCATCGTCAACCTCCGCCGGCCATCAAGAACATAAATTAAAGAATAATCTATCGAACGAATTTATATTCCGAGAACAGAAATTTATGAATAATCTATCAAATGAATTTATATTCTGAGAACATAAATTTTGTATCATTATCAAACATTACTTTTTGCTCAAAAACTTGTTTGAGGAATATAACTAGATTTTTCTATTTCTAACCAAAAATAGAGTCGGGGTAGAGAAATTTTATCATTCGCACCCTAATTTGTCTCTCTTTTTTTGTTTTATTTTATTCTATTACTTCTCCATGATGACTTCTACATAACTACGTTGCTTTAGGATTGAAGAGAGCTTCATTATAATAGTTATAACTTTTTCTTGTGATTTTACTTATGCAAAATCCCCTTTTGTCTCTGATGATATATTGCTTTAGTTAACATTACTGAATTAGTAGAATTTTTTTTAAGTTCAATTTTCATTAATCTATCTGTAATTTGAAAAAAAAGTAATTTGGAAGGAAAAGCAAAATGTTCTTAATAAAATAAATTTTGAACAATCTTAGCAAAACTATGTAAATTTACTTGATTGTCACCCTTTTTTCTTTGTCGGGCGCGCATGATAATTATTTTGTTTCTCTATTTTTTCTATTCCTAATAATAGGTTTGAAACAAAAATCCGTTTAGAGCACGAATGATAACTATTTTGTTTCCGTGTTTTTTTATTTTTTTGTTACTCGGAACAAGTTTGGAACAAAAATCCATTTGGTAAAATAATTTCATTTTTTTATTTCTTTGACAAATTTTGACCTAGAAATAGATTTGGAACAGATAAGTTAAAATTTTCTACTTTTATATTTTTGGAACATAAACAAAAATAATAATTCTCTTTTATTACTCACTCTCGTTGCCTAACTCCGCCCACTCACTGCCGGCTGCTCACCACCGGCCGTCTGTTGTCGTTGCCCACCGCCATCTGCCATCGCTTACCGACCGTATGTCGCTGCCCACCATCGCTTGCTGGCTGTGCATCACCAACCACCGCTGCTCACCGGCCGACCGCCTGAAATAGAAACTTAAGAATAAATTATCAAATGAATTTTTACTTGAGGAATAGAAATTTTGTGTCTTTATCAAACGCTAATTTTTACTCAGAAACTCATTCGGAGAAGACTATTTCTAGCTAGAAATAGGGTCGGGGAAAAGAAATGTTGTCATTCGTGCTTTAAGGGCACGCAATTTCATTTTTCTATTTTTGGAACAAATTTTTAATCTAGAAATATGTTTGGAATAGAAATGAAAAGTAAAATTCTTATACTTTTATGTTTCTGGAATTAAAAAAGAAATAAAACATCTTCTCATTACTTGTCGTCACGTCCCATTGCAGGCTGGCATTGCCTCCCACTGTCGCCTACCTGCCAACTGCTGCCCCCCGCTGGTCACCGCTCGTCCCCTCCCGTTGCCCACCAGCCTCTACTTGCCCCCTCATGTCGCCACCGCCGTCAGCCACCACAACTCTCACTAGCTGCTGCCCATCGATGAATGGAAAAGAGTGTAAGTGGTATAAATTTTATGTCGTCGTCAAACGAATATCTGTTCCGGAAAGAGGAATTTTGTGTCGTTATCAAACACTTATGTTCAAAAACATATATAGGGAATAAAAATAGAATGGTTTTTATTCACACTCAAATGACATAACTAGTCCCTGAATTTTGGTCTAATGCAAAATGTAGTCCCTAAACTTTAAATTTTGTTCAATGTTATCTTCGAACCTTAACCTAATGTGCATTGTCGTCACTGAACTTTTAATTTGTTCAATATGATTTGAATTGTATGAAAATATTTAGCATTGTCCTTGAACTAGAATTAATGAAAAGTTAACAATGAACATCTTCACAAAATCTTGAAAATAAATTAAAAATACACCAAAATTTTAAATATTACATTACATATTAAATTAAAATTCAGGGATCATCTATGTCATTAACAATTTTTTTTTTTATCTTAGCAAGTTAAGAACATTTACTAAAAGTAAAATATAATTACGAGTATTATATTTTAGCCAGCTTCTTCTTCTTCTTCCTCACACCTCAAAGTCAAACGATCGGTCGCTCGCTGGCTTGCAGCTTTCGAGCTTTGCTTGTCCCCGCGATCGAATTCTCAACGCGCGGCGACGCCGCACCGGCGCAACCCTGGTAGCCATCGCCGCCGTCGCCGTCGCCGTCGCCGTCGCAGTCGGACCTCAGGTACCCCAGAAATCCGATCGTCTCTCTCTTTTTCTTGTGCCCTAGCTCGCCGATTCTCTCTGTGTGTCTGGTGCGCGTGTGCTGGCCGATTCTGCCTGTATGTCTAGTTTGTGCGTGCGCGCCCGTCGAAACTTGGTGAATTTGAATTTGTGGCAAAGATCGATGCTTGGCATGTGGATGTGCGATTTGTCTCTCTGAATTTTGAGAGATTATAATTATGGGTCCGTGTTTTGAGGGGTATTCATTTGTGCATTTGGTTTCTGGGTCTAGACGGGCGTGTGAAAGAAAAGGCTAGGAATATAATTATGGGGCATCGACGAGGCAAAGGAGCTTCCACGGCTGAATGAAACTTGTGGTTGGAATTTTGCCCGAATAGGGCGGGCCGCCGTTGCCTAATGACAGCTGCCCCGTGGGCGAGTTCTCCCGCGGTGGGGCAGGGCGGCCGTGCCACTCCCGTTGAAGTGATGCCCTTCGCCCCGTTTTCTTGGAACATTTGTATTTCATCAGAAGTACTCCCTGGCATGATACTAAAACATGTCTGATACATCCCGAAAGCTCTAATGTTACAAGGAAGAATTGAATCGTCTGGATTTGGCAAAAACGATTCTTGCTTTTCTTGGTTTTGTATTTGAAAAGGACTCATATTTGGAGTATCCCTTTGAAGGAGTAGCTGTTAAACCTTTCTACATTTTTTAAATCCTGAGTATTTCAATGGACAATTCTTCTATGAAGCTTCTCGTTTCTTGCCTAATGGTGTTTTTTTACAGAATTAACTTATCACGAGATTTTCAACATCCTGTGACCCGTTGGCAAAGAAAAGAAGTTCACATAAGAAAAACACTTTAAAAACCTCCTCCATTTTTAACCTCATACCTTTTTGCACCCTCTATTTTATACAGCTTGCTCCGCATAGGCTACACAAGCCTTGCTCGAATGAATCGAAGAAGTTCTCAGGAAGCAGAATGCTTTGTAATTGAAGTTGAAGATAAAGAGTCAGTGAGGGAGAAAGATTTGAAACCTACCATTTGGACTTGGTTCCTAGAATCTAGTTCTCAAGGAGAAAGGAGAGGCATTCCGTGAATGTCTTGGTGTGGTTAGCATCAATTGAGTAAGGGGTTTTTGAGCAAGGTCACCCAGTAGGCATCTCGCTGGCAAAGAGTTTCATCACGCAATTTGTCTCTAGTAGGAACCTGACTTCAACCTTCCACCCACCGTAATTACCACTTTGCATCTTGAGTTTTCATCTTGGAGACCAAATTGCACCTCACAATAGTTGACATCTTCGATTTATTTACAAATTCACCATTTCTTCCTAAATTACCCCCATTTTAGTTCTGAAATTTCCCACACTCCATGAAAACCTCCCTATTGAAAATTCATAACCCTAACCTCCCAACCTAGCTTACGCTGCCACTTCCGCAGCCACCACACCACCCACTGGCCCAATCATCTTTATTGACTGGCTGGTGGATTTCTGAAAGTTGTGCATTACTAGGACTTTAGCATCTATTCCTAAGTTTGAACCGGTGTCACCACCGATGACATAGTCTTCGGCCCTTCTCTTGTGGATTCCAGTTGGTCCTAGGATTTATTGAGATGCTCTGTGCCAGGTCTGGTTACAATTCTGCAGTTGAATGAAGCCGTGAAGCTAATTTTGAGTCAATTAAAACACATGATAATGGAGTTGGAGTTTCAATGAAGTTCTGCTGGGAAATTCTAATCTCAAAGTCTTCACTTTTTGTTTAATTGAACGAGCCATGTTTTTTGTTTGCCTTAGAACTGTTATTATCCAAGGACATCACTTGTAGAATGATGTAGTATTCTTTTATTGCTTGTTGTTTTGGCAGTCTTTACACCATGTTTTTATGCCATTTTCTTTCAGATATGGTCTTTCTATCGTACATTAGTTTGTATTAGTGATGAACTGGCATCAATCGCCAAAACTCGATTAATGCTACTGATTCAAATATTTTGCACAATTAGCATAGGCCCTACACTACATGTGGACTATGGAAAGGCTATGCTTGCCCTTTTTCTTCGACCAGTAATATGCTAGCCCTTTGTCCATGTAGTTGTTGCCTATGTAAAAGCCAGATTGTTTATGAGAAATCTATGCTTCTGTCGCCTGTGTAGCTGTTTCTTTATCTGAACTTAAATGAAAATAGTGGGCTTAACAATTGCTTTTGGAGACTCACTATGACATAGCCGTACAAACAAAGGTAGCCTACTATAAGCACCTGACGAGCAATAGATGGCAATTTGTATAGGATTCACTGGTTTTAGATCTCTGGTTATCTTCTGTCATTCAGAAACTTGAGCTAAGAGTTGTAAGATTATTATTCCAAGATAACCTTTGTATTGTGGTTGACCTTACTCCAAGTTTTGCATGAGAGTTATGTCTACATATAATTCAGAGGCATGCTTCTTATGAGTCCAATGTGCTTTTTCTGTAGGAATTACTTGCAGTAAATGGCTTCTTTCCGAGCTTTCCTGAACAGTCCTGTTGGCCCCAAAACTACTCATTTTTGGGGACCTGTTGCAAACTGGGGATTTGTGGTCGCTGTATGCTTCTCTTCTACTGTCTATTTCTAGGTGCCCCAATGAAAAATCTTATAGTTTTAGCTTTTCTACTGGTTTATTTATTTGGTGCTTCCAATAGGGATTGGTTGACATGCAAAAACCGCCAGAGATGATATCAGGCAACATGACAGCAGGTTAGTGATTTCTGATCCAAGAAAATGCGTCAATTTTATTTTCTTTTCATGTCCCGCCGGACACAGTTTTCACCTCCTTGTCTTTGTTGCAGCTATGTGCATATACTCAGCACTGTTTATGAGGTTTGCATGGATGGTGCAACCACGCAACTATCTACTTCTTGCATGCCACGCTTCAAATGAAACCGTCCAGCTCTATCAACTCTCCCGTTGGGCGAAGGGTCAGGGGTAAGTACGGACCACAATATTGGTTTAATAACTCTTTGCATGTTACCTCCAGTATACAATGAAAATTTCTTTGGCCCATTCATCATTATTGTTTTTATCTGATGTCAATTATTGTAGTGCATATGACTGGGAGATGCGTAAACAGATGAACATCATTTTGCTTTGCTGTTTTCTCTATCTAGGTACTTGTCAGAGAAGAAAGATGAAGCCTCGTCACATTGATATGTTGCTGGGCCTATCTTTCCTCGTTCCATTTGTCTTGTGATTTTTTCACAGAAGTTCCTCAAAACATTCTGCTTTTTATGCTATCAAAACCGCAATCGGCATGACTTGAGTGATCACAACTGGATTTGCATACTTTGGTGTTGCAATTTACAATTTATGTTCAACAAATGATACTTACAAGTTACGAGTGCACGAACGTGAATGGACAGGATCCCGCTGTCTATTTATGCTTGCAATGAAAAATCACATCGTACAATCTATGAATGTACTCTGATATCAATTAGTCAAAGATTTTTTACTTGTGGGGAGAGGAGTCAGGAAGCGATCTCTGTGGTTTAATGGTGAAATTTCCCCCATCCGCTTTAGTTTGGCATTTGGGTTATTGGTTCTGTCGTATAATTAGCAAAATCGATTCTCGTGGTCCCGCATTGATATCGATCTAGTCATCCTGATATCATTTGCTTGGAAAATATTGATTCATGTTTTTCTCCAGATAAAATAATTGGTTATATCATTTTAAAAATTTAGTTAACGAAAACTGTTGTCATTATCCACGACAATCTATGATTAACTATTCTCGTGAATAAATAATTTTCATTCATTCATTTTTTTAAACGGTACAAGTGATTATTTTTCGAAAGATGTTTTTAAAATTTTGAATTTTCCGTGAAACAAAAACATCTTAAATCTTCACCCCCTCAAATTTTTTTTGTAGCGTAGCTAGATTGAAAGCTTTCGCTCTAGAATATAAGCATGATGTTTTTATTTCAAAATAATATTTTGACTATTAAAAATTCCAAATAATAAACCTATAATAAAGTTACTCTCGATTAGTTTTTGTTAAATTTTTCTATCAAATTACTGAGTTGGATAACATGTGATAGTTAACGAGTGTATTAGTTTAGGGTTTTATCCTCTATTTGTCACAGGTGTACCGGTTTGTGATTTTTTATGGTATTAATTCAATTTAAAGGAAACTAACGAATGATAAATTTGTCACAAATGTACCAGTTTGGGATTTTTTGTAGTCAAAATATTTGTTTGGGATAAATTTGTCACAGCTGTATCAGGACTTTTGATAGTTAGAAAATTATTTTAAGGTAAATTTGTCATAGGTGTATCGGTTTGGGGTTTTTCGTAATAGTGATTCCAAGGCTACAGTCCAAGGCTAGTGATTCCAAATTAAAAACAAATAATTTGAAATGGGCTGTCGATTTATGGGTTGGTTTCGGTTGGGGTAAGTCAAAGGATTGAATTCCAACCTTTAATTCTAAAATTTGAGCAAACTCCATTTTTTATACCATTGACAAGAGAGAAGCGAAAAATAAGTTGCACAAAGAGAAGCGTCTCATTCGGATTTTGTATCTTTAATGCCATTCTCGTAATCAGTCAAAATGCAATTTCTTTTTTTTCTTGTAAAAACAAATGGGCTAGTTAGAATTTCTTTAACTTGTTTGGATGCATATAGAATGGAAATGAAGTAAGGTTGTTCAATTTGTGGATGGACTCGATTATCTGTTGTCTTATTTATACAAAAAGTCATTATGAAAGAAAAGGGCAACACTTGCATTTTTTTTTTCCATTTTCTAATTGTTTTTGGAAGGAAATAGATGGTCAACTAGAAGGGAATTTTTCTTTCTGTTCAAAATAAATTTGGGATAGTGGTACCACTTTAGAGGTTCTTGTGGGTCCAAAAATAATTTGAGATAAATGCGTCTAAAAAGTATCAATTTAGGATTTTCTGTAGTATTAGCCCTAAAAACAATAATTTATATGCCACTTTGTAAATTGAGAAGTGAAATATTTTCTTACTTGGTTATTTAATAAGTTTTCTGGATACTCTCACGAATTCCTTGATAGAAACACTAATTAAAATAAAATCACAAAGATATCAAATAAGACTTTCTTCAGACGACATCCTTTTAGACATTTTAGGAAATCGACATGGCTTTTGGTGCATTCTAATGGTAATCATTTCATGCCTGGAAACTAATGCTCGGACAGTAATTGTGTGTTTGGTATGGGTTTTTTTTTGCAAATGCTATAGTTGTGAAATGAGGTGTTTTGGCTTTTCAAGGCGTTTGGTAATAAGTTAATAACCTCGCAACGGCAGTACTTTCACAGCAGCCTTCCACAAAGGTGTATATAGTAGTTTAGGGTCTCGTAACTTTCAATCTTTTTAAAGATTACTTTATTAGGACAACAATATTGTGAATATCTCTCCATAGGGATGCCAATGATCTTTCCAAAGTGAAACTGACTTTCCAATTCCAACAATACATTTGACACAAGACTTTAGAATTGTTACAATATGTCTTAAGTTTGAGCAATAAAAAAACCCCATTTTAGCAGACTTCCTTATCTGAGTAGGTTTCTTAGTTTGAGATTGAATAGATCTTTTAAAAGGATTTTCTATTTTAGATATAAATATTATGCATATGTAAGATATCGAATTCTACTCGGTGAACACACACTAGAGCATACAAAATGAGTGTTAGGTTTTCGTTCTGTGAGTTGTTCAATTGAGTTTTTCTTGAGAGATTGTGACACGCTTGTGGATTTGATTTGGGTGCAATCTAGGGTTGAGAAAACTTTACCGATTGAGTAATTGCAAACTAATCCCTAAATTATATGAAAATATTCAATATTGTTCATGAACTTAAATTAGCGGAAGAATAAAATTAAATATTTTCATATAGTCCAGAGAATAATTTAAATATGTAACAAAAGTCTGAGGATCATATTAAATAAATTAAAAATTTATGGACCATATTGCATATTAGATCAAAATTGAAGGATCAGTCATTTTCCTTTTCAACTAATGCTTTCAAAATTAATGAGAGAACATGGTTAATGGCTATTCGAAAAATTTCATATCACGGGGACGAGACAATAAATTCTAAATAAGGGGCCACGACCATTGCCATCAACCGTAGGTCCGCCAATGCACATGGTAGAAAGAATATTTTTAGGGTATTTATGAATTGAGGTCACACATTTTGTATGTTCTCCCTCAAATAAAGTTAATCGGGAATAAATGTTCCGTCCTTGTTCGCCCGCACCTAATTTCACTTTGTCCAATTTTTACATCTAAAATGTCATATTTTATAAATAATTTAGGACATATTATTTATTTTTGTCAAAGGGACATATCATTTGAAAATTACGATATATATATATATATAAATCTATATAGGTAATAATAACGGTATCTCGACATCAATAGAACAAAAGGAAAACCCAGTTGGTGACGTTCACGTTTTCGATTCCCAAGAAGAAGCATTGTCACACGGCACACTCTGTAACCCAAGCCCATCACTTCACTCCTCCATCACTGTCGCTCTCTCACTCTCTCTCTCTCTCTCCTCTGTAATCTCTTTTCCTTGAAGCAGCTGCTAACCTCCCGAAAGACGTCGGATGTCCTATACCCAGTTCTTGATCTGGGCCGATGGATGCGGCACGTGAAGTGCAGCAGTAGCTCGGTTCTTCCTTTTCCCATCGGCAAGAACCCGCAAGACTTTTCTTGGATCATGGTGTTTAACCTGGAGTCCATCGCTGAGGCGACGTCCGGAGCCGTCGGAGCTCTGGTCAGCACCACCATCCTCTACCCGCTCGACACCTGCAAGACCAAGTACCAGGCCGAGGTTCGAACCCGCAACCATCAAAAGTACAGGTAACTAAGATAGTTCTCCCTCCTGGATCCCGCTCATGAGCACGAATTTTTGATGTTGTTGTGTTTTATTTTAGCATAGTTTCATTTTTAATCATGATGGTTAGCGTTGCTTTTCTTGATGTTTTTGGATCAGGTCGTGTTCACAACGATAGTTTAGCTTGAGAAGATGCTCGTGCGTGAACTTCTTTTTAGCAGGATTATGCGTAGTTTTCTGCTTCAAATGGTGCGAGTGTTTTCAGTAATGTGATGTTGTTAGTATATAACAATGGAATGAGTCAGAATCAGCAATGGAGATATCAAAATTGCAGTTCATCTCACAGTTCTGTTGCTGTTTTTGACGCGAGTTGAGATGTATATATAGATAGAATGTTTGTCGGCTACTTCAATGAGATTGTTTGGAGTAAATGAGTGTCTAGACGGATCCTTGTACCATGGACATAGAAATGGTGCAATTGGCGTGGCCTTGGACTCTCCTGAGGAGTTGTTTCAAGTTTTAACTGAAGGTTGTAATAGCACAGGCTTCTGCTGGATGCTAGACTATGAGGAAGCATTCATTGTGTCAGGCAACTGTTTTTGCCGAGAAACATCATGAATTCAAACTCAGTCCCTTATATCTCATACTTCTTATAGCTTTCAGACATCCACTGTCCATTTGTTCTTTGATTTCTGGTGGAATCATTTCTCCAAGTATTCCATTGTACTCTTGCTGATGAATGAATCTGAAAAGTGCACTGTGGAGATCCTTCATCGTTGATGGGATAATCTAGGACCAGGTCACATGCAGATATTTGGGGATTGTTTTGTTCAGAGCATATAGTCAAAGTAGGTAAGTGACCGTTCTCACACGGCTGAAATATCACAATCTATGCTTGCTGGACTTTGATTCCCAATTTGTGGGACTCTTTGGAGGTTTCTGTGTGGTTGACTATAAAACCCAGTTGTTCATTGTCATTTAGTTTTCAGCATGTCAGTGTTTTTTTCCTTTTTAATATATTTGGTTGATTATATATGTATTGTGCAAGATAACTTGATGCTGTGCATTTCCTGGTTTCTGCTAAAACTGATTTGGTAGTTGTCTAGTGTTTATGTTAAGTGTTAATTGTACATTGCTTTTGCAATGTCCTTTGTAGTTGGATGGGGGTGAATTGTTATCAAGTCTGTAGAATAGCAGAAACAAGGTTATTGCTGACAAGATGTGAAACCAGGGTATATATGTTTTTATTACACCAAGGACTTACTAACTTGGAATTTTCAAACTAGTTGGCGTCAATGTTGCTGGTTCCTTCATGTTATTTCAAATTTCTAGACCTTCCATGCTTATGGAGATGCCTGACCTGTTTCAGTGTTCATATCCTCATCCAAGTTTCTGACATGGAACTTCTGAAGATAGCTTGTATTCTGTGTTTTGCTTCTTCAGAAACATTTCAGATGTCCTATGGGAGGCAATTTCTACTCGTCAGATTCTTTCATTGTACCAGGGACTTGGGACGAAGAATCTCCAATCTTTCATTTCACAATTTGTCTACTTTTATGGATATAGCTTCTTTAAGAGACTTTACTTGAAAAAGAGCGGCAATAAAAGTATTGGAACGAGAGCAAACCTGATTATTGCAGCTGCAGCTGGAGCTTGTACTGTCATTGTGACGCAGGTAGTTAACATGGGCTGTTCTCGCGTCTAAAATGATAGACAATATGAGAGGAAGGGATTGATATTATTTATCTTGAAAACGCAAGGGAAATATGGAGAGGTTTCACAAGTAGAATGCTAACAAAGGAATCAAACCATTAGGTTAATGTCTAATGCGACGGCTACAACATCTGCTAATCTTTTTGTACCATTGATGAGCTCACAGACATTTAGACCACTGAAAGGCACTTTTTGGCCAATTTGTTTAAAATTCACTTCTTCCATAATAGTGTTAATGTCAAGAGTGAATAGATCTGTTTTCATCTGATCTTTTTCAGTAGTCTAATATCAAAAGCATGATGCAGCCTTTGGATACAGCATCATCCAAGATGCAGACAAGTGAATTTGGTAAATCTAAAGGACTTTGGAAGACCTTTTCAGATTTCACATGGGGGGAAGCATTTGATGGTCTTGGCATTTCTCTCCTCCTAACAATAAATCCATCTATACAGGTAGGTGATTCTCTTTTAATATGTAGTCGCTTGTAGAGAGCACCTACTTTACAGGGCTGTGAGAATCTCGAGGTTATCATCTATAAAGATGACTGGGCATTCTGTCCTAAAGAGAAAACAGGCATCTAATGCATTCTCACATCGCCAAGATCCGTCTTCATACATGATGTTACAGGAATAGCTGATTTCAGGAACTTATTGCTGTTGTATAATTTATGTTATTTGCTTCCAATTCCGCAAATTTTTGAGAGAGGGTTAAACTGCATATCAACTGTTACATCCCAAGGAAACAACCTGATGGCAGCTAGTAGAAATTAAAATCCACCTGATAGAATCATTCCAAAAATGAAAAAAGAATCCACCTACTGGAACTATAGATATATGTTTTTCTTATTTTTATGTCTAGTTGAAAAAGTTAAATGCAGACAGCATAGTTAATAATGGAAGTGCTTTGTATTCTACAGTACACTGTATTTGATCAGTTGAAACAGAGATTGTTGAAGAAAAACCAGAGCAGAAGTAGTGGCACAGGGTCGTCTCCTGAGTCTCTTTCTGCCTTTTCAGCTTTCGTCCTGGGTGCAGTTTCCAAGTGTGTTGCAACCTGCATAACATACCCAGCTATCAGGTGAACTTATTAAAATTTTCTTTTCCTGACACATGGTCTAATTTAACTTAATTCTTGAATACATAGTTATGTTACATTAGCCAGTTGGGATGAACGAATGGTAATAATTACAAATTTTTTCTTCGTCTTTTTGGTTGTTTCAGTTTATGCAAAATATGTTGATTGGAGGCCTTTCATGAAAAAAGTTCGATGGAAAGATACTGCAATCGCAATACTGATCTGTATAGATCACTCCAATTTTCTATAGATACCAAATACTCAGATGTTGCGATAAGTTGTCGACCTAAATACGAGATTAATAACTACTATCTGCTTGGAATAGTTTTCCAGAAGCTTGATATAAGATATTTTGATGATGACTTGTAAGTGATGGTTCATTGAAGGATGTTAGTCTGAAAATGAGGGGCTTCTTTGGTGATGCATGCTTATTCTCATGCTATCAGTCAACCTTCATTAAAGGAGCAGTAGTAAATCTATGAGATACTTAATTCCACATATTTTCCAGCCCTTTTTGAGGTTTAGAACTTCAAGACTCTAATTGTGTGCTCCTTGGTTGTCCTCAACTCCCTTTTGTTTTTCTGTGACTTCTACAGTACTGTTGACAAAACTAACTTTATCTAATTTTGAGACAGGTGTAAGGTCACGATTCAGGCTGCGGAATCAGATGAAGACGAGACAAAGGAATCTCAGCCTAAAGCCGAGAAGACAGTTTCTGGTGCAATGTACACGATTTGGAGACGAGAAGGCTTGCTGGGTTTCTTCAAGGGGCTCCAAGCTCAGATCCTGAAGACAGTGCTAAGTTCAGCATTACTCTTGATGGTTAAGGAGAAGATCACAAAGAGCACGTGGGTTTTACTGCTTGCACTTCAACGGTATATTTTGGTGAATCGCATCAAATTAAAGAATGCTTGATGATTAGTGCATGTCATCAAAGTAGCGGATTGTAGAACGTCGGGATCCCGAGGTTGTGATTAAGGGCCTGTTCCGGGGGAAAGGGAAGATAAATCAAATTTCTAGCCAACGGCGACGTTGACCGTTTCCCCTTGTTTAATAATGTGGGAATGGTTTAGGTTTGTTAAAGGATCATAAGTAGGTATCTTGCTAGATTTCTCTCAATGCCTATGTAATGTTACTTTCCGGATCGGATGTGATTTGCTTGCGTGCTAGAAAATCAAGTCCAGAAACTCTTTCTTTGTGGAGAAAATGAGCTCTGTAAGCCAAAGAAAAGAATTCTTATTGCCTCGCATCCCCCAATTCCTCCCGTATCTGTGCCTTCCCCGGGAGGAGGGAATATCCTATTGTTGCTTTACATCCTAGGGATCCCGAGATACAGACGAGCCTAGGATGAAGCAATTTAAGGACATATTTAGGTCCAAGAGAAAATGAGCTTTGTAAGCCAAAGAAAATAATTCATATTGCCCGTATAAATGATGATACCGATTCAACCAAGTATTTGCACTGTTAGATTGATGCCATCGGCATCTCCGTCGCGTGATTTTTTCTTAAACAGGTTCTCTTTTCTGGTTTAAAATGTTTGAGGTAACTTACGATTCACCATATGTATTATGTGTTGTGATATAACGCGAAAGCTAATAGGATCTCTCAATTAAATCAGTGCGAAAATCATCAAGAATAACAAAGGACATTTAGAGATTTACGTGGTTTGATTCGAATATTGATACTTATTTTACAAGAAGAGTTAGTAACAAATAATTCATTGATCAAATCGGAAAATCAGAGTAATGGTAGCTAACGTGCTCAAATGTTTTCCCACACTATAAGTTATATCCGAAACCGTAGTGTTTAGCCTTACGGAGAATTATTTCGCAGGTCAAAACACTCGCGTCTCCGTCAAGGAAACGTCACAACAGGACGTAGGATCTCTGCACAATTCACTGTGTGTTTGTGGCCAAGAAAGGAGAAAATTATCTAAAAAAATTTAAATTTACTGCATTTTTATCAATTTTATTTTAAACATTTTAATTTTATCAATATGACTAAATATTTTCACGGTTTGCAAAATAAAGAAGAAAAGAAAAGAAAGGAAAAAAAGAAAAATTAATAAAAATTTGAAAAAATATTAAAAATTATCAATGTCAACGGTGGTCGTATCACGTAAGACGGATTTCAGGCCAAAATTAATCGAATTGACTCAATTGACAAAATATAAAAAGGCTTAGGACTTAATCGACATAATTAAAAAGTTTAAGACTAAATTGACAAATATATAAAAAAATTAAGATTTTTTGTATAATTTCCTGCTTAAAATGTCCCTGCTTGAAAACTTCACCGGGCGTGACCTTGAAGATGTATGTTTTTATGCAGCCATAAGGTGATGGTCCCCTTCTTTTCTCCTCTTGTGGCTTTCTTCAGTCTCCTGCACGGCTTCATAAAAGGAAAGCCCTCCCAAACCCTATTAATTCGCAACTCATGGTTTAAGTTTTTAACATACAAAAATTTTCATGCTTGGAGTCGCCACTAATCTATTTGTGGTAGGTTGATTAGAAACCTAAATAAAACATAGGGAGATATGTTTTATTCCTACGAACAAGAGATTCTAAGCTCGGAGACTTGATTACGCTAGATCTAGTCTAACGCCATTTCAGTACCTTGTCTTTTAAAAAATGTCTATTCAATCAATCTGAATCCATTTTATTATCTAATCACTAACAAGTGATGTGCTTATACGGGTGCGCAAACCATTAATTTAACACCAAAGAAAGTAATAAATAGATTGCAAGATTAGGAAAATGACGTACCTTAATGCAACGTAAGCATATGCATTATTAATAAAAAACCACATAAACAATCCTAATATGATTTCTAATTAACAAAACATGGAACTTAAGGTGTTCTTTAAGGTTTGCGCTTTATTAAACTGCAAACTAACCTATATGCAATGACGTGCAAAAAATGACATGGATTAATGCAACCTAGCATGTAACTATATGTCATGCGACGACGTGACCTAATTATAATAACGGACAAATGATTTATTTTTTGTATTTTTCTCATAAAATTCGGAATAAAAAAATGTCTAAATTAACATGCAATCTATCTTAATCTGTCCTAAAGTGACTCATTTTTTTGGTATTTTCATGGAAATTTGAAATCTAAATATCCTAAATAATCCACAAAGATTAAAACAATTTTTAATTTAAACTAGGAAATATGCTACTCTAAATCCCAATTTAAATCAAATAATTATCTTACTCTCTTGGATATATTTAGGATTCTTTAAGCATGCAAACTTTTAATTTAAATTCTAATTAACATATTTTTTGATTTTCTTTATTTAAAAAAGAAAGCAATCAAATAAAGATAACAACCGCACTCAAACAATCCACGCAATTAGCAAGATTCTTCTTATCAAATTTGGATTAGGAAAAGAAATTAAAAATCAAATTTGGATTAGGAAAAGAAATTAAACTAACGGTCATATCTATAGGATTATAGATATCGATGGAAAGTTGATTATTCGAATTTGGAAAGCGAATAAAATCTATTACCGTATCCAAGTGATTATAGATAAGATAATGATTTTTCGTATCGCTACGTATCGTACTTTAGGGATAAGATCATATAGCCGTATAGATACGTTGTCAAATTAGGAAAAATTCCTAATTTTGAGTATTTTAGAACATTGCGGACAAAGCAAGCATTATCATAAGGTATCTAGTCAATTACGTAATATTCACGGAATATTCAAAATATTCAAACTAAGAATTCAAATATTTTGAAAATATATCGGAGAGAGATTTTTACCTAATTTGCGGATTTTTTTCCAAATTTGAATTTGTGGCAGATTGGGACGGTGGCTGACGGATCGACGGTGGCACCGATGGCGACGGCGGGCGTGATGGCAGTCAGGAGTGGCTCGGCTAGGCTCTGGGCTCACGGGCAAGGCTGATGGTCAAGCTAATCTGGTGAGCAAGCAGCAACACAAGGACGACTCCAGGAATTTGGTGAGTACAGTGGCCAAACGTGGACGTACGTGTAGGAACTTGACTTATTCGCCTCCCACAAACGATTTTTCTTTGTTGTTTGTCTTCCGTCCTTTACATGTGTTGATATTATCAAGGAAGTAGAGACGTGGACAAAGATGGGATTACGTGACTCCCTGTTTCCTCCCATTAATTCTTCAGAGCGCGTCAACAGTGCTCTTGCTCGCTGATGATGCGAGAGACCTTCTCGTTGCTGATCTTGTGCCGGAAAGACACTCGAGATGCTGCACTTTGCCAAGATTACCGCCGGGTGGGAGTAAGGCCGTCGGAAACACGCCAGCACGAACAGGAATGCCACGGGAAGATGCGCGGCAACCCCTGGACTTGATAAAGGGCTCTCTGGACTCGGCAAAAAATTTCAGGCCTTGAGGGAAGATTTTGCGTGATTGGAGCAGGCGGCTACTTGTAGGGAAAGATAAGCTTTGACTTCTTGATCGATCAAGGAAAGTATCGCTGGGACTAGAGAGCATATCCTCATGATAAACGGTGTGCTTACGCGAGCAGAAGACTTCTACTGATTCTGACCAAAGCTTCTAAACACAGGCAATTGCTGTTATCTAGCTGCAGCTGTATTGACTTCTTCATTATTCGAAGAGAGAACTAATCTGTGTACGTTGATGAGATGAGTGTAATAAATAATTCAAAAGAATTTGCTTGTTAACCATACTTAATCATAAAAATTCAATTTGCAAAATATTGTTCCCTCGTAAAATGAGAAATGAGAAAAGTACTGCATTGAAAATTAAGAATTTTACCGAATTGATTGCTTAACAATTGCCCGGTAATCCCTTAATAGACTCCTAATAAAAAATGAATTATTAATTTTGTAATTATGAGAGTAGGCTTTCAAAAAGCATTATCAGAGCATTAATAAAGAATTACACAAACTTCTTTTTAGAACAAAACTAATAAGGAAAATATGAGCAGGTATTTATATGATAATATCAAAAGTATGATTAAGACATAACAAAATGATGAAGAGTATCAACCTATTGAGAATTACCTCGCAGCACGAAACACTCACGTTTATGTAAAGGAAACGTCTCAATTGGACGTCGGATCTTTGCACAAATCACCGTGTGTTTGTGGCCAAGAAAGGAGAAAATTATCCAAAAAATTTTAAACTTATTGTACTTTTATCAATTCAGTCTTAAACCTATTAACTTTTCCAATTGAGTCACAAACATTTTTACGTCTTGCAAAAAAAAAAGGAAAAAATTGAAAAAATATTAAAATATTATAAAAAATTATCAACGTTAGCGTCGGCTGTATCACATAGGATGGCCAACATCCACATCAGTGGTTTCCGGTCAAATTAGCTAGATGGATTCGATTAACAAAACGTGAAAATGTTTATGATTCAATTTGAAAAATTAAAAGGTTTAACGTCTATATCACGAAAAGCCTTAAACTGGTACACGTGAAAAATTTACCTGAGATTAATTTTTTACCACGAAAAATCATAAACTGGTACACTTGTGATAATTTTATTCTCTATTAGTTTCCGTTAAATTTTACCGTCAAATTTATGAGTTGAATAACATGTGATGGTTGATGAGTGTTTTAGTTTGAGGTTTTACCTTTCGTTTGTCACTGGTATACCGGTTTTGAATTTTTCGTGATATTAATTTAATTTAACGAAGGGTAGATTTGTCACAAATATAATAGTTTGGGGTTTTTTATGGTCAAAAAATTAATTTAAGGTAAATTTATCATAAATGTACCGGTTTAGAATTTTTTATGGTCAAAAAATTATTTTTGGGTAAATTTATTATAAGTGTACCCATTTGGAATTTTTGTAATATAAATTCAAAAGTTTATGATTAAATTAATAAAACTAAAATATATTTAGCAAATTTTGCTGCCAAGAAAGTCCCGCTGGGGAACTTCACCGGGCGTGACCTTAAAGACATCGTTTCTATGCGGCCAAAAGATGATGATCCCCTTCCTTTGTCCTCTTGCGGCTTTCTTCAAAGAGCTCACTGTTTTGTTCTCTCTTGGGCGGCTCCATAAACGAGAGCCTACTGTGCGGCAATCAATGAAGAAAGTCAAAGCTCAAGTTGGGAGTCTTTCTTTATTCTGTCAACCTTGGAGATTTATCTCCCACAAATAACAAACATTCTTGTGAATTTGTGTGGCCTTCAATAAAAGAAATTCTAATTCAATTGCGAAAGTGATCTGTTGGGGTTTCTTATATTTTCTAAATTCTAATGGATTTAGTTTAGCAAAATGATCTGCATTCTCCAATCGGATCGGGTTTGATACACAAGGTCATAATTGAGAAATAATATATTAATAATTTGCACCTTGGCTCGATGTTTGCAGTCAATTCACAGTGTTCATCAATCATGCTAGCTCTCCTAACGCCCCAACGACCGCTTAACTATCACAGACGTCTATCAAGCCCAAGCAGAACTTGAACTTGTTTGAAAGAATGAACTCGATCCACATGTCCATAGGATTCTCTGACGCAAGAAACTTCTTTGTTTCTCTCCTGACATGCTATATCTGACACAAAAATTTCTGTCACTAATGAGCTCGATACTCCAGTGATATCTCTTATTTCTATCGAACACCACGTCAACCAGATGTCTCACGTCAACATCATTAACCAAGGCGTTAGACCACACCACCTCTTCAACTCCTTTCATTGTTGCCATGTCTCTATTCTCAATCATTAACGAAACCATAGTGTCTCCCAACCTTCCAACTCATAGCACAACTAACGAAAGTAAAGGGATAACTACTTAGATCTACCTTCTTTTAGGGTCTCTGCATGATCCGAGTTCATAAACCTAGTTACAGCCACACTACCTAAATGACATCCTTTGAAACATGCGCCACCATTTGTCATCCTCAATAAAATCAAGACTATCCACCTGACAACATCACAATTTATACCTGGATTAATAGTATACAATCTCATGATTGCATGTGAGAGATCAAACCTAGTATTATCCTTGGCATAACTCAAACAACCAACAATACTAACGTGCGAAGCATGAGACAAGTGCTCCAGCTCCATCGAAGTACGCAATGACATATTAGACAATTTATAATATGCAGTAAATGGGATACTTACAGAATTTTTCAATTGCATGTTGGAGTACCTTGACGTTTTTCCGATGCAACTCTTCTGAGTCAGTCGCAACATTCTAGTAGTCTCTTTATACACCTCTATTCCCAAAGCTGTCTCTACTACACCCAAACCTTTCTATTTCAATCTGCCTACTATTATTGCTCTATCTCATCCACCTTCGTTGACCATCTTGAAGCTTCATCAATCATGATGTCGGAACATCTGTTAACTCTTATGGAATCTAGCGACTTTATAGACACTGTCACACTTACTGTACTCTGAATATGTCTAGATCCTACCTGAAGCTCCAACTGTTTTTGAACACCTTCCAAATCATTCTCCACAATTGATCTCTCACTCCTCCTTTGAAACAAAGTAGATTCATCAAAGGTAACATCTCTGCTGAACATAAAATTGGGTGAATCCTCCTTAGTGCACCACAACTTGTATCCCTTCACCCCATTTGCATAACCTAGGAATATGCACTTTCTTACCTTCGGCTCTAGCACGCCATCACTCACACAATCATAAATAGGGAAACCAAACACTCTTAGTCCAGTATAATCAACCAACTTACCTAACTATGTTTCCTCAAGAATTTTCCAATCAATTGTTAGTGATGACTAATTTGTTCACCAACCAAAAAGTGGAATTTAATACTTCTGCCCAGAAACTTCATCTAATCTAGCATTGAAGAGTAAAGAGCGAGCTCTCTCCAATATAATTATGGTCATCATTTCTGCCACTCCGTTTAGCTATGGTGTGTCAGCTACAATGCGGTGTTTTACTATATTTTCCTATGTGCAAAACTGGCAAAGCTCATTATAATAGAATTTCAACCATTTATCAGTTCTCAAGCACATGATCTTTCTTTCTATTTCCTTTGATCATTGCCTTCCGCGACTTAAACCGACCAAGCATCTCACTCTTGTGCTTAAGAAAATAAATCAAGAATTTCCTTCAAACGTCCTCAACAAAGGACAACAAATACCTAGCACCACCTTTGGATCGAGAGGGGTACCAATAAGTCTGAATATACACAGCCCACAATTTCTGAGGTACGGTGAACTGCAGTATTGAACTTCACTCACCGCTGACTACCCATGTCTTAGTGTTCACAAAAGTTTAGTTTCTCAATCTAATGACCTCCTAGTGGACCCCTCTAACTCAGAATAATCATCTCCCTCTCATTCATGTGTCCAAGTCTCATAAATGATCTGGCAGTCCGACCGCTTGACACATTCCGGCAAGCTTGAATAAGGGAGGTGTGTAGAGAGGAGCCTCGGTTCTTCCATGTCATCAAGATCGAATCTCGGGTTATGCACGAACAAGTCAAACTCGAAGCGAGGGATGAGTTCATGGGGGCTTGAAGTGAGCGAGGGCATGCTTGAGACGTCGAAGCGGGAGCGATTGACAATGGAGAATGCTATGGCCATTAGCCAGGTGCTCCCCGATTTGGGGTCAGAGGCAACAACAATGTCCTTGTCTTTGGCCTTGAAGTGCCTCTGGAACGCGACCACATTAGGAAGCACGAAGATCGGGCACCAAAAGTTTTGGAAAAGGCAACAAGGAGGAAGGCTTGGAACTTTCTCTTGGGGAAGTGAAGCAATCAGCTCATCAATGCCCTGCTGCTCGCCTTCTCCCATTCCCATGGTGTTTGCGGAGCGAAACTCTCAATGGTTTTCATATCCTTTTTCACTGTTTTATAATTGTTGCATACCCCCAATCACATGAGAAAAACGACCTTATGAGCCCCATGTGAGATTGTTATGATCGAATGGCTGAGATAAAAAGTCCCAATTGTACCGCATTCATGCAAATCATGTCTATTGACTTCTTGTGCATGCGCCTTAATCATGTTAAGAAAACACACGTTTCTTTGGGGGACCTCCGGGTGCTTTATTAGCATGCTGGTTGAGCCATTGACACACCTTCGATTGAGTAGTTGATTGGGTTTGATTTGAGATGTCTCCTGCTGCTTTTTTTTTTCTTTTCCTTTTGGGGTCCGAAAGTGGCAATTCGATCGCTTGATGGATTCAGCAAGCATGGGTGGGGAACGGGTGAGGAGAACATCCTTGGCTCCGGGAAGTCATGAGATTGGTTCTCGGTTTATTTGCATACCAGGTGAAATCCAAAAAAGAGACAAGTTCGTGGGAATTGGAAGTGAGCAAGGACAAGTTTGAGATATTGAAGTGGAGAACACGGGCTTTTAGCCAAGCGGTTCCTGTTTTGGGCTGAGAGGCTAGAACAATGTCCTTGTCTTTGGCTTTCAAGTGCCTCCATTGGAAGGATGATGATTGGGTACCCAAAAGTTTTTGTGAAGGCATAGATTAGTAGCCAGGAACCTTCTCTCTTTGTGAAGTGCTTACACTAGAAAATTGCCAACCTTTATTCTTGATGAGTGGTGAACTCAATTGCCTATACTAAGGTTTGGTCAGGATAATCAATTAATCATCAAGGCAATTGACTTGAGGAATCGACGGATCAGCAGTAGAGTCATTGACAACGAACATGGAGTAGATTATCAAGAAAGACCGTTGCCAGTCGACAAAGCTCATCACTAGTCCACTACTTCAGTTTTTTTGCCGAGTGTTCGAGTTAAAAGACAGCAATGATGTATCGACTTCAATATCAAGTGGTGGTTTCAGTACGAAGTGACAGTTGGTTATCTCGGTGATCTTGGAAGTTATATATTTGTTTTGGATGAAAATTACTAGAGTACAAAAAGCACGTCTAAAAACTCGGGGAACGTGTAGCATCAATTGTAATTAGTGTGATAAATATTTGTCTGTAACTGTTGTTAGCTGGGACATAAATACCGACGGTGAACTCTTGTAGTGGCGATCAATCAACCATCGATACCGTAACACTATTATTTACAGTTTTAAGCCTTCGTTTATCTTCTCTAACTTTATAGTTCTTTAAATTTCATAACTTGTCTTTTACTTTCTTTTGGTATAAGCCATACAGATTTTCCATCCAAAAATCAGCAAAGAACCCCTTTTCATAAAAAAAAACCAAAATCAATTTTTTCTTTTGATATAAGCCATGAAGATTTTCCATCCAAAAATCAGCAAGGAACTCCTTTTCATAAAAAAAAAAAAATCAAAATCAATTTTTTTGGTGAAATGTCTTTTACTTTTCGGGTGAAATATCTTTTTACTGTACACGGTGGGACCTCTATTGTTAACATGAGGAAATTGCCATGGCAAAAATATGATCAGTAGGAAACCGACAATGTCGCTGGCAACAATCCATTGCCAACATGTGAAGGGGTTGTGCATTTTGAATCTTCAGCCGCCCCAGGAATGAAAGATCCTTAATTGTATGGCGAGGATCAAACTAGCATGGTAACGAAGCACCATGGATCCCCCAATGAAAGGCCTTTCGGGATTGTACCTTAATCAATCTAACGAACATGTGAGGGGGTTGTACCTTAATTAATCTCAAGAAAAGAAATTGATCGCTCGTGGAATTTCATGATGGGTAATGAGACAAATGGTCATGAATTTTGGCTCGATGTGCAATGTAGTCGCTGAACTCTTAATTTCTTCAAGGTAGTTCATAAACTTTAGCACAATGTATAATGTGTTTTCTGAATTTTTAATTTATTCAATGTGACCCCATATGGTACATGTTTAACTTAGTCCCTCAATTATATGAATAAATGGAAGGATGGCATTGAACATTTTTATACAGTTGAGGGATTAAATTGAACATGTATCAAAAGTTTAGAGACCATATTAAAGAAATTAAAAATTCAGAGATCAAATTGCACTTTAAGTTTCAATTTAAGGGTCACATTGAATAAATTGAAAGTTTATAGATCACAATACATATTGAGTCAAAATTTAGAGATTATTTGTGTGATTTTTCCAAGACAATTGGACAGCGGGTTCGCATTTAATTGTCCATTCATTGTTTACATGACTACTTAGTTGGTACATTGATTGCCTTCTACTGGGACTACCTGCAACTGTGGGTCCATATCAAATTGCTGTGGCTATCGTTTTCTGGTTTACGTGAAGCGACCATAGCCATACATTGGAGCTAAGTGAGCTCCTCATATTTGAGGGTCCATCAAGAAATAGCTGCAAGGTGTCGAAATAATCTTGCTAGGCCTATTTTAAGAGGTATATTGTCTCGATAAACTTCACTTTCTTTTTCTTTCCTCACTTTTGCTCACTCTTTATGTCCAACATGACTCAAGATTTGGTGTATCGTGATGATTAATCGTTCGTTCACGCTTTGTGGAATTTTGGTGCATCTCCAATGTGGAATTTTCTATCTTAAACTTTGTGCCATACTGTTTCTCATATTTTAGTTGTGCCATAAGAGCTCCCACTTTAATTTCCATTGAGCTACCATTATCGTCGTGGTGGGTGGACGCAGTTTCTTCTTTGTCGTTGCTCCTTCGAAACCTTTCGTAACATACTCTATGGCGATTGATTGATTTCTACATCAACCCAACTATTAAACAAGCAACTTGCGCCACGTTTATATCTTCAACAGCTGTCATATTTTCTTTCCCGATTCTCCTGCGTACTTGTTGTTTTTAGAGGAGATTTCATGGCACAATAGTAAAATACAGATGTATCATTGTCGTTTGGAGGGAAGGCTATCATTTATTGCTATGAATTTGTCGATCTCTTCATGGATTTTGATGTTGCCAAAACAAGGATTGGGGTTTCTTTGGGGAATTAGGGTTCAAGCACGAAGGATTGATTTGGAGATTTTGGAACTAATTTCAGGCTATTGTGCAAAGCCAAGAGACAACACTGTTTATCTAAGCAAAAACAACGTGGTCTTGTTGCAATTAAGTCCACGTCACCCCGTTGCTATTATACCAAAGATAGTCGATTGTTACTGAACTATCACGTTAAAAGATAAGATATGTTCTTTTAGAAATAAGAGTAGTGGGTAATTAAAAAAAAAAAAATAAATGTTGATAATTAACTCAAATAAGAGTTGTTAGCCCAAAACGAGTTTATAATTTGATTAGAGGAAAATTGGTTACCACTCTAAAGTTAATATTTCTTAAAAGAGTTGTTTATTTAACATGTTGGTAGGAAAAACATAGAAGCTGGTAATTCAATAAGAAAGTTGATAATTACACAATTATGAGCAATTCAAATGAAAGCTAGTAAAACGAAGTTTGTTGGTAGTCTAATAAGAGAAATGCTAGTAAGTCACACAAATAAAGATTGGTAAATTCATATAAGTGTTGGTAAATTAGAAAGTTGATAAATGATAAAAAATAGTTGATGAATCTAGAAAAAAAATCAAATGAGTGGTGGTAAGTAACTCAATGATTAGTACGTCACATATACAAAGATGAGTAAAATAATATAAGAGTTGACAAATATAAGGAGTAGATAAGAAAAACAAATAAAAGTTGGTAAGAGATAACAAGCTTGTAAATTATCCAAAAAAGTTAGCAATTTAATAAAAATGTCAAAAGTTATCAAGAAATTACAAAGAAATTAGGTGATTGGTATTACCAACAGTTTTTTCACACTTAAGAACATTTTCAAATATTTACCAGCATGAAAAAAAAATCCTAATCTTTTTAAATGGATCAGTAGAACCGTCCTTACAAATACAATGGGATTTTTGTTTGTCAAATATTCACAGTTTTTCATTGGTCGATATTGTAATTTTGGGACACGAGACATAGAGATAGTAGTTTCGATATTAAGATTGCAGATCAGAAAAATTTTAATTGAACAAAAGAATGCGTTTGATTAGCATCCCATACTTGTCTGATCTTTAGCCCAGAGAAAGTCGGGGTTTCTTTAGTTCAATTGGGAATGATTCTTTTTCTTTCTCTATACTAACCAAATAATGAAGAGAAGCCCGACATGAGAAGCTAATTGCAAAAACCATTGGATTTAGCTTAATTATTTCTACTTACACATAGAGACAGAAGGGTTGAAAGCAACCAACATGTTCAACATGTGTTGAACTCCAACCCAAAAGGGCTCATCTTCTCTTGTATGATGCCACTGAGGTAATCCATCATAGAAGGAGTAAGATGGCTAACCGAATCACCCACCTCACCTTTCTTAATAAACTTTTTTTCTCAACAGTTCTCTATACTACACCAATAAGGAGGATTGAAGATCCATCCATTATTAGTTTCATTTATTTCTAATGACACACATACAGAAAGTAAAAGTAATTAACACTCATAGTGTTTTGAACTCCAACTTAAAGGGCTCATCTTCTCTAGCATGATGCTATTGAGGCGATCCACCATGGAAGGAGTGAGATGGTTAACCCAATCACCCACCTCACCTTTCCTAAAAAAGCTTCTCTTCTCAGCCCTGCTATTCCCGGCCAGTACTTCGTTGGATTTGTTGACCTCCAGGTCCTTGAGGGTCTTGAAGCTGCACATTTTGGCTATCTCTTCAATCACACCTCCCTTCTCTTCCTCCTCAGTGAAGGGAAGCCCCACAAACTCGGCCACCTTCTTTAGCTGCCCTACAATATCTTCCTTCAAGTCCTCATACTTGAGGAACAATACCTTGTGTGGCCTCTCTAAGCTCTCCTTCCAATAGCACATGATTTGTTCCCAAAAGGGCCCATATGGTGTTTTCCCTTGGCAATAGATCTCGAAATGCTCTTCCAAGGACCACTCCGGTTGGCCCTCCAACTGCGCCGCCGCAAGTAAGAAATGCCAAGATGAAACCATGGTGTCCAATGGGTTCCGACAGATGTAAATAATCCAGCAATCCCACCGCTTGATGCACTCCGGCAAGGATGGATAAGGATGTGCGTCGCAAAGAGCCTCGGCTCTGCCAAGCTATCAAGGTCGGGCCTTGAGCTGTTTCCGTACTGCTGGAACTCAAAGTAAGGGACGAGTTCATGGGGGCTCAAAGTGAGCAAGGGTGTGTTGGAGATGTCAAAGCGGGAGCGGTTAACAACAGAGAACACAAGGACCTTTAGCCAGGTGGTCCCTGATTTGGGCTGAGAGGCCAGGACAATGTCCTTGTGTTTGGCTTGGAAGTGCCGCTGGAATGCGATCACTTTGGCAATCCTGAAGGTCGGGCACCAAAAGTTTTGGTAGAGGGACCGGAAAGGACGAACCACGTCTTTCGTTTGGGGAAGTGAAGCAATTAGTTCGTCAATGGCCTCCTGGTCATGTTCTTCACTACCTACGGTGGCGGAATGTGAAGAAAGTTGCTGGCGTGCCTGTCGCGACCTAAAAAATTTTCATGTTTCGGGCTAATGGATTATTAAGACTAATCTTAACTTGGGCCCTCCCAAGCCCTACCAATTCGCAACTTAGGGTTTAAGTCTTTAACATGCAAATATTTTTATGCTTGGAGTCGCCACTAATCAATTTACGGTAGGTCGATTAGAAACCTAAATAAAATATAGGGAGATATGTTTTATTTCTACGAACCAGAGATTCTAAGCTCGGGGACTTGATTACGCTAGATCTAGTCTAACGCCCTTTCGGTACCTTTTCTTTTCAAAAATATTTTGGCATGCAGTTTGGATCCATTTCAACTTAATTACTAACATATGAGGTGTTCATGCGGGTGCGCAAACCATCAATTTAACACTCAATAATTGAATATTAAATTGCAAGATTGGAAGAATTACTTACCTCGAAGCAACGCAAACATCTGCATAGTTAGCTAGAAAATCACATTAACATCCTAATATGATTTCTAATTAACAAGCAATTCACTCAATTTCTCTTTTGATTCTCACTTATTTAAATGAAATCTAATCTATATGCAATGACGTGCAAAAATGACATGCAAGTAATGCAACCTAGCATGCAAACTATATGTCATGCGACGACGTGACCTAATTCTGATGACGGGTAAATGATTTATTTTTGATATTTTCTAATGAAATTCGGAATAAAAATATGCCTAAAATAACATGCAACCTATGATGACTTAACATATCCTAACATGACTTATTTTTGGGATTTTTGTTAAAATTCGAAATAATAAATTACTTAAATTAAGAATGCAATCTATCTTAATCTACCATAAAGCAATTCATTCTTTTTTTGGGGTTTTCATGAAAATTCGGAATTAAAAAATAACCTAAATAATCTAATAAGATTAGAATATTTCTTAATTTAAACTAG
The DNA here is from genome assembly GCA_024500025.1 of Syzygium aromaticum. Lineage (NCBI taxonomy): Eukaryota > Viridiplantae > Streptophyta > Magnoliopsida > Myrtales > Myrtaceae > Syzygium > Syzygium aromaticum. The sequence continues at coordinate 8,350,914 of CM044886.1, forward strand.
GAAATAGATTATCTCAAGTCCTAATTTAAATTAAATAATTACTCTATCTTCTAGATACATTTAGGGTTCCCTAAACATGCAAAACTCAAATTCAAATCCTAACTGATATTTTTTGAATTTTCTGTTTAAAGAAAAGCAAATAATAAAAAAAAGACAAGGATAGCAACCACATTCAAATCGTCCACGCGATCCGCCAAATTTGTTTCAAACTCGGATTAGGTATAAAAATCGAACTATCGGTCATATCTATAGGGTTATAGATATTGACGGAAAGTTGATCGTTTAAATTTGGAAAGCAGATAAAGATCATTATCGTATCCAAGTGATTATGGATAGGATAATAATTTTCCGTATCGCCGCGTATCGTACCTTAGGGATAAGGTCGGATAGTCGTCCAGATACGTTGCTAAATTAGGAACGATTCCTAATTTTGAATATTTTCAAATATTGCGGATATATCGAACATTATCCTAAGATATCTAAATATCCACATGATATTCATGAAATATTCAAAACATGCAAATTAGGAAATTAAATATTCTGAAAAATATAGGATAATGTTCAATCACCTAATTTGCAGATAATCTCCAACTTTATCAATTTCGGAGAAACATCTTCTGAATTCTAAAGGAATGAAAATCAGATCTGGACACAGATACTGATCAGATTGTGAAAATTCCTTTTGAAAATCCAAATGAACTTCAATTTTGATGAAATTAGTATCAATGGAAAGATCTCAATCTCAGTATGAACTTTCATGAAGAAAAATTTTTCAGATTTCGAACACACAAATTTATGAAAATTGAAGAACACACGAAAGTCAATCTGGAACTGATCTGTCATCAGATTCATGCATATATGACGTTGCAGATCGTATCATGCTAACACGCTTGGAATTTTATGAAAATTTTATGGTGAACAGACAAAGATGTGATCTACAATTTTTGTGAAGAAAGTTTTTTCAAAAAATGATCATAGAAAATCATAAAAATCACGGAACAGCACAACATCAGTCAGAACATTATCAGAACAGACTTCAACATCATATTCCAGATTCTGATCCTAACTTCCGAAATAGTTTTGACATAGCAAATCAGGTCCGATTGAGGCATATGATATATCAAATCAAAGCTTAAGACGTGCTTTACGATTTTCTAGTTCATCACTTCACAAGATTTTGACATTAACGAGCTGAAATCGGCATCTCAAGCATACTGGTTTCTATGTACACGATTTTACAGAACAAAGTCCAAGTGCACTTACCTTGTTTAACGATGCTCCGGCACGAAATCGAGCGATCCGGCCTCCATATTCAGATCAAAAACAACACGGAGAAGTCTCGGAAAGCTCGGCCGACCTATGATAATAGATTGCACAAAATATAGTGAGAATCGATTCGATCTGGCACTAATGGACTAGTAATGATAAATCAAGTCAAGAGATGTGATCCGGCGGTCGTTTAACAAGAAACCGGCCACCACAGTGATGTGAAGACGCCAAGGAGTGTTGCCGCAAGTTCTGGATCGCCGGAGGAAGTCGCCGATCAGCCGGTTCAGCCGCTTGAACCGGCTGATCACATCATCGGCAGCAACGTTAGCAGAAGGCAGCGACGTCGGCTGGCGGTTGAGGCGGGACGACGGCGGCGCGGCGGCGTGCGGCGTGCCCCCGGTGGTGGTGCGCAACGTCACTTTCTCTCTCACACTTGCCTTTCTCTAAAAATCAGATCTGAATTATGTGTTGTCCCCTTTTCCCAAATTCTGACCTAATGATGTATATATAACACTAATCAAGGTCAATTAGATGGGCTCTATAGTCATAATGGGCTTAGGCTTAGGCTCTAATTTAATTTAAATGGGCTGAATTAACTTGGGCTTTTTATTTAATTAAGCACAATGGGCTGAATTAAGCTCAAATTAAAACAACCGAACCCGTTTGACTTGTAATTCCCGGCACTTGCATTCCGAGCGAGCTGAGTCTCGTTTGATGAAATTTAAGCTCATTTGCTACCGCCAATTCGATGCAAAAAATGCAATTAAATTAAATGAACCTAAACTATATGTTATGCAATTTAAATATTTTTGTTTAGGGGTTAAAAATTAATCCCTAATTTTCTATGCAAATTACAATTAAATGGTGAGTCGAAGTTTAGGTGTCAACAGCTGCCCCTCTTTGAAGGTGAGCTCGCAGAGGTTGCATTCAAAGACTAAATGATACCTAAATTTCAACCATGCAAATGCAATGAATGTTGTTTTTGTCGGGATTATGAATCCCATTTTTTAAAATGCAATAAGAAATGATGCATGCTGACATGAATGGAAAACATACCTGGAATTACTTACCTGACAGAACGATGGCGCAATTCGAGGCACGACTTTGACTTGTATGTTGTTTTGGCAAATGTCTGGGCTAAGTCCCATAGGTTTTTGCCTGATACACTGTTGATGAACTTCGGTAATCTGCAATTAAGTCAAAACACACGAAGAAAGCTCGACGTATCCAATCATCATCTGGATTCGCGAGAGTAGTTTGTAGCGAAAAAAAATGTAAAAACATTCCAATCTTTACAAACTACCTATTCATCTCCATAGGTATTTGTAAAGATTTAGCCGCTGCGCCTATATCTTTGACTCATAGGTGCGTCACGGGGGAACTCAAGAGAATATTCCGACTCTTATGAGATACCTATACATCTCCATAGATACTTATAAGGATTTGGCCGCTTTACCTATACATCTCCATAAGTGAACTACGGGGGAACACCTGAGGTTGAGGAATATTCCGACCTTTATGAGATACCTATACATCTCCATAGGTACTCATAAAGATTTGGCCGCTCTACCTATACATCTCCATAGGTGAGTAGCAGGGGAACATCCAGGACGGGGAGAATATTCCGACCTTTATAAGATACCTATACATCTCCATAGATATTTATAAAGATTTAGCCGTTTCACCTATACATCTCCATAGGTGAATCATGGGGGAATCTTCTCGAGATTGTGTAAAAATCTGTGATTTGGTGAACAAAGGGGCTAGCCCGAATGTTCGAGGGTTTCTTGACAAAGTACCTGGACATCATCGGAGGTACCTGAAAAGGGCTTGATTAATAGACACCTGAACATCATCAAAGGCATCTAGAGATCGCAACAAAAAGATCAAATATGGGACCTGACGATTGCTTGAACAGGTTGGGAATACCTAGATAGTTATGGACATCCAGGGGATAGAGATATACTTACCTGGTGATATCTCCGACTTTTGAGGGTGTGTCTCTTGCTAGACACGGTTTTAGGCAACATGTAATATGCATTCGCATTATCAAGAACACATATACATATGTACTATGATTTCAACTGGTTTTTTATGCACGATGGTTTCGTCAAATCGGCATTACAAACTTTGCTGGGGATAAATTAAGACAAGACAATTTGAATTCACAAGCGGGTATCTTGAAAATGTGGAATGAGGGACTTTCAGTCCGAAAGGTCTTTCACTCATTCTCATTGAAAAAAGGCTGATTTATGAGAATCTCTCTATCTCACCATTATCATGTGGACAAGGGTCCGAGTATTCTCGCAAGCGGTACGACCTTACCAATATGAGAGGTCTTTGCTATGAATGTAACATGGCTTGGTCAATGGCTTAGCAAAAGGGACTCTTTGAGTCAAGGCTATTGAAAGAATATCCTTCGTAATCGTCTCCGGGCTTACAAGTCAAGAACCCTGCAAAATGAGAGAGAAACGGACTTGCTCGCACTTCTTCGAGCTAAGCTTATAAGCATCTAAAACACTACGTTAGTTCAAGTGCCCTAATCTAAAGAGACTTTGTAAGGGACGTAACATATGCTAGACTCATGGGTTGAGAAATGAATGGATCATTAGGCTCAAAATGTGTATAATTGGGGTGAATAAGTTGGTGATCATCTTGGCATTGTCACCAGTCTTCTTATTCACCAGGGATTATCTCCTCGGTAGATGTTTCATTAGTTTCGAGAGTTCATCACTTGATTCCTTTGAGACTTGTAGGATTGCTACTCTACTGGGGATGATTTTGATATGTCATATCCTGACACATTTTTTGTTGGGCATTGGCCTTGCTTTTATCAGGCACACTGCTTTTTCTTGCCCTTCCTTTTTTTTTTTTTTGACACTTAATACATGTTGCTTACAACATAAACACTGGCCAGCTAATCTGACTGATTGACTTGCTGCTTGAACTCAGAAGCTCCTCGTCTTTTGTCTTCTATCGACACTTCGGATATGCTGTGTAGACAATGACGACTTTTGCCTTGCCCCAGTGTAGGCGATGATCACCAACTGGGTTTAAGAAATGAAATTGTAGGCTCAATTGGGCTTAGCAAAGGATAAAATGTGTATAGGATAGAGAAAGAAATGCTCTTCGTCATCCTAAGGCACTTGAACTTTCGTGTGAATTCATCTAAAAAAGCAACACTCGAAGATTGATGCAAGTGAGAGCAAGAAAATTTCAATTCATTTTTCACCTTATGATACTGATTTACTTCCAGTTTGCCCTAATGTGGGGTGGTTCTTGACAGGGGTAATTTGAATAAATTTCTCCAAGTGTTTAGGCTCAAAGTGGTGAAACAATAGATAAACTGTAGTGTTTGAGATAGAGAAATGAAATGCCTCTTGTCATCTCGGTCGTCGTACCTTTTGCGAGATAACTCTTTACCTTGCAGACATGGAATTTTTTGAACTCAACTCACTGGGGATTAATGCATGGGACTGTGTATAGGATATGGCTTGCCTTTCATCATCCCAATGTACCTCATTCAACACATTCAATTTATTCCACATGAGTTATCAGATTGTCTAAATAGACTTCCCCTTTGAAGCTAATGATACAGACCGACAAAACCATGCAGAAATTAAAGCCAATGCAAACATCTTAGCTTGAAATTGTTCGAAATCATTTATTCATCAATGAAATGTTTGCAATTCGGAAGTATAAAACCAAACACTGGAAAACTTTTGCTGTAGAATGTCAGGTTTTATCAAGGATAATACATCTTTAAAACATCAGAATTAACAGGGTTGGAGAACTCACGACCATCCATTTCTACGAGAATTAGGGCACCTCTGGGAAGTACCTTCTTAACCACATATGGACCGATGTAGTTTGGAGCAAATTTTCCTCCGGGAACAGGGAAAATTGGCAGCACCTTCCTTACGACTAGATCATTTACCTCAAAGTTTCTTGCACGCACCTTTTGGTTGAAGGACCTAGCTATCCTCTGGTGATAGGTTTGACCGTGGCAAATGGCTCTCAACCGCTTTTCATCAATCAGGTTTAACTGCTCAAGCCTTTGTCGCATCCATTCCGCTTCAGACAACTCCACTTGGGATAAAACTCGCAAGAAAGGGATTTCTACTTCGACAGGCAGGACTGCTTCCATGCCATACACTAGGGAAAAAGGGGTCGCATCGACAGAGGTTCGGATGGAAGTCCGATATGCCATTAGTGCAAATGGCAATCTCTCATGCCAGTCACGATAATTTTCAGCCGTTTTGGCCAGGATCTTCTTGATGTTCTTGTTAGCGGCTTCAACTGCTCCATTCATTTGTGAACGATAGGGAGATGAATTCAGATGCCGAATCTTAAACTCATTGAACAACTGATCCATGAACTTGTTGTTCAAATTCGTCCAATTATCAGTGACAATAGCCTCGAGGACACCATAATGAGCGATTATGTCTCGCCTGATGAATCTTACAACATTCTTCGCAGTAACGTTGGCGTAAGACGCGGCTTCAATCCACTTGGAGAAATAATCAATCGCAACCAAGATGAAATGGTGTCTATTCGATGCCTTGGGATTGATTGGGCCAATCACATCGATGCCTCACATTGAAAAAGGCCATGGCTCGGATAACTGACGTAACTTGTGGGGGGAACATTTATTTTATCCCCATAAACCTAACAGCGATGGCATCTTCGAACATGTTGGATACAGTTACTTTCAAGACTGAGCCAATAATATCCCAATCTCATGATTTTCTTAGCTAGCATATGGCCATTCATGTGTGGACCACATATCCCCTCGTGTATTTCTTGCATGATTCTGGTTGCTTCAGCTGCTTCTACACACCTCAACAGGATCGAATCATAAGATTTTTTGTATAGCTTTTCACCACTGACAAAGAATTTTGAAGCCATTTTCATTATGTACTTCCTGTCAGCCGGAGTGCTTCCTTCAGGAAACTCTCGTCTCTGGATATAATTCATGATGTCGTAATACCATGGCTTCTCGTCCGGTTCTCCAATCACAACCATACAGTAGGCCGGCTTTGTTAGGACTTCGATTTTCAAGGGTTCTACCTCTATTCCACCAGTCACTTGCAGCATGGATGATAACGTCGCTAGCGCATCAGCGAACTGATTATGGGACCTCGACAAGTACTCAAAGGAGATGTCTTTGAATTCCTCTATGATTTCTTCGAGGTATTCATGGTACGGCACTAGTTTGGTGTCCCTTGTCTTCCATTCTCCTACAGTTTAGAGAATAATCAGAGCGGAATAACCAAACACTTTCAATTTGGTTATCCCCATTTCCATTGCTGCTTGAAGTCCGAGGATGCATGCTTCGTACTCGGCTATGTTGTTGGTACACGGGAACACCAACTTCGCTGCTACTGGATAATGCTGCTTATCTGGGGATATTAAGACAGCCCCAGTGCCAGAACCATACAAGTTCACGGCTCCATCGAAAAACATGGTCCATGTGTCTTCCTTTATTACCAGAATGCGGTCTTCTAGGGAATATCTATCATTATCCGAGGTTTTGGGATTCTCGGCTAACACATCGGCGATTACTCGGCCTTTAACTGACTTCTGTGACATCATCTGGACATCAAACTCTGAAATTAAGATCTGCCATTTGGCTAACTTCCCTACCAAAGCCGGTTGATCAAGTAAATATTTGATGGGATCATTTTTAGTCACCAGGAGAGTCTGGTGATGCAGTGTATACTGTCTCAGCCTATGGAGCACCCATACTAGTGCAGCACAAGTCTTCTCGGCTTCAGGGTAATTCAACTCCAAGACGGTGAACTTCTTACTCAAGTAATAAATGGCTCGCTCCTTTCCATCTTCAGGACTTTTCTGGGCTAGCATCGCTCCCAAAGACTCGCTATAAATAGTGAGGTAAAGGATCAAAGGCTGGCCCGACATTGGAGGGACTAACACTGGTGGTTTCATCAGGTACTGCTTCAGTTCATTAAACGCTTCCTGGCAATTATCGTCCCATTTCACTTGAGCATTCTTCCTTAGAAGTTTGAAGAACGGTTTAGTAGTTTCGGAAAGCTGGGAAATGAAACGGGCTATGTAGTTCAATCTACTCAGGAGGCTCCGCACTTCTTTCACGGTCGACGGGGGTTGTAGCTCACATATGGCCTTCACTTTGGAAGGATCAACTTCAATGCCCTTACTGCTTACTACAAATCCGAGTAATTTGCCCGAGGTTGCTCCGAATATGCACTTCGCTGGGTTAAGACGGAGTTTAAACTCACGGAGTCGGTCGAATAATTTCTTCAGGGTGTCAACATGACTCTCTCCGGGTCGAGACTTAGCAATCATGTCATCAACATAAATCTCGATCTCCTTGTGCATCATGCCATGGAAAAGAGTTACCATTGCCCGTTGGTACGTTGCCCCGGCATTTTTGAGACCGAAGGGCATGACCTTATAGTGGAATGTATTCCAAGGAGTGATGAATGCAGTTTTCTCTTTATCACTGTCTTTCATTCTTATCTGATTATAACCCGAGAAACCATCCATGAAGGAGAACAGTTCAAATCCAGCAGTACTGTCTACCAGAACGTCTATGTGCGGTAATGGGAAGTCATCTTTAAGGCTGGCTTTGTTCAGGTTGCGATAGTCCATGCAAACCCGAACTCGGCCATCCTTCTTCATGACTGGCACAATGTTGGCCACCCAGGTTGGATATTAAGTGACTTCGATGAATCCCACTTTTAAAAGCTTCACGACCTCCTCTTCTATTTTCTTCAATAGCTCAGGTTTGGTTCTCCGTAGCCTCTGCTTCTTGGGCGGCATGCCGGGATTAGTAGGCAAGCCATGCTTTACAATAGAAGGGTCTAAACCCGGCATATCAGCGTATGACCAGGCAAAGATATCCTGGTAATCCTTTAGTAATTGGACTAAGCGTTTAGCTTCACCTTCAGGAAGGGTTGCCCCAATTTTCACCTCCTTGGGTTCTCCGGAATCACTCAGATTGATGGTGATTGTGTGATCTACCGTCAGGACTTTAGGCTTTTCATACAGCTCTAGGTCGCGCTGAATGTCAGAGGAATCATCAAGTTCTCCGACATCATCGGGATCAAGCTCGGTTGCATATAATTCATCATTTTGGACCGTTCCCATACCCTCACGTGTCACAAGATTATCTCTGAAACATAAAGTAAGGGATTCAGAAGGACAAACAGGGCTAAACATTGCATTTTTTTTGTAATTTTTTTTTTTGAAATTCTTTTCGAAAAAATTTTAACATGAGGGAGCACGAAGAAGCCCAGGCCTCAGAATTCTCCTTGGACGATATTTTTCTTTTATCGGTTGGATATCATCACTGGGCTGGTTTGATGTACCTCAACGTGCCCTAAAAAAACTGAAAATAACTTGTAATTTCATTGATCATTTCGAAATGAATTACATTTATTGAATGGAAATTGCAACAACCAAGTCCTAGAAACGAGAACGGAAAGCAACACCCGAGATGGGGCAAATCCTAAAAAGCAGTAAAAACTCCCACGCAGGGGAGTGTGCGAAAAAGTAAAGATTTTACTCTTGTGGGCCAGTGCCCATTCCCTCTAACGGTCCTTCTTCGATAGCTCCAATGAAGACATCATCGAACAGGGCAGTAATTCCTTCTATTGCATCATCAAAATCTCTTGTCATTTGAGGTGTTGGATCATCCATACCTCCCCATCCGTCGGGAACAATGTCACGGGGATCAACATAGAAACTCGGAGGTGCTGAGTACTTCAGATAATAGTCAAACTTGCCGCTCGGTTGCCCCAAAGTGTCGATCACCTCCTTCTTTTCATGCATTATTCTTGCAGGGCCTGTGAATGTAGTGCGAATGTGTGGAGGCAACCTACCACGCTCACATTCTCCATCATTCGGCCTTTCATTGGATTGCTGTCTATTCTGCTCAACTCCTTAACCTCGACCTCGACCATATCCACGTCTCTCATTGTTCGGCACAGTTGATCCCTGGTACCCCAATCCAGAAGTACGAGGTCTTTGGGAGGCTTCGACCGGTCGGCGGATACCTTGACCATCTCTGCCAAGGCCTTCGCCTGGGATGAAGCCCTGAGATACCATTACTCTTCCAACCATTACTGCAGCATTTGACACCTCAGGAACTGGCGGCGATGATCCTCTAGACGCATGAATGGTCGATACGAGCTCAAGCGACTGATAGCTCGATTAAATTTTGCAGTCCGGCTCGACATAGGGGATAGCCCGTTGCATGATAAATTGGGTGCTCTTCTTCACCGTGTACTGTGACTAATTTCCTCTCCACCACGAACTTCACTTTCTGATGTAGACTGGACGGCACAGCTCCAGCAGTATGAATCCATGGACAACCCAGCAGAAAGTTGAATGCAGTGGGAATGTCCATGACTTGAAATAGGACGTTGAACACTGTTGGTCCTATCTGTATGTCAAGGGGGATTTCTCCCATTACTTCTTTCTTCGTTCCGTCAAAGGCTCGTATGGTGGTCTTCGCAACATTTATCCTAGAAGGATCTATCTTAAGGCGGTGTAAAGTTACCAAATAACAGATGTTCAAGGCCGAACCGTTATCAATGAGTACCCGGGCTACGTGCGAGGCCTTGTATTTGACAGAAATATATAATGCTTTAGTATGTCCTCTGCCTTCTAGAGGGAATTCCTCATCCAAGAAGGCTATGAGGTCTTTGAAGAGTATGGAACCCACAAATTCCTCCAGTCTCTCATGATCGATCGTCTTAGGCACGTGGACTTCACTTAACACTTTCATCAGGGCCTTTTGATGTTTGACAGACGTTTGGAGGAGTTCAAGCAGAGAGATTTGCGCAGGCATCTTGCGCAGCTGTTCAACTATGTTGTACTCACTGGCCTTGATCATAGCCAGGAATTCTTTAGCTTCTTCATCAGTGACAGGCTTTGCAGGTTGAGCATTTGCTTGGCCATAGGCACGTCCAGATCTAGTGACTAAGTCAACATCGAGACTGTAGGACCAAGGGACTGCCTTATCATCCGAGTATTCATACGGTTGAGGTATCTCGATCGCTACCCCTTCATCAGCTGCGGGCGTGTTTATTATGATCCCTTCATCATGAGTCACGTCTTTGAGCGGAGGCATGTCTTCCGGCAAAGGGTCGAGCTTGTCCTTCCCGGTGTTCAGCGTAGCAAACTCTTCATCCCAGTTAATGACGACCTCGGAGATAGTAGAGACGATGCCGGTGTGGTCGGCATAAACGATCAACCCAGCCTGTACCATCTCTGAGATTCTTTCTCTCATGATGGCCAGGGAAAGAACTTCATTACTCGGGTAATAACCGGCTTTCACCAACTCACCGTAAACCTCAACAGTGTATACCTTGACGTTCTTGATTCAACCAACATCGAAACAGAATATGGCATTTACATTGCCCGCGTGATCAGGGAGCGGGTTGCTCTGAACATTCGGCTTAGCGGGTTGGAACGAGAAAGCCTTCGTGTCCAGAAGGTTCTGGATTCGATGCTTGAGGATAGAGCAATCGTCGGTTGAGTGTCCCGATTCGCCTATGTGATAATCGCATTTCTTTGATGGGTCGTAGTTATAAAACTGCTCAAGATTAGGCTGTTTTGGCTCGGCAGAGAGCAAGCCTTTCTTCTGGAGCACTGCCAATACTTGAGACAACGATCCGGGGAGAGGGCTGAATTGCCTTCTGTTATTTCTCCTCTGAAAAGGTTGATGACCCGTGTTTTGGTGCTGAGCTTCTGCTACTTGAATTGCCAGGGCTGGGTTAGTATTCCGCCGGATCGGTTGGTTATAAGTCACATTCACTTCAGCTGCCGGTTCCTTCTCTTTTCTTGCACTAAATCTTTTGGTCGACGAGGACGGCTCGACAAACCACCCATCTTTCAGCCCTATCTCGATCTGTTCGCCTATGGGAATGAGTTGGTTGAAGTTGTCAGCCGGAATGGCCACCATTCGATTACGGTACTCGAACGGGAGAGTCTTGATGAACATCCTCTTTAGCTCACTGTCAATAGGTTCTGGGACAACCTGAGCGATTAAATTCCTCCATCTGATAGCATAGTTTTTGAAGGACTCAGTCTTTTTCATCTGAGCACGTTCGAGGTCATCGCGGGTGGGAGTGATGTCCGTTATAAACCTGTATTGCTTCAGGAATACCTCACTAGCTTCCTTCCAGGTTTTGAGGCCATTTATCTTCTTCATAAGGTACTAGTTCAGAGCAGGGCCGGTCAAGCTCGCTTGGAATGCATGGATCATCAGGAGCTAGTTGTCAACGTACGAGGTCATTTGCACGTGATAGAGCTGCAAGTGGGCTTTTGGGCATGTGGTGCCATTGTACTTGTCAAAGTCTGGCATCTTGAACTTCTTCGGGATTTTGATCTGTGAGTACAGGGACAGATCAATCGAGGGTGAATCCTGTGAACCCTCCAGCTGCTTCACTCTCTCTTCGAATTTGCTGACTCATTCATTTGGTTTGTCTTTGTTGACGATGATCTGGATGGGGTCGTCTTCCAGTCAGGAATATCATCATCTTCCTCAAGATCAACATTCTTTCCACCTTTATGCTTTGGAGCTGATGCCTCGAGGGATGTTGGAACGGGGATCGACCGAAGAGTCTTGATTTTAGCGGACATCTGCTACATTGCGATGACGAGTTGCTTCATCTGGTCTTCCATACCAACAACACGCTCTTGCAAGTTGGTTTGATCGGCCATTTTGGCTCTCGATCGTGTACGAATAGGCGATCATGATCGGTCCGTAATTACCTAATTTGCAAAATAGAGCATGGTAATTATGCGTCCTCAAAACGATCGATCCATGACTCAGTCTAATCGTCTCTTTTTATTCCCATTTTTCATGACATTTTTCATTATTCCACGTATTTGTGAAAATGGTGGCAAATTTCTTAGGAAATAATGACTTATGATAGACCCAGGAAAATAATGATAATAATTGAAAGTAATTTTTTTAAAGCTTTATTCTTTCTTTTTCTTTCCCTTTGAAAAGAAATTCAATGATCATTACTTTCAAAAATTACGATCGACTTAGACCTATCATGGACCGACCACATGTACGAAACATAAATAAAGTGCGAGAAAAAGGTTGAGAAAACTTACTTCACCGGGTAAGGTAATGGCAATCACATAGACATGCGCATGGAATATAAGGTTCGATTTCTACCTAGACTCTGGCTTGCAAAGTGGAGACGAGAGGATTACCGAGCTAAACTAGTCATGGTGGTGGTTAGGCTAGGATTCCCTTGACTCCGGCTTAGTCAAAGAGCCGACTCGGGTTGCAAAGAGCACAACCGTGGTGGGTATTCAATGACACCATGAAAGAAAATTTCGGGACCGAGGAGAGCGACCCGTACCACATGATTTTGGTCGGGGTATCCACTACCTCAGTACCATCCTAAACCTATGCCGCTCAGGTCCGGCAGCGGGTAGTGTGTGCGGTGTAGTGTAAATGTAAGGCATGCACAGCAAGTTATATCAAACAGCGCTTCGTGCATAAATTAAACCATACATCCGAACACCTCCCTGCAAAACAAATGTTAACAATCACGCCTCCCCTTATACCTCCCATTCTGCAAGAACATTTAACACCTAAAATGTTAGGGACGTACCTGGGATCCTCGCTGCCAAACAAAAATTATTTTTGAAATGAAAAATTGGCCTAAGTCCACTAAGAGTTTTAACTCTAATCCCCAGCGGAGTCGCCAAGCTGTCGCGACCTAAAAAATTTTCATTTTTCGGGCTAATGGATTATTAAGACTAATCTTAACTCGGGCCCTCCCAAGCCCTACCAATTCGCAACTTAGGGTTTAAGTCTTTAACATGCAAATATTTTTATGCTTGGAGTCGCCACTAATCAATTTACGGTAGGTCAATTAGAAACCTAAATAAAACATAGGGAGATATGTTTTATTTCTACGAACCAGAGATTCTAAGCCCGGGGACTTAATTACGCTAGATCTAGTCTAACGCCCTTTCGGTACCTTTTCTTTTCAAAAATATTTTGGCATGCAGTTTGAATCCATTTCAACTTAATTACTAACATGTGAGGTGTTCATGCGGGTGCGCAAACCATCAATTTAACACTCAATAATTGAATATTAAATTGCAAGATTGGAAGAATTACTTACCTCGAAGCAACGCAAACATCTGCATAGTTAGCTAAAAAATCACATTAACATCCTAATATGATTTCTAATTAACAAGCAATTCACTCAATTTCTCTTTTGATTTTCACTTATTTAAATGAAATCTAATCTATATGCAATGACGTGCAAAAATGACATGCAAGTAATGCAACATAGCATGCAAACTATATGTCATGCGACGACGTGACCTAATTCTGATGACGGGTAAATGATTTATTTTTGATATTTTCTAATGAAATTCGGAATAAAAATATGCCTAAAATAACATGCAACCTATGATGACTTAACATATCCTAACATGACTTATTTTTGGGATTTTTGTTAAAATTCGAAATAATAAATTACTTAAATTAAGAATGCAATCTATCCTAATCTACCATAAAGCAATTCATTCTTTTTTTGGGGTTTTTATGAAAATTCGGAATTAAAAAATAACCTAAATAATCTAATAAGATTAGAATATTTCTTAATTTAAACTAGGAAATAGATTATCTCAAGTCCTAATTTAAATTAAATAATTACTCTATCTTCTAGATACATTTAGGGTTCCCTAAACATGAAAAACTCAAATTCAAATCCTAACTGATATTTTTTGAATTTTCTGTTTAAAGAAAAGCAAATAATAAAAAAAAGACAAGGATAGCAACCACATTCAAATCGTCCACGCGATCCGCCAAATTTGTTTCAAACTCGGATTAGGTATAAAAATCGAACTATCGGTCATATCTATAGGGTTATAGATATTGACGGAAAGTTGATCGTTTAAATTTGGAAAGCAGATAAAGATCATTATCGTATCCAAGTGATTATGGATATGATAATAATTTTCCGTATCGCCGCGTATCATACCTTAGGGATAAGGTCGGATAGTCGTCCAGATACGTTGCTAAATTAGGAACGATTCCTAATTTTGAATATTTTCAAATATTGCGGATATATCGAACATTATCCTAAGATATCTAAATATCCACATGATATTCATGAAATATTCAAAACATGCAAATTAGGAAATTAAATATTCTGAAAAATATAGGATAATGTTCAATCACCTAATTTGCAGATAATCTCCAACTTTATCAATTTCGGAGAAACATCTTCTGAATTCTAAAGGAATGAAAATCAGATCTGGACACAGATACTGATCAGATTGTGAAAATTCCTTTTGAAAATCCAAATGACCTCCGATTTTGATGAAATTAGTATCAATGGAAAGATCTCAATCTCAGTATGAACTTTTATGAAGAAAACTTTTTCAGATTTCGAATACACAAATTTATGAAAATTGAAGAACACACGAAGGTCAATCTGGAACTGATCTGTCATCAGATTCATGCATATATGACGTTGCAGATCGTATCATGCTAACACGCTTGGAATTTTATGAAAATTTTATGGTGAACAGACAAAGATGTGATCTACAATTTTTGTGAAGAAAGTTTTTTCAAAAAATGATCATAGAAAATCATAAAAATCACGGAACAGCACAACATCAGTCAGAACATTATCAGAACAGACTTCAACATCATATTCCAGATTCTGATCCTAACTTCCGAAATAGTTTTGACATAGCAAATCAGGTCCGATTGAGGCATATGATATATCAAATCAAAGCTTAAGACGTGCTTTACGATTTTCTAGTTCATCACTTCACAAGATTTTGACATTAACGAGCTGAAATCGGCATCTCAAGCATACTGGTTTCTATGTACACGATTTTACAGAACAAAGTCCAAGTGCACTTACCTTGTTTAACGATGCTCCGGCACGAAATCGAGCGATCCGGCCTCCATATTCAGATCAAAAACAACACGGAGAAGTCTCGGAAAGCTCGACCGACCTATGATAATAGATTGCACAAAATATAGTGAGCATCGATTCGATCTGGCACTAATGGACTAGTAATGATAAATCAAGTCAAGAGATGTGATCCGGCGGTCGTTTAACAAGAAACCGGCCACCACAGTGATGTGAAGACGCCAAGGAGTGTTGCCGCAAGTTCTGGATCGCCGGAGGAAGTCGCCGATCAGCCGGTTCAGCCGCTTGAACCGGCTGATCACATCATCAGCAGCAGCGTTAGCGGAAGGCAGCGACGTCGGCTGGCAGTTGAGGCGGGACGACGGCGGTGCGGCGGCGTGCGGCGTGCCCCCGGTGGTGGTGCGCAACGTCACTTTCTCTCTCACACTTGCCTTTCTCTAAAAATCAGATCTGAATTATGTGTTGTCCCCTTCTCCCAAATTCTGACCTAATGATGTATATATAACACTAATCAAGGTCAATTAGATGGGCTCTATAGTCATAATGGGCTTAGGCTTAGGCTCTAATTTAATTTAAATGGGCTGAATTAACTTGGGCTTTTTATTTAATTAAGCACAATGGGCTGAATTAAGCTCAAATTAAAACAACCGAACCCGTTTGACTTGTAATTCCCGGCACTTGCATTCCGAGCGAGCTGAGTCTCGTTTGATGAAATTTAAGCTCATTTGCTACCGCCAATTCGATGCAAAAAATGCAATTAAATTAAATAAACCTAAACTATATGTTATGCAATTTAAATATTTTTGTTTAGGGGTTAAAAATTAATCCCTAATTTTCTATGTAAATTACAATTAAATGGTGAGTCGAAGTTTAGGTGTCAACAGTGCCATTAATGTTTGAGTAAGAATCGAAACAAGAAGATGAATGTGAAGCACTATTCTTCGTCACTGCTTTATATAGGCAAAGAATGACCACAGACCCCTAGTAAGTCCCGGCTCATTTATTGCACGATACGAGTTAAAACACTTGTGTCGGCTTAGGTGACGTCAACGAGGGCACCAAACTCATGATTAACATTGTAATGCACATTTCTAACATTGTGTGCGCCACAGAACAGATTTGTTCGGCGCATGGTAAATTTGAATAACCGATAGTGAATTTGAAATATTGTTTAAGGTAAAAAATGATTGATAACTTATTGGTCCAGTCAATTGTTTGTAAGATAACAAAGAAATAATAATTTTAACTTAAATCCATTATTAGATTACCAATTGTTTTTAAATTTTCCAAGTAGACTTTTTTTTGGCTTCAAGATCACGAATTGCTTACCTACTTTACTGATAATACTGGTTAACGGTTATAAATAACGATCTAAATAATTATTTTCACACGGTAAATTCCTAGTAGATTATTATCATTGTTTCAAGATTTGATGAGTAACGTGTATCTATAACATACTAAGGAATTAATTCATTTACCAAGTTGAAATACCCTTGTAGATTATGATAATTGTTCTTTTTTACAAGTGGGCATGCATTTCTGCTAATAGATTACTAGTTGCACAATACTCTACTAATGTTGCCATTTGATGGTTGTTTGTAACTTATAAAAACCACTCTATCCATAGACTATTGACATTTGTGTCGATTTGACAAGTAGCAACGGCTATTTATCAGTAACATACTAAGTAAATAATCGATTTACTTCTGAGACTATGGGCACAAAAATAGAAGTCCATAGGCAAGCAAATCTCCTATGAAGAGAAAAGTATGCAAGGAAGTGATATGTGCAAAAGTTGACCATTGCAAATGTAAAAATGTCTGCATGGAAATAATTCGTGCAAAATCCGATCATTGCATTGTTCTCATGGAATTTCATTTCTGCCAAGCATGTCCACGATTACAAAACGGGCACAAAACATGTATTACAACTCATACATGCCTTTACACAAGCAATTTCTACCAACACAGTCTGGAAAACTCAGCACATCCTTCCCCTTCAGCTTTCCACAAATGTGAGCTAAAATCACACTAACAATAAACACCCAAGACAAAACCAACATCGTCTTCAACCGAGAATTTTCTTTGTTGAGCTTTGCCGTATTTTGTTTCGCACGTTTCAGTTGTGTTTTGAAGGCTATCACTTCAGCTTCTATGGAACTGCCATTATTCTCGTGATGGGTAGACACAGATTTTTCTTTGATATTGACCCCTGGAAAATTATTTAATACAATCTGTGGCGAATGAGTGATTTTAGCATCAACTCAACTGATAAATCTGCATCTTGCATTAAATTTTATATCTTTGACAGCTGTGACATTTTTTTCTTCGATTCTCTTTTCTCCTCGCTCTTTTTATTTTTTTGGGTAATTTTACCTTGCTCTTTGCGAAGGAGATTATAGGCCACAAAATCAAATCACAAACGTACCACTGTCTTTTGGAAAGGTAATTGTCCTTGATTGCGACAACTCAGAGGATTTTTTTGTGGATCTTGATGTCTGGGGAACTTCTCCGGGTCCGCATTTTATACATCATATGTCAGAAAGCTACCCAGTGCATGGCCAGGACAATTGGACAGCCTGTCGGAATTTAACTTTTATTACTTTGTAACAGGACTACACAGTTGGTGCATCGATTGCCTTGTCGCAGACCCCAAGCAAATCTTAGCCATGCATAAAACGTGGGCACGTTCCACGCGTGGGACCATATCAAAAGCAACCATACCCAATCTTTAGAGCTGAGGGAGCAACTCATATTTGGGGGCCCATCGAGTAATAGCCACAAGGTGTTGAAATGATATTTTCAGTCCTATATTGTCCGATTGTTTGCCTTAGTTAGCAAATCAGTAAGATAGACGGGAAAACTCCACTGTTGCCTGTTCTTTAGGGAGCGCTTGCACAGATTCTAGACCTGTATGATGGACACATTTGCTCAAACTTCAAGGTTCATTTGATTTCTTGTTGGAGGTTAGGAGAATGCTCGAGTTTGTGCTCATTAAATTGAACTTCCACTTGTTTGTTGACTCTTAGTTAAAACTACGGTAACGCAATTCAGTGACTTAGTCTCTCTTCCTGTCACACAAATTTCAAAATTTATAATCCATGCTTGATGAATCATCATGTTAGAAAAATAAGTCGACATGGATTACCAAAAGCTAGATTATCTTTTGCTCTTGCTGTTGATTAGATCAATCAGGTTGTGTTTGGTAATTCGGATTTGAGTCCGAAGAGAATAACAAAATATCATATTTGATGTTTCATCATGTTCTCTGGATTGGATATACCTAGATAAAATGTCGAGTAAGAAATCTGAGTTAGGAAGTGTGATAAACCCGAATTGGATAACATTTTTATGAACATAGCTTAACAATTTTCTTCTAATGATGAAGTGATGGAGTGACACATCCAACTTCGCTGGCCACCATGCACCTCCACGACAGTCAATTATCATCACTTCCAACCTCCGTGCAATCGTCATTGCCTTTGACCATCGCCGATCATCATCACTGTCCACCCATTCGTGCTCCAATGACTAAGGGTGAAAATGAAAAGTTATATGTCACATGGCTATCACCATTGAAGAACTCAAATACTTTCAAGAGTGCGCTATCACTACAAAAAAAGTAGGTTTTAGCGACCAATTTTGCCACAAAAATAGTGGAAAAATTCGTCACTAAATGAATTTGCGACAAAAAAATTTCATCGCCAATTCGGCATTGCAAAATTTGGCGACAAAAAATTTCAATTTTCATTGCTAAATTGCAATGAAATATATTTGTGGCAAAATTCGTCGTTAATTGTTCGTAGCAAAATTCGTCGCTAATTAGCCACGAACTGTATTCATGGCAAAATTCGTTGCTAATTTGCCACGATTTTTTTTTGTCAGTAATTTGCGATGAACTTATTCGTAACGAAATTCGTTGCTAATTTGCCACGAAAATTTCTTACTTTTGCCACGAACATTGTTCTGGAACGAATTTAGCAATAAATTTTTATTAATTCGAAGCAAATTAGTGACGAATTTGAATCCGTCGCAAATTAGCAATGAATTTGAATCCGTCGCTAATTAGTAATGGAATTAGCGACGAAAATAAAATAGTCGAGAATGTGCTGCGAATTTTATAGTTCATCACTAATTCCATTGCTAATTTGCGACGAAAATAAACTTTCGCCACTTCGTCGCTAATTTCGTTGCTAATTAGTGACAGATTCAAATTCGTCGTTAATTTTTTGTGGAAAATTCGTCGCTAAATATTCGTGGCAAAATTTGTCGCTAATTATTCGTGGCAAAATTTGTCGCCAATTTGCCATGAAATTTTTTTTTTTGGTAAGTAATTTACGACGAACTTATTCATAGCAAAATTCTTCGCTAATTTGCCACGAAAAATTTTTACTTTTGCTACGAACATTGTTCTGGAACGAATTTAATGACGAATTTTTATTAATTCGTCGCAAATTAGTGACCAATTTGAATCCGTCGCTAATTAGCGATGAAAATAAAATAGTCGGGAATGTGCCGCGAATTTTATAGTTCATCACTAATTCCGTCGCTAATTTGCAATGAATTTAGCGATGAAAATAAACTTTCACCGCACATTCACAACTATTTTTATTGTTCGTCGCTAATTGGCGACGGATTCAAATTCGTCCTTAATTTGCGACGGAATTAGCAATCAATTTTTTTTCGTCGTTAATTTTTCGTGGCAAGATTCTTTTTCATGACAAAATTCGTTGTCAATTTGCCACGAAATTTTTTTTTTGGTCAGTAATTTGGAACGAACTTATTCATGGCAAAATTTGTCATTAATTTGCCACAAAAAAATTTTACTTTTGCCATGAACGTTGTTCTGGAACGAATTTAGCGACAAATTTTTATTAATTCATTGCAAATTAGTGATTAATTTGAATCCGTCGCTAATTAGCGACGGAATTAGCGATGAAAATAAAATAGTCGGGAACATGCTGCAAATTTTATAGTTCATCGCTAATTCCGTCGCTAATTTGCAACGAATTTAGCGACGAAAATAAACTTTCGCCACACATTCGCAACTATTTTTATAGTTCGTCACCAATTTTGTCACTAATTAGTGACTGATTCAAATTCGTCGCTAAATTGCGACGGAATTAGCAACAAATTTGAATTCGTCACTAATTAGTGACAAAATTAATGACAAACTATAAAATATTTGTGAATGTGCAACAAAAGTTTATTACAGGTTGGCCTCCTACTAGTCAAGATAACCACGTGCGTCGTAATCACAACTGGCACAGTGCAACTTGTATCTAATCCATGACTGAAACCTGGTATATCTACCACAAACTCAGCCTTGCAGAGTTCCTTCTAACCTCTACTATCAAGTACACTAATATTAGTAGCAACGGTTCATGCTCTAATTTAAATTCTCAATAAATTACAGTCTTTCCATGAAACTCCTGATACGAAGACAATTTGCATAGAAATTACATAAGTTGATAACTTTATTTTAGAATGGTGAAGTTATGCTGCTAAAGCTAAGCTCCAAAGTGTTTTCTAGTATAGTGACCAGAGGGCCACACAATGCCTAAAAGAATTCTACAAGGCATCAGCAACCGGCAATAATGTTGGGAACCCGCAAGAAGTCAGTCTAGAGGGCCTTGCCTCGGCAGTAATATGACATCAAACAAGTGAAGCTATCACCATGTCAATTGTCAAAACTATCCACATGATAATCATTCTGCCAGCACATTACACGGCTGCCTCCTTCTCTGCTTCTTATCAACATCAAATTGCTGCTTGGAAAAAAGAGAAGAGTAAACATGGTTAACATGTGAGGCAATGTTATGATATGATTCCCTATTCTATTTCATCACCAGTAACAGAATGCAAATACAATGTTTCAAGAAACAGCATTGACATTTAGGTTATAACCACTAGAAGATACGTAGGTGAGGAACTTCACCTGTTGGCACAGAAAATGGGGAACCTAAACTCTCTTGGAACCATCAGCCAGACGTTTAAAGGGCAAATGGTTTTCCATGGGAAAAGAATCATTGTTGACCTACAAGTAGATGCAATACAAATGTTAATGCTTTCCTCAAACCATTGAATCTTTGAAACCAAACAATTTATTTAATATATAAATAAATCTTAAGTTACTGTAAGAAGGACAAAGAAAAGTGAGGGATAGAGCAAGGTATAACTTCTCACATACATGATTCTCAAGACAAGGGTCTCAACAAGAAAGTGCGACATATAGACTTTCGCGTCAGTAGAATATCACATCAAGTTTCCAGCAAGGTTAACATTGCCTATGAGGTAGGTTTGTTCCGCAAATTCAAGTTTTAAAGAGCTTGATGAAGTAATCAACAAGCTCATATAGGCTATAGAAGCATATTGACAAGCAGCACAAATTGAAGTTAATGCTATATTCTGATTAAATTCAGATCGTACCTGATTTTGAATAACCTCTATTAACAATTCTTGACAACCTGACGCATATACATTCTCTAAACTAGAGCATTGAATTAGCAATTGATCTGAGAATGCAAAGAAAATTAAAGTTAGATTAGGATACAAATTGGAAAAGCATGTGAGATGCATCAATATCCCATTAATTAAAGTAAGCACTCAATCAAGACCAATACATTTTTTAAAACGTACCAGGGAGCAAATTTTTACAAGCATTGAGATTCAGGCCATTCAACTCTGGGCAGTTCAAATACAGGGCCTGCATTTCAATCAACAAAATAAGAACCACAAGGAACCCATGGTAACAGAATGCAATATACAAATTATAGGATCTCGGAGTCTCACATCTAAGCCACTACAACCCCACAAGCTGAGTTTTTTTAATTTGCTGTGCTTTATAATAAGCTTATGGTGTATGAGGTGAAGATTGCTGTTGGGCCTTTTCTCCATCCCATGGTTGGTGGCTTCATCAGAGATGAAGCTTTCGTCGTTACTATCACATACAGTCATACCACAGTCCATGAGTTCAAGAAGAGGCAGCTGAGCTGTGGCAAACTGAATTCCACCTGAAATATATAAACAGTTAGTGAACCAAAATAAAATGCAAGAAATGATTTGAATAGATTCATGTTAAGCATGACAAACAATGAACCTATAGTGCTAACTGAAAGGAAATGCCATTTATTTACAGAGTAGTCCAGGAAGTTGCTTGAAGAGATGCTAGGACAAAGGGCAAGTAGGAGTCTTGATAATGTTTCAGGAAACACATTACATATCATCCTGATGCCACTGTCACTAATGCTTGACCTGCATGTAACAATAAATTCATGGTTAAAAAAGAAGTGCAATTGTTGGGGCTGATGATTAAATTATATTCCTTCATGCTCTAAGCATCTATGGTCATTACCAATGAGCCCTATTTGTCACACTATTTGAAACCGAATGTGTTTATATCATGCATGGGAACTTTTGCAAAAGAAAAAAAAAACCATGAATTGACACGATGAAGCTCAATTTTCTATACCACTGTGATATCTCATAAATCAAACAACATAGGACCTCACAGCAGAATATACCCAGCAATTCTAAATCCGAAAAGCTTGAAGCTATGGCAGCAACAGATGCATCAGTGATTTCTGATCCAAGCACCAGTGATAGCATCCGCAAACCCCTGTACAATGAAAAAATTTAGCAGTGGTCATCAAAGCTGTATCTAATTAATGATGCTTCAATGCTCTTATGGAAAATTTCGGTCTTTAGTATCTAGGAAGTGAACTTAGGATCTATATGATCACTAGATAGCAAAATGTGTGGAACAAGGACTTACAAAGCTCTAGAGCTTAAAGGAAATAAATGCCTGTTTAAAGCTGTTATCATATGCAACATGCATGACCAAGTTACAGAATACACCTCAAATTTGAAGCTGTAAGAGCTAGTACAACCGCATGAGAAAGTTGAACTGACGCAATGTGAATATTTTGTAAAATTGGACAACTCCTTCCCAGACCATGAACTGTGGCAATAAAATCTATACAATCATTTCAATTGCGAGAGAATTCCAAGAAGATTTCTCTTAAGTTGGGGTAGTTAAATACCTGAAGGGAAGTGAAAATGAGTAAACATCATTTGTTACAACTATCAAAGACAGGAATAAACATGCAAGATACAGAGGAGAGATCCTAGTACATAAAAAAGCAAAGGGATGCAATCACCATCTTTGAGAGGGAGTTTAGATCAGAAAGCCAGAGTGTAGAAAGACTCGACGAGCTGAGAACCAAACCCCCAAGGTTAGAGCAACCTTCCATTTTAAGACACATTAGGCATCGTTTGTCAGCAACAAAATGACCCAATTCATCTCTGCAGAAGTTTGCACAAGTTAATATCATAAATGAAGAATACATTTCCAAGATTTCTGCGTGCACGAATAAGAAAATGGAGATCAAACTGCTTAGATATTACTAAAAACCATTAAACAGACTATGTAACCTCCTTGCTGGAAACAAACAAGATGTTATTTAAGCTGTAAAATGGATATTTACTTGCGAAACTAAGATGTTACAAGCATGAGCAACCAAGAGTAAGATCTCAACACATTGATCTCTTAAATAGTCGGTTCAAAAAGCAGCATAAAAAACTGACAGCTTTCCTCTCCTAGCCATTGCTAGTCAAGGACGAAATAATGATGCACACACCACAATTGGAAGAGCCATCACATTTTCTAGTGGCCTTCCTAGATCATGGAGATGCAAACAACTTTGCAAATCACAGACGGGTGATCAAAACCTTTACAACTAGAGTAGACTCCACTAAAGTCTATCCATTTCGAACAGATGTTGCTTCCAAATTACATTTGCCAGTGCTTTGCATATAGTTTTCTCAAGGAACAGCATGCTTGAAAGTGATATCCATTTGCAACCATCAATTGAGCAGTAATACAGGGATCTTAGGGTTCTCCGCAGCCAGAAATGCCTCAATACATATCTAACCAAAATCCACACAAATCTCATATGAAAGACCTAACCCACAAAAGGGGAACAGAAAGTTTACCCTGTAATCCGGTTGACAGCATTAGAGGATGTTGAGATCTCCACAGACTCCAGATTAGGGCATGAGAACGCAATGCAAGCCAGCATCGTCGCATCTACATCACTGCAAAAGCCAACCAATAGAACAAGAACCGAATCAGTGTCATAAATCCAGAAATATTTGACGAAGCTCAAGCACATGATCTCGAACTGGAATTAATTGCGAGATCTAATCAGGATGCTCACAGCTGATCCACAAGTTCTAGTCTTTCCTTAAAGGGTTAACGTGCGAATCCTGAAACTCCCTAATTCATGAAAGCTTGTCCATAAATGCTGATCAAGCAGCATTTCCACTACTTGCAGCATAATTTTCTTTTTGTTAATTTTAGCTTCAATTCAATTGATCAAACAGTTCAATTGCGGTTATTAGCTTGTGCATCGACTTCGGTCCTAATTGATAACGCCCAGATGAACACTGTCTCACCAGTTCATCAACATCAACCGATCCTATCCACCTCGCAAAAAATCATCGTAGATCCGAATCCATGACTGAGTCCTAACCTTTCCATCCTCAGAGATAGCCTGACGAGCTCGGGGCACTTGTTCAACACTGATCCGACGAAACAAAGCTGAGCTCTCGAGGGAACCCTGAGCTTCAGATCCTCGACAGCCCTCCACACCCTCCTCGAGGTCTCCCGCCACCCCTTGCACACCCGCGTCACCGCGAGCAGCTCCGCCGGCGGCAGCCTCCTCAGGACCTCCCACAAGCACCTCGCAGGCAGCTCGCCGGCGTCCGCATCCCCGTCCACGAAATCCCGATCCCGCTTGTCGAGATCCGACTCGACCTCGTCGAAGTCCTCCTCCTCCTCCTCGGCGCAGACGTTGGAGGAGGATGAGGAGGAGGAGGAGGAGGAGGAGGGGGCGGCGGGGGAGTCGGAGTGGGGGAGGTGGGGCTGGTGGAGGCAGCGGTGCATGGCGGAGGAGGCTAGAGAGAGAGAAAGAGGGAGAGAAGTTAGAGAGAGAGGGAGTGCGGTAGTGGTGGGGGAATAAAAAAGAGCGAGCGAAGGGGAGACGATAGCACAAGAGGGGGAGGCGGGTTCGCGCCTTCGAGTTTCGAAGATTTTTTAATTATTATTATTAAAAATAATATAAATAAATAAATAATTAGTGTTTTTTTCGTCGTGAGAAAAGGGGGAGGGGCATTGGGAGGTGGTGGAATTACGGAAATGGGCATGCGCGCAGGTTCCTGAAAAATTTCGAAAAAAGAGGAAAAAAACGTGCGTTTATCGTTGCTGTTGCTATTGTTGTCTGAAAAGGCAGGCAATGAAAAGGGGGAGTAAGATCTAGTCCCTGGACATAGGTTGGATGGTGTTTTAGATATTATTAACTTTCTAAAGTCAATTGGGTTTGACAAAAAAAAAATGTTAATTGAGCCGGACCGTCGGAACAAGCTCCTTATTTTTTGAAACTTCGAACCTATTCTACATAAGGGGTGAGCATGATTCTAGGTAAAACCTGGAATCGGAGAACCGGATCGATGGGTGCTCGATTCCAAGGCATGTGAGGTAGGTTTTAGAATCCAAAAATTCGAAAACCTATTTCGACGAACCATAATTTTCATTGAATCATTAATGAAAAGAAAATTATCCACTGCAATAATAATAAGTTGCACGTGCAGCTTCATAAAAGATATTGTTTATTCAGTTGCTTGGTTCCCCTGAAAAAAGGTTACTCTCTTGAAAAAATATTTTACCTAAATCAGACAATAAATGTTTTCAATTGCATCAATAAGCAAGTCATTATTCACTTAAAACAAGTATATATTGAGGAATAAATTTCAATGTTTAGTGCGAAAAGCACCAAATGAACTTATTGACATGATTGATTATTGTTCTCCATTCGCAATTTCATCATCAATAGATACATTTAAGCAATTTGGGTCCTCTTCAATATTGTCTTCCAATAAAATATGATTAAATTTAGTATAATGCATTCATCAACCACAATATTCAATCTTTTGAGTAAATTTTCGTAAATTTGTACCAAAACTCAAAGTCGAAAAATTCACGATCATGAGGATTATTCGGGGAAATAAAGTTAATAATTGTTGGAATAAGTTTAGAAGAAGACAGGCATGAAGGAAACCTTGCAATGAATGGGTGTGGAAGATGAGGCTAGAGTGAAAAAAAATTATTTGAAAGGAATGTGAGTGGTTTTGTCTTTTAATATAATATAAAGCAAAAGAAAAAGAAGAAAAATGGCAAGAAATAATCTTAAATTAAAAGTGAGATCCGCAAAAAATAATATAGTTAGTTCAATGTGATGAAAAATGCCAAAAACCAGTTACAAAGAGAGAGTTTGCAAGTGTCATTGAACAATTTTTCCCTCACATGGTAAGGAAAGTTAGGATGTTATTATGCAATAGCAAGTTTGCATGTAAGAATCGTATTTTCCTCAATTTGAAATTCAAAATCCTTTGATCTACTCTTTCTTAAGAAAAAATTACTAAATAGTTTGTTGAATTTCTACAAAAGAAAACTTGTGTATTTTAACTTATCGAAAAGCTATTCCATTACGTCGCAACACGAGAAAAACTCATATATCATACAATGAAGTACAAATTCACTATATTGATAGCAAAACCCAACGATATTGCACAACTAAAATACAAAATAATTCTACGAGTTTATATTAAAACTTGTACCTAAAAACTATAAAACAGCAAGTAATTACTATATTCTCATACATTTTTGGTATAAATAATTATCTGAAAGGACCATCTGCCGTATAGTATGCACGAGTAAAAGTTATAATGAGGATATAATATAGTTATGACTCAATATCTCGAAGCTTATCATATATTCTAAAGTTCTAACGGTTCCATCGATTCCACACATTTCTATGGGTTTTTATGCACACCCTTAGTAGCGGCTCCGATATAATCACGTTCTCAATCCATCCAAACCCTTATAAACTTATAATAGGATTTCAAGCTGCAACATGGCTTTGCGATCTCATTTAAAAAAAAAAATTGAATCTACCGTTGCTTTTCTAACTTATGTCACTACAAAAAAGTAGGTTTTAGTGACAAATTTTGCAACGAAAAAAACGGAAAAATTCGTCGCTAAACGAATTTGCGATGAAAAATATTTCGTCACCAATTTGGCGTTGCAAAATTTAATTTTTCGTTGCTAAATTGCAACGAAATATATTCGTGACAAAATTCGTCGCTAATTATTCGTGGTAAAATTCATTGCTAATTAGCTTTGTGGCAAAATTCATCGCTAATTATTCGTGACAAAATTCGTCACTAATTTACCATGAATTTTTTTTTTTGGTCAGTAATTTGCAATGAACTTATTCGTGGCAAAATTTGTCTCTAATTTGCCACGAAATTTTTTTACTTTTGCCATGAACATTGTTCCAGAACGAATTCAGCGACGAAATTTTATTAATTCATCGCAAATTAGCGATGATTTGAATCCATCGCTAATTAGCAACGGAATTAGCAACGAAAATAAAATAGTTGGGAACGTGTCGCGAATTTTATAGTTCATTGCTTATTCCGTTGCCAATTTGCGATGAAAATAATTAGCAATGAAAATGAACTTTCGCCGCACATTTGCAACTATTTTTATAGTTCGTAGCTAATTCCGTCGCTAATTAGTGACGAATTCAAATTAGTAGCTAATTTGCGATGGAATTAGAAACGAATTAGTGATGAATTTGATCCTTAGCTAATTAGCAACGAACTATAAAAATAGTTGGAAATGTGCAGTGAAAGTTTATTTTCATCGCTAATTAGCGACGGAATTAGCGATGAACTATAAAAATAGTCAGGAACGTCCCACCAAAGTTATTTTCATTGCTAATTCCGTTGCAAATTAGCAACGATTTTTTTTCCGTCACAAATTCCGTCGCTAATTAACGACGAATTTTTGTTACATCGCAAATTCCATCACTAATTAGCAACGAATTTTTTTTTCGTCGCAAATTAGCGACGAATTTTTTTTCCGTCTCTAATTAGCAATGAATTTTTTTTCCGTTGCTAATTAGCGAGGAAATTTTTTTTCGTCGCAAATTAGCAACAAATTTTTTTCTATCGCTAATTATCGACAAATTTTTTTTCGTCGCTAATTAGCGATGAAATTTTTTTTCGTTGCAAATTAGCAACGAGTTTATTTTTTGTCGCAAATTCCGTTGGAAATTAGCGACGAAAACAAATTAGTTTGGGGCTAAATTTACCACAAGTGTACCAGTTTGGGGTTTTTGATGGTCAAAAAAATAGTTTGGGGTAAATTTGTCATAAGTGTACCAGTTTGAGATTTTTCGTGATATTAACCTTAACCAATGACCCTTTCAGATTTTTTTTTGGTTATCCGTGTTCTAGATAAATGCATGTAATGTCTGAGGGAAAAGTTTCAAATAGGGAACAGATAAGTTGTTTTTTTTCGGTCAATGGGACAGATAAGTTGGATCACAATTATTATTTCTATTTTTCGGGTGCTTTCAGGTCACAAATCTCCCAATTCTGGAGTTTCTAGGTTATCACGCACCAGAGTAACTCATCCCTTGTAACGTAGATGTTGGAGTAAACTGATCTTTTAGGGTTTAGTGCAAGAGAGAAAGACACAGGATGCTATCCTTATATCTAGTCCTCATCTCATTTTGATACTTGTTTACTCTTTCATCAACGGAAAAATCGAGGTATCTCAGCATAATTGCTTATTGAGTCTTTTCCACACAGTATAGAATTTGTGAGGAGATCCAAGACAAAGAAAGATCGAGTTCAAATCATAAGAAAAGTACTATACTTTTTTTTAGTACCAAAAACTAACTGAACTAGACAATTAATATGGGAAGGAGTAGCAGCATGTTTTGAACTTTAAGCCAAACATACTCATCTTCTTTTCCATGATGCTATTTAGACATGCTACCATGGGAGGACTGAGATTGTTAACCCAGTCACCCACCTCTGCTTTCTCAAAGTAGCTTATGTTCTCAAAGTTGGGCATGAATTTGCCAAATTTGTTCACCTCCAGGTCCTTCAACTTCCTCATGCTACATGTTGCAGCTATTTCTTGAATCACACCTTGCTTCTCTTCCCCAATTAAAAGATGGAAGCCCCATAAACTCTGCCACCTTCTTCACTTGCGCCACGACATCTGCCTTCAAGTCTTCGTATGGTGCGGCCCATATTCAAGACCAACTCAATCAACCGAGAAGGTTAGCACTCATTCAAGCTTGACGACACTCTCATCAATAAGCCTACTATCAATAGACCTCATCGATAATTGAAGCTATTGGGACTAACTATGCAACCTAAAGGGGGGTGAATAGGTTGCTTTGGAAGAGTTTACAACTTTCGCAAATAGTAGTGTGTAACAAAGAGATCACAATACACCAGCTGTATGTGAGGCAATGTATCACTTGCATGCTGTAGTGTCTAACATTAATGTCGAATCAATTCCCAAAGGTGGTGTGATTAACTCCGATCCTAAAGGTTTTCCAATGAGCACACTATACTCTTCCAAAGTCGGGGTAAGTTCATGCTTACCGAATATAAAGGTGGATGTCTCGGGGCACCAGAAGTGGGCTAATGCTCGAACGAGACCGGTACGGACTTTGACTTCCAGTAGGGGGAGCAGCCTTCCGATGTGGCCCTCAACTAGCTTGCGGTTGGTCGGACTGAGTAGATTCCACCAGGCACGGAGCTCGTCCTTAGGAGCATCAAGAATCCGGATGTCTGCCCCTCCCATAGTGTATAGACCAAGACGTACGACGGACCTAATGTCATGGACCGACCAAAGAAAAAGGACGAAATGTAAATAGATTGCGAGATAAAGGTTGAAGAAAACTTACTTCACCGGGTAGGGAAATGGCAATCACATAGACATGCGCATGAAATGTGAGGTTCGATTTCTACCTAGACTCTGGCTTGCAAAATGGAGACGTGAGGATTACCGAGCTAAACCAGTCATGGTGGTGGTTAGGCTGGGATTCCCCTGACTCCGGCTTAGTCAAAGAGCCGACCCGGGTTGTAAAGGGCGCAACCGTGGTGGGTATTCAATGACACCATGAAAGAAAATTTCGGGACCGAGGAGGGCGACCCGTACCACATGATTTTGGTCGGGGTATCCACTACCTCAGTACCATCCTAAACCTATACCGCCCAGGTCCGGCAGCGGGTAGTGTGTGCGGTGTAGTGTAAATGTAAGGCATGCGCAGCAGGTTATATCAAACAACGCTTCGTGCATAAATTAAACCATACATCGGAACACCTCCCTGCAAAACAAGGGTTAACAATCACGCCTCCCCTTATACCTCCCATTCTGCAAGAACATTTAACACCTAAAATGTTAGGGACGTACCTGGGATCCTCGCTGCCAAACAAAAAATTATTTTTGAAATGAAAAATTGGCCTAAGTCCACTAAGAGTTTTAACTCTAGTCCCCAGCGGAGTCGCCAATGCTGTCGCGACCTAAAAAGCTTTCATTTTTCGGGCTAATGGATTATTAAGACTAATCTTAACTCGGGCCCTCCCAAGCCCTACCAATTCGCAACTTAGGGTTTAAGTTCTTAACATGCAAATGTCTTCATGCTTGGAGTCGCCACTAATCGTTTTGTGGTGGGTCGATTAGAAACCTAAATAAAACATAGGGAGATATGTTTTATTCCTACGAACCAGAAATTCTAAGCTCGGGGACTTGGTTACGCTAGATCTAGTCTAACGCCCTTTCGGTACCTTTTCTTTTCAAAAATATTTTGGCAGGCAGTTTGGATCCATTTTAACTGGTTTAAGTTGCTAGGTTCACCGCCAAACAGGAAACAACAGCCAACGATCGCGAACGCCGGGTGTCCTTGACGCTAAAAGGTCCACCGAGATAGCTGGTTTCGTTGTGAAAACCGTCAACACTGTAAAAGACTCACGAGTGCACAACAGCAAGTCGGCAACGCAAGAGCGCGGCACGAAGGTAGTGTGCACGGTAGGAGGTAGTGGCTGTCAGAAGAACAATGGCTGAAGATCAATGGTGGAAGGGGACACCGAGAGCCTTTCTCTCTTCCTCCCTATTTTCTCTCAATGGTTCTCGCACTTGAGCTCTCAAAATCAGATCTGAAAATTTGCTCCCCCCTCCCAAATTCTGACCTAATGATGTATATATAACACTAATCTAGGTCAATTAGATGAGCTCTATAGTCATAATGGGCTTAGGCTTAGGCTCTAATTTAATTTAAATGGGTTGAATTAACTTGGGCTTTTTATTTAATTAAGCACAATGGGCTGAATTAAACTCAAATTAAAAGAACCGAACCTGTTTGACTTGTAATTCCTGGCCCTTGCCTTTCCGAGCGAACCGAGTCCTATTCGATGAAATTTAAGCTCGTTCGTCATCACCGGTCCGATGCAAAATGCGATTAAATTAAAATAATCCTAAACTATATGTTATGCAATTTAAATATTTTTGTTTAGGGGTTAAAAATTAATCCCTAATTTTCTATGCAAATTACGACTAAATGATTAGTAAAATTTAGGTGTCAACAAGCAGCAGCAGGTGTAGGTACTTTTACATCATGTTGGATCATGTCCCATATTTCGAGATCAGTTGCCTCAAGATAGGCTTGCATTTAGTTCTTGTAGTAACTATAATTGCTTCTATCAAAGTAAGGCGGCTTATTAGGAGCAAGAGTATCACTAGTGATAAAAACACCAAAGTTAGCCATAAGAGAGAATCTTTATACTCAGAAGAAATACACTTCTCAAGTCGAGCAACACAACTATGATACCAATTGTTGGGACTAACTATGCAACCTAAAGAAGGGGTGAATAGGTTGCTTTGGAAGATTTTACAACTTTTGCGGAAAACAGTGTGTAACAAAGAGATATCACAATACATGAGCTGTATAAGAGGCAATGTATTACTTGTATGCTAGAAATAATAAACAAAAGAATAAGCAGCTGCACACAAAGATATATAGTGGTTCAGCTTTGATTCCAAGCCTACGTCCACTTCAACACAATTACAATGCAGCAAGTGCTATCGACAAGCAGTATCTTTTAGCTCAATACATGGCAAGTAAGATATTTTGAAAATATTGTAAGCACACTTTTTCTCTCTCTCTAGCTTGTTGGCTCTAAGGACCTTCTCTTTTATAGGCATCTTCAAACTAGTTATTGCTAATGTCTTGGAGAGGTAAAATAGCCGTTAGAGTCATTGGAGCTACTGTCCTTAGAACTGACTATCCATACAACCTATTTCTGAACTTTTGTAAACGTTCCTAAAATAGCTTCTGCTGTTGTACTATAGTTGCAATTCTGACTACTTGTCAGACTGACTGATCTCCTTTCTGTTGGGTTTTTTGTGATGTTTGTCTAGTCCCAACGGCTACAATAGTGACATAACGGTCATATTATATGAACCGTTTATTGGCACCTAATTTTTAGCCGGCGCATCATTAAAAATAGAAAATTTGAGATTATGATTTCCGATCGTGACGGAACCCATTTCTTGAATAAAAAGTATTGTTTTTTAATTCTGTCTGTTGGCCTAGCTTCTGTAGACGATTTTCTATTCATTTCATGCAAAAACCCGAAAAGTCAAACGGTTGACTTTAGAGTTGATTTTTTTGTTAACCCTTTAACCAAAAGTCAACCCCAGGTCAAATGGGGCTTTTCACATAAAAAGATTCATTTCAAGTTCAATTTCACTTTAGAAGTGGAAATTTCAGAAAAATTCAAAGATTTGATCATAAAATCAAATTCCTAATGAAAAGTCAACTAAGGTTTAACTTTTGGTTAAACCTTTGACCAAAAAATCAAAAAATTCAAAAATCATATGATTTTACATTCAATTTGACTTTGGCATTTGAAATTTTACAAAAATCGGCTTAGAATCAACTTTTTCCAAATTGCGGAATTTAGTTCAAATTGGCCAAAAATGAATTTACTTTATTTCTAGTCATTTTTTAGATTAGTTTTCTTTACGACATTTGATCTAGAGGTCATCTTATATTCAATTTTGAAACCAATTTTGTGATTCCAAGCTAAACACAAAAATCCCCAATTTAGGCCATAATTTGTGATTTTGATTAATTCTTCATGATTTGCGCAATTGAGATACGAATGAGCCTAATTTATTATATGAAATCCAAATTCAAAATCAATTTTGGAAGATTCACATGAATTTGAGTCAATTTGATCAATTTAGTGATCCAATGATTAAGAAGTCTAAGAGTAATTGGACCAATTAGTGAATTTAACTTGATTCGCTCTAAACTAATATTCAATTTGATGAATTGAGACTCAATTTGGTTAATTGGACTTCAATTAAATTTTTTAGTCTAACTTGGCTGTGCAATTACCCAAATTCAAGAGCAATTGAGACAAACAAGTTAATTGGATGAATTTGTGCATGAATTTCAAATCAGTTCAATCCAATTTGATTGAATTCGATATTAATGGGGTTAATTAGGTACTGCATGAAAACCATTCTGGTTCTGCCCAGAACTGGTTTTTTGTTCCCAGAATCAGTTTTGGACCAGAAACCCGTTTGGTAACGCAATTTCATTTTTCTATTTCCGGGACAAGTTTGCTTCCAAAACTGATTCTGAAACCAGAAATGAGAACCAAAAAAAAGTTGGTTTTTCATTTCTGGAACAAAAGTGAGAACCATTTCTGAGGAATTCATTTTCTTCAATACACATTCATATGAAAGTCATGACCTTTGAGGTGAGAAAAAAAAGCAAAAAATCAAAAATTTCAAAACTTAACAGAATGGTTTAGAATTTGTGGCTACCCACTTTCAGTGAAATTTCAATTTTTTTAGGTGCCGAAAAAATTAAAAAAAATAAAAAAATAAAAATTTTCAAAATTTCACAAAATGACTTAGAAAACCTATGGCCACCCATTTTGAGCAAAATTTAATTTTTAGATGCCAAAAAAAATAAAAAATAATCAAAAAATATAAAATTTAAAAACTTCACATAATGTCTTAGAATACCTGTGGCCACCCAATTTGAGCGAAATTTTATTTTTTTAGGTGCCAAAAAAAATATAAAAAGTAAAAAATCAAAAATTTAAAAATTTCACAGAATGACTTAAAATACTCGTGACCACCCACTTTGAGCGAAATTTAATTTTTTTAAATGCCAAAAAAAATAAAAATAAGCAAAAAAGTAAAAATTTCAAAACTTTACAGAATGGCTTAAAATACCTGTGGCCATTCATTTTGAGCGAAATTTTCTTTTTTTAGGTGCCAAAAAATAATAAAAAATAAAAAATTTCAAAACTTCACAAAATTCTTAAAATACCTGTGGCCATCCACTTTTGAGCAAAATTTAAATTTTTTCAGGTGCCGAAAAAAATAAAAAAATAAAAAATAAAAAACTTCACATAATTGCTTAGAATACCTATGGCCACCCACTTTGAGTGAAATTTAATTTTTTTAGATGTCGAAAAAAAAATAAAAATAAGCAAAAAAGAAAAATTTTCAAAACTTTACAGAATGACTTAAATACTTGTGGCCACCCACTTTAAGCAAAATTTTATTTTTTTAGGTGCCGAAAAAAAAAGCAAAAAATCAAAAATTTTTGAAATTTCACTCAAAGTGGATGGCCACATGTATTTTAAGTCATTTTGTGAAGTTTTGAAATTTTTGATTTTTATGTTTTTTTTTTCACCTAAAAAAATTTAAATTTCGCTCAAATTGGATGGCCACATGTATTCTAAGTCATTCTATAAAGTTTTGAAATTTTTGATTTTTTTCTTTTTTTTCACCTCCAAAAATTAAAATTTTACTCAAAGTGGGTGCCCACAAGTATTCTAAGCCATTCTGTGAAGTTTTGAAATTTTTGAGTTTTTGAATTTTTTTGGGCATCTTAAAAAATTTAAATTTCACTCAAAGTGGGTGACCACATGTATTCTAAACTATTTTGTGAAGTTTTGAAATTTTTGATTTTTTTTTTGCACCTAAAAAAATTTAAATTTCACTAAAAGTGGGTGGCCACAGGTATTCTAAGCAATTCTGTAAAGTTTTGAAATTTTTGATTTTTTGATTTTTTTTGAAAAAATTCAACAAATTTCCTATTTTCCCAAAATCTGAATTTTTTTTTATTTTCTCGAGATTTTGATGATTTTTTCTGGAATTTTTCAATTTTTTGGGATTTTCTGAATTTTTTTAAAGATTTTTATGAATTTTTCGGATTTTTTATTATTTTTATTCCATTTCTAAAAAAATGGATTTCTGTTCCTGGAAATAGAATTTTCTGTTGTTTATCAAACGGGTTTTTGTTTCAGAAAATAGAAATTTTGTGCTGTTATCAAACGGGTTTCTGTTCCAGAAATAGAAATTTTTTGTCATTATCAAATGGGTTTTTTTTCTCAAAAACTCATCCAGGAACTAGAAATAGAAAAATCTATTTCTGGTTCAGGAACTCATTCCGGAACAGAATGGTTATCATTCGCTACCTTAATCATGATAGGAATCAAATTACACAAAATTGAAACAAACGGAATCAAGGATTGAAATAGTTCAATCAGGCTAAATTCGGGGCTAACCGGCTTAACCCGGTTTGATTCAAATTGAACCGGTCTGATTGGACTGGCCATCTTGTAGTCAAAAGTTCGGCGATCGATGGTCCATTCTGACCAACCAAGGCCAACCCCATCCCTTTGAGCCCAAAAATAACAAAAATGCCCTTAATTGAAAATTACGAAAATGCCCTTAAGTGAAAATTACCAAAATGCCCTTCCTTAAGGATTAAGCAAATTAATTAGGGGGTAAGAAAATCAATCATGACCATTCATTTAGAATTGATCATGTTCATCCATAATGCCATGTCGCCAATCCTTAGCCCTTAAGAAATATTCTTAATCATTAATGATGCATTCTAAGTCATTGGATCAATCTAAGGGCTAAGATTCAAAGTTGAGGGGAGTATATAGTGTTTTTTCCCTCCAAAATTTTGGGGAGAACTCTCATTTTTCAAATCTGAATTCTCTCTCCTCACTCACTCTCTCTCTCTCTCTCTCTCTCTCTCTCTCTCTCTCTCTCTCTCTCTCTCTCTCTCTCTCTCTCTCTCTCTAAGCTCACGTATCCCTCTCTCTTTCACTCTCTCTCGGCCGCCGGCCATCTCGTCTCTTCGCCGGCCATTTTCCGGTGAATCATCACCTCACCGTTGTCTCCCACGATGCCACGAAGCTAGTCGCAAGACTAGCCAAGTCTACTGGTGGCCGGAGCTCCTCATTTCGGCGAGTTTTCCTCCATGGCAGCATCGCCGACGTTGCCGCCGGTGATTTGATCTGCCGGTTCAAGCGGCTAAACCGGCCAACCAGTGTTCCCTCTGGCGATCCAGAACCTTCAGCAACATTCCTCAGCATCTTCATGTCGCTGTGATGGCTGGCTTCTCGTTGAACAGCCACTGGATCGTTTATTTTGACTGGATTTTCCTTTATTAGTTCGCAAGTGCGAGATTAAATCGATTCTCACTATAGTTTGTGTAATCTTTTCTCATAGGTTGTCGAGCTTTCCAAGACTTCTCTGTGTTGTTCTTGATCTGAATACGGAGGCCGGATCACTCGATTGCGCGTCGGAGCATCGTTAAACAAGGTAAGTAAACTTGGATGTTGTTCTGCAAATTCGTGTATAGAGAAACCTATATGTTTGAGATGCCGATTTCAGCTTGTTAATATCAAAATCTTGCGAAGTGATGAACTAGAGAATCATAAAACGCATCTTAAGCTTCGATTTGATATATTGTATGCCTTAATCAGACTTAATTTGCTAGGTCAAAGCTCTTTCGGAAGTTAGGATCAAAATCTGGATTGTGATGTTCAAGTCTGTTCTGATGATTTCCTGATTAACGTTATGCTGTTTGATGATTTTTATGATTTTCTACAATCATTTTTTGAAAAAACTTTCTTCATGAAAGTTGTAAAGCACATCTTAATCTATTCATCATAAAATTTTCATAAAATTCCAAGCATATTAGCATGGTACAATCTGCAACGTCATTTATGCATGAATCGGGTGACAGACTGGTTTCTGATTGACCTTCGTGTGTTCTTCGATTTTCATAAATTCGTGTGTTCAAAATATGAAAACATTTTCTTCACAAAAGTTCACACTGAGGTCGAGATCTTTCCATTGATACTAATTTCATCAAAATCTGAGTTCATTTAAATTTTCAAAAGGAATTTTTATTGTCAAATTAGTATCTGTGCTCAAATCTGATTTTCATTCCTTTGAAATTCAAAAGATGTTTCTCCGAATTTGATAAAGTTAGAGTCATCTTTTGCAAAAATTCAAAATTACAAAGTTTTTCATTGAGGTCTCATTATGTTGACTAAAAATTTTGAGGGCCTAATAGCAATTTTTGGAGGATCAATTTGCTTAAAATTTCATAAAAGGTCTTCTCCGATTAAAATTTGATTTGCAGTTGAGTCCTTCACGAAAACCGAATTTTTTTAAAAATTTGGAGGACTTTTTAGCAAAAACTCAAAACATGAAAGTTGTTGTACATGGAGAATCTTAACTATCTAAAAATTTTTATGTGGTTTTGATAAGGTTTGTTATTTTTCCTGCCATTATTTTAAATTTCTTAACAGAACCAGGTCTAGCCTATCATCAAGAATGAATTTGATATTTTCTGGAAAATACATGAGGATTTAGAAAAAAAATATCTTCTTGACTTTTGATTCTCATGACATAAGCTTTCTAATGACACTTAAATCACTTCATTTGGACATCATTAGGTTAGTTAATCACATATGAACAGAAGCAATTCGAATTAGATAATGATTGAATAAGTAGTCTTCTTATGAAGCCCACTTCCCATTGTTTGATTGGTTGAGAAATAAACCCCATGGACCTGAATGCATGCTTATTCCATTGCTATGCATGTGTTTGTTAGATGAATGTTAGGCCCGATGCATGTTCGGCGGGTAATCCATTATTGTCATTTAGAACCCAACTTTAGGGATTAATTGATATGAGTTGCCGTTTTGTGAATGCAAATGGTAGCCCATTATCGTTAACCATTGATTAAATAATATTAGATGATTAGGTGGGTGGTGAATCGAAATGCATGAAAAACAAAGGCAGATCCCGAGGCCCTTGTTTGATTAGTGAATTGTTTACACCATTGCTTTTCTTTGGTTATTCTTTTGTATATTGTTTCTCGTGAATGAATGTTGTGAATGTAAATGCCGACACCCGAGAGGCGGTCCATGAAGGGGATAATCCAAAACTGTAAAAGACCAAGGCGATAGACCGATGTCCGATCCGGTTTCAATTTGTATTCAATTCATTCGTCCCCGATTATGCCTTGGGTTTTCAATTTGTGTTGTAATAAATACCCGACGAGTTGCGGGTTTTATTTTTCTTGCACTTAGAATTAGCTCGTCTTTTCAATACTTTGAGTGTTTATTTTACGAAATGTCTTTCAATATAGTTGATTGTTTTTTTCTTTTTCTAGACTAAGATAGGATTAGTTTAGAATCTTAAATGAAAATACAAAAGCAAGATGCATGATCACCTAGTAGACTAAGACTTTAGCATGAAAATGGTAAAAATAAATGCATGACAATTTAGATAACAACCATGATAAGTTTAGCGGTACCGAAAGGGCGTTAATAAAAATATTAACGTAAGCTAGTCCTCAAACTCATGATCTCTGGTTTTTGTAGAAACCGAAACAAAATTCCTGCGTTTCGGTTGGGTATTCTAGTCGACTCCCAACCTAGGTTAGTGGCAACTCCTAAAAAATATAAAATCGATCCACTGTCACGCGAGGTATGGATTTAGGGAAAATCCACGTTCATGACCAATGTGCCGTATGGATTGTTTCATGAACACTTACCTCTAAACCCACCTTATCGAGTTCAGCTCTCGAGAGGTAGGTCGCAACACCGTTATCTAAACATTACCATTTACTAGATCTCTTCAGCTTGAGTACAATATCGTCATTTAGCTAATCTTTAAGATCAATGGTGCTGTTTAATTGATCCTTTAAGGACAGTCTTGTGATCTTTTCTTCAATGGATATCATTATAAGTATCACTCAGTCCTTTGGATATATATGCACTTAGACAATGTAAATATTATATTAAGGATAGTTTGGGTATCATCAAAATTCATTTGAAGATGTTTCTCTAACAAAAGCCCCTCATCGATAAGCCCTCATAAGCAAGAGTCTCATTTTTTGACTTTGTCAAAAAAATTTTGTCATTTCCTATGCATTGGAAGCTTGCAACAAGACTCCTTGAGTTGGTCACAAGTGTTCAAAATATTATACTTTTAATAGATTCTAGTTTTTATGTTCTTGAATAATTTCTAGTTTCTAGATTTTAGTCTTTTCCTTTGTTTGCTATAAAAGGTCATCAAGTTTATGTAAAGGGCAAACTGAATTTTGATTAATTCCTTTGAATCTCGAAGAGTTGAAAACCTAGAAGAGTTCAAACCCCTTGAAAACCTATAAGAGTTTTTACTCTGCTTTTGAAGAGCGAGAGCTTTTAAAGTCTACATCAATGAAGAGTTGTAGCCATCAATCTAGAAGATTGATACCATTTCGACTTCCTTAGAGGCCTAGAAGAGTAACCACCGAAGTTCCTATCTTTTTTCGCATCTTGAGTAGTCACAACTGTCCACTTCCTTCTGAAATTGATAGCTCCATAGTGCTTTCTTGAGAAAACTCAAAACATAGAAGTTGTAAATCTACTTTTGGCTTTGGAATCAAGTCAATTCAATTTGTTTCAATAAAGTCATGAATATTTTCCTAAACTATCACAAAATTGAAATTTCTGCTCGTATTTGTGATGGAGTTTTTGTGTTTTCAAGTCACCATCTTGAATCTATTGTTCAAGTAGTTGACCCTTGGCTTACATCATCGTACTTCAAAAACAACATCTTGTCTGCTTTTCCAGGCTCTCGTTCCCATACCCCACTGTGTGAACCCTATAGGGTCCAAACCTTGTTTTTCGTTCGCCAAAAGGTCTCAAAATACTCTTCCATTGACCTCTCCAGTTAATTGTTTGACCACACCGGAGACTTGAAAAAGTGTCACGACGAAACTACGGTATCTAGTGGATTACGACAAATGTAAATAATTTGGCAATTCGATTGCTTCACCGATTCAGGCAAGCATGGGTAAAAGAGGAAAACGCAAGGACTAGGTCTAGGCGGGGAAAAAAACAGAAGGAAGGGGGCTTGAGCTCAGGCACATGTGGCTGGGTCGGACTGGCCTCGATTGGGCCAAATCACACCGGCCCGATCTTTTTTTTTTCAAAGAAAACCTCGTGACTACTTGCCATTCAATATTTTTTGTATTTTCATAAGGAAATGATAACCTACTGGACTGGCAAAATTAGTTGTCTAACAACTCTCAATTGAGTTAGTGCCCAACTAATATCACCAATCCTCATATGAGTCACTTATCACATATTTTATTGAATTATCATATATTATTATGAATCCTCATTTGAGTTATTACCGACCTTTATTTTATTTACAATTTGCTAGCTTTTGTTATCGTTTGTAAGCTTTTATTTGGATTTTTTTAGCAGTGTGTTAACTATATAAATTTTTATTTAGAATTTACCAACCTCAATTAAAGTGACTTACCAACTTTCTTAGAATAAGTCAACAACGAGTTTTGGATCACCAACCCTCATTTGAGTTATTTGCCAAGATTACTCGTCTTTTCAATTATCAACTTTTCTTACCATTTACCAAAATTTGTTTACATTTTTTAACTATACTTTAAATTTATCAACTACTATAATGACATTACTCACTTTAAAATGCATTACCAACTTTCCTCTAATGCAATTATTGGCTAATTGGCTACCAACTCTCATATGAATTAATTACCCAAATGCATTTGTTTTCATTTACCAACTTTTATTTTGGGAAAACTTAAAAGAAAAAATAAAGTTGGTAACTAATTTGTATGAGTACGGGTTTTGACACATAATCTGGCGGTCCGACCGCTCGATGCTCTCCCGGAAGGATGAGTAAGAAATGTGCGTCACGAGGAGCCTGGTGACTTCACTGCTTTGTAGGCTTAAGAAATGTGCGTCACGAGGAGCCTGGTGACTTCACTGCTTTGTAGGCTTTCCATACCCTCAAAACCCGTGAAAAATGACGAACCTCCTAATTAATTCCTGGCTAGTTATTTCTATTAATTTCTTGTGCGCACAACTTCATCAATTTTAATATGGTGCTAGGTAAAATTCTCATCGCCGATTGCACCAAACACATGATTCGCGCATTGTAATAATCCGGAAGGCCTTTCTTTGGGGGAGTCGAAGGTGTTTCATGAGCAAGGTTTAGTCAAAATTGGCATATCCATAACTCAGTTTTCTTTGTCATTAAAAACATATATATTTTTTTACTTGTGTCCTCTGCAGGCATAAACTCTGTCGCCCTCGATTTCTGGTTTTATATAATACGAGGTGACCCATATGTGGATCGTAATCGGTTGGATCGTAATCGTTTTATGTCCAGCATGTATCAAATCGAGACAAAATTGATATGCATTTCACATTTGGATGAGTAGACTACACAAAGTTAAGGCCGGAAAAAACGAATTAGGTTTTGTGGTATTATTTCCCAGTATGGCAATCAATATTATGTGATTAAACCGGATCATTTGCCTTAAATGGCTTCTTAATGGGCCCGATGGGATCACTCCATTGTTGTCTGTTGTGTTGGGAGGGTTTGAACAAGTTTTAGACCTACATGGACAAAGCTGCTCAAGATTCAAGTTTTGATTGATTTCCTGTTGGAGGTTAGGCAAATGCCCAATTTTGATTTAGTGGCGGCGGAGTATGACGTGCTTGTTGAGTCGAACTCTTGATTCTTTATGTAGTTTTTAATTTCCCAATCTTCACATGAACCCTTGGCATCGTAGGGACTAGTAAGACAGTTTAGTGTTTTCTCTCTCTCACCCGGAATTTCAAAATTCCTCTGAGGGCAAAGCAGTGGCTAGGCAGTAGCCAGGTGACATTAAAAAACGGAGTCAGAGCTATTGTTCGACCAGTCTTATTGGTCAAGAAAGCGTTGAACGAGTCACTAAAGCCATTAGTAATGACAAGTACATGCAAAAATGAGTCGACCAAGTCATGAGGAGGGGAAGTGACAATATTGACTTGCCTCTTTTTATTTTTATCTAAACTAAAGGGAAGATGGGAAGAGTCATAGGATCATCATGTTCGAAAAGCATAAGAACATGAGAGGATTATCTTTCACTCATGCAGTGGCTTTGATCAATTAATCTCGAACGTTATAGCTCATGGGTTATAGTAACAGGGTTTTGCCATAATAAGGTTTGAGGTGCATTGGGGTGGGCTTGCTTGGCTCCTTTGCTATTGTTTCGCCAAAATTTATGATGAGATATTTTTCACTGAAAGTAATTCTTCGATTATTAATTAAAGGAG
The DNA here is from genome assembly GCA_024500025.1 of Syzygium aromaticum. Classification (NCBI taxonomy): domain Eukaryota; kingdom Viridiplantae; phylum Streptophyta; class Magnoliopsida; order Myrtales; family Myrtaceae; genus Syzygium; species Syzygium aromaticum. The sequence goes on from CM044886.1 coordinate 8,393,503, forward strand.
ATCAGGGTCATGTGGTGACTCTAAATAGGAAATATCCAGGTAACTGAAGGAATCAACAACTTTGTACGTAATAGGACCGTACAGATGCAAACCTTGCTAGAATTTAATTGACGAGAAGACTTGGAAAATAAAGACCGAAGACATAACCATATGTTAATAAATTATATTGGAACTGAATTGACAACATAGCTTGATAACACAAACTAAGATATTATGTCGGAATTTAATCGATGACACATCACCCAAAATAGAGATTGCACGCTAGAATTTAATCAATAACACGAATCAAAAAGCTACAACTAAGAAAATAAAGTAAAGTGCAGGATAATAAAGAAAAGATAGTAAATTGTCGATTTGTGTGCGGGGGTCTCTAGTTGGTTGTCTAGTGGTATTTATAATGATACAGTGGTAGTCGCCTTTCGATGGTTTCCAGCAGTTGCATTTCCTTAAGCGGTTTCTATCGATGGCCTTCATGTTCCTCCATTCCTGAAAGTTCGTTGTCCATGCGTTCATGATGCTATAGTTATGCTTTTAAGTCGTTGCTTTTGTTAAGCTGCACGATAACTGCCCCATGATCTTGTCTTCAATGGTTATTGACTTTTTCATGAACCTATCTTCAAGCAAAAATTGTTCCCTTCAAAAGTATCATCTCATTTCTCCTTGATCTTAATGGCCTAATACCCTAAAAAACCTCTAATTTTAGCTTTTGTCCAAATTTTACCTTTTATCTTATAAAAAAACCTCCAACTTTAGGTGCAGTCCTGATTCTATCACAAATTATTTTTTGTCTTATAAAAAATCATCAACTTTAGGTCTTGTCCCAATTCTAACTCAAAATTTCTTTTGTCCTATGAAAAACCCCTAACTTTATGTTTTTTCCCAATTTTATTGTCCAGTGCCAATTTTACCCAAAAAATTTTACAGTCTCATAAAAAATCACAAACTTTTACTTGAGTCACAAATCTGCCCCCATTAACCTTTGGTCCAAAATTTCTTGTTGACAACTGAGAGATGGAAAACTCTTGAGCATGTGTAGTTCAAGCATCCTGAGTGTGAGCCCTTCGACCGCAAGAGATTGATGAGGGGTGATTTTGATGGAGGGTTAATGAAGAGCAGATTTTGGACCCAAATAAAAGTCGGTGATTTTTTTTAGATAAAAATATTAGAGTGATTGAAATTGGATCTAAAGTTGATATTTTTTTACGAGACAAAAAAAAATTTAGGGTAGAATTGGTATTTGATCTAAAGTTGAGGGTTTTTTATGAGGCAAAAAAAGTTTATGGTAAAATTGGAACTTGACTTAAAATTGAAAATATTTTTATGGAACAAAAAAAAGTTTATAGTAGAATTGAGACATGTCTACGTTAAAAGTTTATAAGACAAAAGTTAAAGTTTAAGATTTTTAGGATATTAAGCCCAATCTCAATTGCTTTGCTAATTTTGAACTCTGTGGTCACATTTCGCTTGCTTTTCAAGTAGACATCTACTGGTGGCTCCGTCATCCTAATTGCTCCATCTTGATTGTTGGGCATGCCTTTTTCACGCGCCTATGGAGGTACTTTTGTTTGTCGCGAATGAGGAAATTATCCTTGAATAAGCTACTAAGGTCCGAAATGGATATTTCGGCCCAACATCCCACAGACATCTCATCATGCGGGTCTCTTCTAGACCATACCTCATGAGACAGTGGGTATTTGTTTTCTAATCTTTACTATTTAACTTATGTTTTGATTTGGAGTTGTCACTAGTCATTATTAATAGGTTAACTAGAAACCTAATCGAGGTATGGGAGAACTATCACGATTTTACGAACCAGAGATTCCATGGGTATGGGGACTTAGTTACACCAATGATCCCAAATTGAAATCCTTAACGTCATTTCGGTACCTAAAACAATACGAAGTGTCTAACATGTCACGCAAGTTCGCAAGGCCTATTTACTAATTCCAATCATTCTAATCGGGAAAAATCAATCAATCAATGATTAAATGCACAATCAATTTCAATCACACAAAACAATCCTAAAATGATCTCTAAAATGAAAGTCAATCAAAACACCAAAAACCTATTAAAGCCCTAATGGCTCATTCGTTTAATGAATTGTGTAATTTTGGGTTTTATAGGCGTTAAGACCCCTTTTATTTCTAAAGTGAGGATTCTTCAAAAATACCACTTGGGCACCTAAAAAAAAATTCAATTTCACTCAAAGTGGGTGGCCACAAGGTTTCTAAATCATTTTGTGAATTTTTGAATTCTTTTATATTTTTTATTTTTTTCGAAAAAATTTTCTTGAAAATTTCTTTTCCAGAGAATTATTATTATTATTTTATTTTATAGGAAAGTTTTATTTTTTTAAATTTTATTTATTTATTTTTATTTTTGGGAAATTTTTTTTTGAGAATTTCCTCTTTCCCGAAAACCTTTTTTTTTTTTTACATTTTTTGAATGTTCTAATTTTTTTTAAGTTTTTCTGGATTTTCCGATTTTTTAGGATTCTTCTAATTTTTATTTTTATTTTTTTCTGAATTTTTCCATTTTTTTTATTTATTTTGATTTTTTAAAAATTTTTCCGCTAAGGCATTGAACCAGGTTGAGTTGGTTCAGACTGGTCTAATTGAGTTAGACTGGTCGGCATTGGTACTGGCTATTTCCCTAGCGGGCATAAAGTCGAAACGGTGCCATTTGGCCTCTTTTTCTCTTTGGCATTATGCCGAATAGGTGGCGGGCATGAAACTGAGTTAAGAGTTCTTGAGGCCGCTGATTTGAACTCATCGCCGACGACCTTGTGACGAGTTCTCTGCCATTCTTTTGAGTTCTAAGTAGAGTATGCATCACCCCATATCAACCTTAGCCTACTGATTCTCTGCTGGACTGCTGTCGGCCAGCAAAAAAACGATTCTAAAAACTCGAACTTGCAAACTTATCCAAAACAAGCTGTTCAAGCCTTTAGATCATCATACAGATCGTCCTAGCCATCTAAATCATTCAAAATGAGCATAAAATCATCAAACAAAGTCAATGATAACTAACTTGGGTGGCCAATGGCCACGGGAGGTGCTCCAGTGAGGATCTTCGAGCTCTGGCGAGGGGGTTTAATGATGACCGACTCGATTCATGCAGATTTAACTAATCAAAATGCAATCAAACCATAAAAACATGATCATAAACTTGTTTTAGACATCAAAGAACTCGGAATCACCAAAGAAATCGCATGATTAATAATATCAAGCTCAATCTCATTTTCTGAGATTCTAGAAAACTGTGATGAAGATTAAACATTACCTGCTTCGACAGAGGGTAAATAGGAGTCTTTGAGCTAATCAGCAGATGTGAAGCGGTTCCCTGACACTTGATCTTCGAGTCTATGGCCTTGGTTCCGTCGAAGAACTCCGAGATTCGCCGGCCGAGATTGATTTTCAAGGCTACTCAACTAGCCTCGTACTAACCACCTGAGGAGGAGATCTTCCCTGTGAGATTGATTCACCAGCGCCATTCAATTGATCAATGTTGATCACTCGATCCAGGAATCTCAACTCCTCTCTCTCTCTCTCTCTCTCTCTCTCTCTGTAAAATCGTCGAGCAGGTTCTATGCTTTTGGAATAACTTTCCCACCTTTTTGTGGCCCTCGTAGGGGCGGCTCCCACCTCTCACTGACTTCCCAGTCTATTAGAATGGATTAGGTTGGATAGCTGGAGATTCTCTAGCTGTCCAACTCGTTCATCATGTGCTGGATTAGCCTAGCTAAGTCGGCGAAGAGGTGAGCCAAGAAGATATTTTCTCTTCTCCTTCACGGGGGAGCTAATCAAGTGAAGGAGAAGGCTAATCGGGTTGGGTCGGTTTGAGCCGGGTCAATTCGATAGACCCGACAGGCCCAGTTTAGTCCAAATTTGCAAATTAAGCCCAATTTTGACCTAATTTTGTAGATTTAACCCCAAAATTGGATTCCTCAACACATTTTGCATGTAAATATGGGATTTGTCCTAATTTTTGCCACAATTAAACCCAAAATTTCCAAATTTTGAATTCGGATCTCTAGGGTTTTTTGTTCAATTCAGTATCCAAATGAACTAATTAGGAAAAATTAATGCCAAAATTGGATTACCCATGACTTGTGAACCCTAAGAATGGTGTGGTCCTAGTACGAAAATTTCGAATCGAACAAGATTCCCAATTTGGGCTTAAAAATCCTAATTTTCAACTGATTTTTGGGGCTTTTTTAATTCTCTTGTTAAATTGTAAAATTGTACTGACCAATATGCAATTTAAGGTCCCTGAATCATTTGTTGTGAAGACAATATAGACTAAAAATGACTCAATTGAATTTTTGGTTCAATTTGGGTGTGAATTTACACAATTTTGGGAAAAACATATCCCCAATTGAAATTTTCCAAAATTGAAGTTGTAGCTATGAAATTGGATTTAAAAGAAGACTAATGGATATTTTTATGTAAATTTTTAGTTCCATTTAGTATTTTTCTTGATTTTTCACTCGTTTTGGCCAAAAGAAAATAAGGAAAAATTCATGAAAATTCTAAAAAAATTATTTTTGATTTAGAAGTAGGTTCCTAAGCTTGTCCAAGGTTCCTAATCATAATTTTCTGATTTTTAGGAAAATTTAAAAAATAAGCAAAAAATCAAGTGTCAACAGCTGCCTCTCTTTGAGATTAAACTCGAGAGAGGTTGATCTAAAAAATAAAGTAACAATTGAGTTTTTAGTTGACTCAATTGATAAAATAGATGAAAATTTCACAATAACTAAGTAGGGATCTTGCTTTAAAGTTCTTGACCCAATCCAATTTTTCACTTTTGGCGCATTTGAGAAATTTTTTAGCGATTGAGGGAAAGAGAAACTTATTTGTTTGCGAGAGCTTCTTTGTTGATTATCTCAAAATGTGAATTGATGATGGTAATGATTGTGATGAATTAAATTTTGATCTCGTGATTAAAGGATACGCCCACGAAACCCTATGGTTTAAGGATACATCCATGAACCATGTGGTTTTGTAGATCCACTAACTTTGCGGTTAACCATATGAGATAGTCTTCCGAGGCTATGAATTGCGATCACTTGCGGGAATCCCAAGGCTGCTAATCCGCGATCACTTGCAGAAGGACTATAAAAAGGCCACTATACTTGATGGGCCAAAAAGTCATCCAAGGCTATAGGTTGTGATCACTTGTGGAGGGTGACAGCTCCGAGGCTACAAACCTGCGTACACTTGAAAAGACTATTATAATCACAATATTCAAATCTACAAGTCGCGATCACTTATAGAGGGTAATAACTCCGAGGTTACGACTTGTAATTTGCTTTGGAATACCTATTTCAAAATGTGGTTTAAGGATAATCCCACAAAACCTTTGTAAAGTCAGGCTTTAAGGAAAGATCCAGAGCCGTGATTACCTGAGGTTCCTCGCCTGAGGATTTGGTAATTTGCCTGGTGGGTCCTCGCCAATAGGTCTTGAAAAGACTCAAACAATGAGTACCTGAGGCTCTTCGCCCAAGGATTTAGTGATTTGCCTGGTAGGTTCTCGCTTAATCAAGAAAACAACAACGGGACGTTGAGATAAATCCCCAAAACCCACGTGAATCACAGCCAAGCCGGGATCAAGTGCTACGGCCTTATCTCGGGGCGTGACAACTAACATTGAAGCATGGGACAAATACTCCACCTCCATCCCAGTACACAGTGACATATTAGACAATTTATAAGATGTAGTAAATGGGATACTTACAGAATTTCGAAACTGCATGTTGAAGTGCCTCAACGCTTTTCTGACATAACTCTTCTGAGTCATTCATAACTCCATGCCTAAAGCTGTCTATATTGTACCCAAATTATCTATTTTAATATATGCATACAATTGTCGTTTTATCTCATCCACTTCTGCCGACCACCTCGAAGCTTCATCAACTACGACCTTGAAACAACCATCAACTACTATGAAATCTAGTGACTTTGCAGACACTATCACACATATTGTACTCTGAACATCTAGGCTCTATCTAACGTTCCACTTATCTGAACACCATCTAGATCTTTCTCCAAAATTGATCTCTCACTCCTCTTTTGAAACAGAGCAGATTCGTCAAAGGTACCATTTTTGCTAAATATAAAATTGGGTGAATCCTCTTCAGTGCACCGTAGCTTGTATCCCTTCACTTGACTTTCTTATGCATGGTTACAATATGCTATCACTCACACCAGCATAAGCATAAGTAGTGCAAACGAGCACTATCAATCTAGGCTTAGGAGTTTTCCAATTAATTGCTGGAGATGGTGATCTGTTCAATAACCAACGAGCAGTATTTATTGCTTCAGTTCAGAAATCTTCATCTAATCTAGTATTGAAGGGTAAAGAGCGAGCTCTTTCCAATATAATTCTATTTATTAGTTTTTCCACTCCATTTAGCTATGGTGTGTTAGTAACAGTGCAATGTTTCACTATATCTTCCTCTATGCAAAACTGGCCAATCTCATTAGTTAAGAATTCCAACCCTTTATTAGTTCTTAGGCACATGATCTTTCTTCCTATATGCATTTCAATTATTGCCTTCCACGACTTAACCAAGCACTTCACTCCCGTGCTTAAGAAAACAAATCCAAAATTTTGCTCGAAATGTCATCAACAAAAGACAACACATACTAGGCACTCCCCTAAGAAGAAATTTGAGAGGGTCCCTATAAATCTAAGTGTACACAACCTACAATCTTCGAGGTCCAGTGAGCTGCAGTAATGAACTTCACTCTCTGCTAACTACCCATGTTAGAGTATTCACAAAAGTTCAGTTTCTTAATTCTATGGCCTCCTAATAAACCCCTATGACTTAGAACAATCATCTCCCTCTCACTCGTGTGTCCAAGTATCTTATGCTACAACTGTTGTGTCTTGACCTAAAGCATAAAATATCTAGCAGATTAGTCAATCACTGCCTTTCCCTTGAGGTTATACAACTAATAGTCTATCTCTCCCGCATCACAGAAAGCACGCCTTGAGAAACCTTCAAAACTCCAATTTCAGTAGGAATTCGATATTCAAACTTGTTAAGAACACTTAATGAGATAAAATTCGTTCTCAGCTCCAGTAAATGCCTTACGTTAGTCAACGTTCTAACCACTCCATGGTGCATCTTAATCCAAACTATTCTGATCCCTACCATTTTACAAGTAGCACCATTTCCCATAAGCATCTTACCACCCTCTATGCATTTATATGTAGTAAACCGATGTCTATAAGACGTCACATATTAAGAACATCCAGAGTCAAGTACCAATCCTCACCTGATGAACTTGTGGTGATTCTTAACACAACATCGACATCACTAGGACTATTATCTGCTGTGGTAACATTATTATTATCGGCTATAGACTTTACCTTAACTCCTTTACCCCTGTACTTTGGGCATTCTTACCTGTAGTGCCCTACCTCATCATAGTGATAACATCAACAATATTGGACCTCGATGTAGAACGGTTGTTCTTGCTACTTCGAGACTCTCTTCGTTTGTCTCTACCTTGGATAACTAAACTTTACACTGTATTTTGCACTAAGTTCTCTTCTCATAGTCTCTTTTGCCACTCTTTAGAAAGCAATAATCTAATAATAGTAGTGAGCCCGTGTAGTAGTGAATCTATTAAGTGCTCAAAAGAATGTGGTATAGATGCCAACAATATAACACTTGTTTCTTATCAGGTAAAGCCTCACTGACATTCTTCAAGTCCATCATGAGTTTATTAAACTCATCTAAGTGGGCTCTGAAGGCAACCGTCCATAACCAAAACATCCTTTTCAACATATGCAAGCGATTGTTCAACCCCTTCATCAGATAAAGTGCCTCAAGTTTGTCCGCAATAATGCAACATCCTTTGCTTCGGCCACTTCAACCAATACCTCATCCAATAGGTTCAACATGATTATACTCCTTGCCGTCCTCATTAATACGTACTTTTTGGCATTTTTCATTGTTTCATGCAACTTAGTCTTGCCCTCCAATGCTTTAACCAAACCTTGAGTCTTAATAGCGCCTCCATCAAATTATACTCCATAACCCAAAGTCGTTCCTCCCGTAAAACTTTTAAATTTGTACTTTCGCTTAAGAGATAATTGGAACAACAAAATTTCCAAATAATAATTAGACAAGTAAAAGCCCTTAATCAAAATTTAGAAAATCCTATCCTCAATATGATCTTGCAATTAAATCAATACAAAAATTACTAGAGAAATAAAAGAGAAATAATAAAGTACACTAGAGATTTACTGGTTTGGTCCGAGTGTTGATACTTACTTTTCGAGAAGAGCCAGCTACAAATAATTCATTAATCAAATTAGAAAATCAGAATTACAATTGCTCACCTCGAGTGTTTCCCACACTTATATTTTATCCAAAATCACTGTGTTTAGGCAAACGAAGAATTACCTCGCAACTCGAAACACTCACGTCTCCGTAAAGAAAATGTCTCAACTGGATGTTGGATCTCTACACAAATCATCGTGTGTACAAGGCCAAGAAAGTTCGGCTTGAAAACTTCACCGGACGTGACCCTGAACACATAGTTTTTATGCAGCCATAAGGTGATGATCCCCTCTTTTGTCCTCTTGCGGCTTTCTTCAGAGAGCTCACTATTTTGTTCTGGCTTCATAAAGAAGAGCCCACCGTGCGGCAATCAATAAAGTCAAAGCTTAAGTTGGGATTCTTCTTTATCCGGTCTAACCTTGGAGACTAATCTCCAGCAAATAACAAACCCTCAAGTGAATTTGTGTGAAATTCTAATTCAATTAAGAAGGTGATCCATTGGGATTTCTTTCATTTTCTAATGGATTTGGTTTAACTAATTGATCTTCATCCTCCAATGAGATTGGGCATCGTATGAGGGCTCAAACTCGAGACATGTTATATTTCGTTGATCCGCCCATGATGTGTGTGTCCAAGAGACACCATTTGCTCTAATAAGAAGTGTGTCTGAGAGACAACTCTTGAAGAAGTGTGAGAAGAGTTTCTTAAGGGAAGTTAAGATAACTTCCTTCTATAGAATGAACAGAACTCTCTCTCTCTCGACGCATAAGGATTCCGTATCTACTTTGAAAAGACAATCGGCATTAACGCTGTGGAACAATAATACTTTCCTTGTGATTGTATTTGGATCAACGTGTAATAGATTCGTTTATCGTTTACTGGTGATTCAACGTACAATCCTGAAAATTTTATTCGTAGTGCATCGAGCAGGTTAGTCGATCTCGCCGAACACTCACTTCTCAACATTGGTATCAGAGCCAGGTTTTGATCTCTGCCTTGTTTTCAAGTTAACTCTTTTTTCCGCTTGCTGTTTAATATGGAGATCATGATGATGAACTTCATACTGTCTGCATGTTCATTGCTCAGGAATTGCAAAATGAATTGATGAACATGAATTGAATTGAAGAACGGATTTGAATGTTACGGGCGACCATTCTGTTCATACGTTTTTTAAAAAATTCTTTTCAATGAAAATTATTTTTTACTATCTATTATTGAAGAACTCGTCGAGACGAACAGAACGGTGGGTCGAGCACCGTCGGAAGACGACGTACGCGCCCACACGCGCGGCTAGAAGCCGTGGACCATTTTACATCTTCTTCGGTTACACCCTTCATCTCATGCTCACCCTATTTTGGGACATAGCATCTTCCTAATCAAGTTATAGCATTAACCACTTTCGATGCGTAATCCCAAGGTGCGTACTTAATGTCAAACTCTTCTTTTAGGGGCAAAGTAATGATCACAGGCCAAAGTTCTTTTTCCTCGATCTTCAGTTGATTGATTGGAAGTCGAATAGTAACCGATTCTAAGTGACCTCTTTCCTCCTCGTACTTATCCACTTCATCAAGTTTGATTAGGAATGGAGTGATCATGGACACCACGCTTCAATCGACTTCATTGGCATCCATTCCACCCCAACCATCAGGTATGATAATTTCGTTCTTTAAAGTCCATGGAGGGGGTGTATACTTGACACGATAGTTATACCGATCGCTATCCTGACCCAATAAATCCACGGTCTCGAATGACTCCCTGATCATGTAAGTCAATTAAAGTAAGACAACTGTGGAGTGACTTTTCAACCATAAAAGCCGTTAGTGAAAAGGTCCGGGATGACCATAGATCAGTACCGTATTAGCATGTGTCAGTCGCGGGTAATTCCGCACAGCCATGCATCGGTCCCAGATGACCATGGATTAATCCCATGGTACTAGATTCCATGAGCTACATAACAACCGATGGTCGATCATAGGTCATTGATATTCGAACATAGACCGATCGCAAATCGGCCATGGATCGTTGTGTTGAGTTGATATGCCATGGATGAGCCAATTGCCAGGTCACAAGCCTAGTGGTTTGGTTGCGGATTAGGCTATGTGCCAGTCACACTAGCCAAGCCTTATGCCCAATCATGACCGGCCATTATACCCGTTAGGTAGGCCATAGGCTGGCTACGTGCCGGTCGTGTGCCAGTCATTATGCCTGACTCATGTTCCAGGCAATGTGCCCATCAAATCCGGCTTCGGCCTAGTTCCATGCCCAAGAGATTTGGCCATGAGCCATGCACAGTGCCCATACATGAGCCAATGCATGTGTTTAGTCAATGAGCCGGTCCCTTGCTCGTGTAGCTCGGCATCGTGCTCGGCGCACTGCTCATGCTACCTGACACCGCACCCGTATGCTTAGCCTCACATTTGGCCATGTGCCCGGTTGTGTGCTTGTATGGCATGATAGTGTACCAAGCCCTGCACTTAGTCAAGCCCGATTGTACAGGCCACGTGCCTGGTTCGTCCGACTAGCCCGAACTTACACAGTTGGACATGGACTTTTGCTTGGTTGTGCTTGGTCACATTTGGAGGTTTTTCTACGCCAAACCTCGAATTGAACGGGATCAATGAGCATGTTTTAGCGTGGAAAACCCTTAGGAAAATAAGATGAATAAAAATGATGTGGGATTACAAGTTAGGTAGGACTAGAATTGGGCTTCACGCTTCGGAAGATAGGGGGACTAGAAGACAAAATTGACCCAAGTCAAATCTTCATGCTCAAGCCACAATAATTGGAGCCAAGCTTAGGTGTCCCCTTCCATTAATAGTCACAAGCTGAGTTGTCCAAACTCATAATTGAAACTTGGTGATTTATTGTCACCAATAATGAGCTAGAGACAAGAGAGTAAGTCGGCCAAGGAGAAGTTGAGATGGTGGAAGTCAGCCAAGAAGGAAACTGAGAGAGAGAGAGAGAATGAGAGAAAGGAAGAAAGCCATTAATTGCTACGATTTGCTAAGATTATTTCATCATTTCATTTTGGCCTTTCTTCATTAATGCAAAGATCTTTAAGATCAAGATAATCATGGCTTTGTCTTTTCTCCTTGAATAATCGAGTGTCAACCATTATAAATAGAAGAGACCCCACTTGATTTAGGAGACACATGCACATATACACTCACACCAACCAGCCATCACGTCTTTTTTGCCTTCTTGTTTCACACCTAGAAACCTCACCGACCATCCCCTTTTCTCTCTTGTTCTTCGGCCAACTAGAGAATCCACGTCCAAGACCCGCCTTGCTCGCGTGTTTAAGCCACATGCCTCTCGCTTTCTTTGTTTCTCACGTGTTCTAGTTTTATTATTTGTGTAAGTGAATTCCCTAATATCGGGAAAGGAAAATAAGATACATTGTGACGTGGTTTGCTTGGACCGTGTTCGGTCATTTGGTTGGTTGTGGTTAATTCTTTCCATGGCTTGTTTCTATTTTGTACTTGAATAGAAACCGGAACTTGACTAGTAATGTTCATGTGTGATAGCCATGCTTGATGTTCTCTAGTTAATTGTTGGCATGAACTTTGCTATTGATCTACTATCGACACTGGTGTGGTAAGAGCTGACTCATGTTAACGATGATTGATTCATCCTCGCTTGATATTAGTTAGTTTACTTATCGAGTCTCCCCGACTTATCTCCCATTATTTTCCCTTTTTAGGTCCGCAGGATGGCATCACCCTCAACCAGTTCGATAATCCCATGGAGATGCAAGTTGAGGTGCTCACCGTGATTGACGCCCGTGAACGCCATGCCTACTGCCAGGTTACGACCCATGTTATGGTGGACGAGGGCCTCGAGAGCTTGGTCCCCCACACTTATGTGGCGTAGTACCGCTGGTCGAACGGAGACCTAATCGGATCCCCTGTGCGGGTTCAACGGACGCTTTGGCAGAAATGGCGGGCCAGCTTTATGGTATGCCGCGGGTAGGGCATAGGATGGCCAAGCGGATGGGTCACGAGGAGGGGGCGAGCTAGTGGACAGAGTTTAAAGCACGAGAAGATGAAGTAGTGGGAGTAGATCACCTAAGACGAAGTTTTGTTTATCTATAGTCTGTTTGTGTGGGGAATAGCCTTTGGAATAGGCATGAAAAATATGTATGTTGTTTGCAAGGGCCCGAGAGGCAGGCTTGCTAAAAATAAGCACGATCATGTAAATACAACTTGCGATGGTTTGCTCATGCTGTCCTATGATGTTTTGTTTAGAATTGCTTTCACTTACGCATTGTATACAATGAATGGGACATACTAACTCATTTTCGTGAGTCACGGGCTCAATCAGATCATGATCGTCAACTAGCATCGAAAGTGATTCCAGGTCGGGGCATGACATGAACCAATCACTGTCTTTCGCTCAAGGTAATACAACCCATATTCTATGTTCTCTAGCATCACAGTAAGCACACCTTAAGAGATCTTTAAAAATTCACCTTCAGCAGAGATCTGGTATCTGAACTTGTCAACAGCACTTAATGAGATAATTCTTTTTCTTAGCTCCAGTACATGCCTTACATGAATCAACATTCCCACCACTCACAAGCAACACCATTTCACAGAACTACCTTACCACCCTCCATGCACTAATAGGAAGTAAATTAATATCCATGAGAAGTCACATGATAAGAACATCCGGAGTTAAGCATCTAAACATCACTTGATGAACTCGTGGTGATTGTAAACACAATATTAGCATCACTAGAACTAATATTTGTCACGGTAGCAATATTACCATCGCTTGTAGACTTCACCTTAACTTATTTACCCTTATGCTTCAGACAATCTCTTTTGTAGTGCCCTACCTCATCATAGTGATGACATTGATGATTTTGAATATTGGACCTCGAATTAGAATGGCTCTTCCATTTGCTACCTCCAAACTCTCTTCGTTCATGTCTAACTCGAATAACCAAACTTTGCACCGTATTTTGCGCTAAGTTATCTTCTTGTAACTTCTTTTTCCACTCTTTAAAAAACAAGGTAGAATTTACCATAATTGTAGTGCAGCGAATCTATAAAGTGCTCAAAAGAATATGGTAGAGATATCAACAACATCATATCTTGTTTTTCATGAGGCAAGCCTTCATTGATGTTCTTCAAGTCCATCATGAGTTTATTAAACTCATCTATGTGCATTCAACCCTACAAAACAGAAACATCATTTTCAACATATACAAGCAATTGTTCAAATCATTTATTAGATAAAGTGCCTCAACTTTTGCTCACAACGCTGAGGCATCCTTCTCTTTAGCCATATCAATCATTACCGCATTCGATAGGATCAACAAGATCACCACGAGCAGCAAACAGTACCCAACGATGCTCGTATATGTGTGCAAATTCAGCTTGCTGTTACACCCGACGAGCATGTTGAACACCACATAGAGGAACATCGAGGAGACCACGATCCACCCTAGGATCATGCCGAATTGGATCTTGCCGGCGAGCAACTAGAATAGGCAGAGCGAGAGGTACATGATGATTGGGTCAGACAGATCGAAGTCCTTGTGGACAGCCGGGTTCACGCAGAGAGGGTTGAGGATCGATCTGGTCTTCTTCTAGATCTATTCAGGGTGGATGCTAAGCTCGTCAAGGAAGGGCTCCTCATCGTCGAAGTTCGCAAAGCCGAAGGGGCCCCCACCATAGATGGTGGAGGTAGCAACGGAGGTGGCGGGGTTCATGTTGAAGGACACGAAGGGGAGGCTGGAGCTTGAGGGACACAAAGGTTGGAACGGCACCATGGGGATATCGCGCTGCTGGAGGTTCCTGGTGGCAGGGTTTCTGCCAAAGGTTCAACAAGAATTAAACGAGTTTGCTACTATTTGTGGGTAACTTGCATCAATCAATGTCAATTTGGATGAAGAAGATAAAGTGTGTACTTTGTTGTGTTCATTGCCGAATTCATAGGAACATATGATTATTTCGATGGCACTGGTGTTAGTGTGTTATCCTTTGAGAGCGTTGTAGCTGCTCCATTATTTGAGGAGATGAGGAGAACAGGTTCTGATGGTGCAACGTAAGATGCTCTTTTTGTAAGAGGAAGGACTAGTGAACAATCCAAAACCATATTTGGTGGCAGAAATAAGTCCAGAGGAAAATCTAAAAGCAGAGATTGATCGGATATGACGTGTTGGAAGTGCAAAAAGCCTGGACACTTGAAGAAAGATTGCAGAAGCCAAAGTGTAGTTCCAAAGAAACGAAATGAGGCATCATCCTCCAGTACAAAGAAGGATGATGACAGTAGCACGGGAGACATGTATCTCGTCTGCAATTCATCACAGGGTGACTGCAGTGCATGACTAATTGATACTGGGGCATCTTTCCACATGATGCCTTATAGAGATTGGTTATGCTGTTATGAACCATATCATGGAGGTATAGTGTGAATGGGAGATGATTCGACGCTTGATATTGTTGGTCGCGGAAAGGTGAAGCTGAAGATGAAAGATGGGACAATCAAGAGTCTTCTTGATGTGATGCATATTCCTAGTCTTACCGGGAATCTTATTTCTGTGGGAACTATGGCAGATCCTAGCATTTCCTTCACTAGCGACAAATATTCATGCAAGCTAACTCATAGATCTGTGGTAATCGCCAGAGGCAAACGGTATGAAAAATTGTGGAAATTATTGGGAAGCACAATGATTAGTGGTGTGAGTTATATCTCAGAGTAGATAGAAGATCTTTTGATGCTATGATATCAGAGATTAGGTCATATTGATGAGAAAGGGCTGATGACCCTTACCTCAAAGAAGATGGTGGATGGAATACTAAATTGTTCTATCGATTTTAGATTTTGTGAACATTGTTTACATGGAAAATAGAATTGGGTATCTTTTGAATCCATAGGAGGGAGAGCGAAAGGGATTCTAGATTTGATCTACAATAACGTCTTCGATCCTACACTTGTAGCATTGTTTGGAAAATCAAGGCATTATGTTTCTTTCACCGATGATTTTTCCATATATTTGTGGATATATTTCTGCAGCGGAAAGATGATGTGCTTGAAAAATTTTGCGAGTTCCAAAATTTGGTGGAAAATCAATTTGATAGGAAAATCAAAGTCTCGAGGATTGATAACGGAGAAGAATTTTGTTTAGCAAAATTTGATTAATTTTGTGCAACTAGTATCATTGCCAGGCAGAAGACAACGTCCTATACACCTCAATAGAACGGGGTGGCAAAAAAACTTAATCGGTCTCTCATGAAAAAGGCAAGGAGTATGCTAAGTGGTGCGGGCTTAGCAGCTGAATTTTGGGCTGCAGCAATGGCTACCGCATGTTATCTGAAAAACAGGTCTCTCACATCATTTTTGAAGGATCAGACACCATTTGAGACATTGTTTGAAAAGAAGCCAAACATATCCCATGTTAGAGTATTTGGTTGTGAAGCATATGTACATGCGCCAAACGAAAAGAGGAACAAGCTTGAGAGCAAGTCAGAGAATAGGGTGGTAAAGAGACTTAATCTATCTCTCATAAAAAAGGCAAGGAGTATGCTAAGTGGTGCAGGCTTAGCAGCTGAATTTTGGACGGAAGCAATAGCTACCGCGTGTTATCTAAAAAACAGGTCTCCCACATCAGTTTTGAAGGATCAGACATCGTTTGAGGCACTGTTTGAAAAGAAGCCAAACATATCCCATGTTAGAGTATTTGGTTGTGAAGCATATGTTCATGTGCCGAAGGAAAAGAGGAACAAGCTTGAGAGCAAGTCAGAGAAATGCATCTTCGTTGGGTACAAGGATGGTATCAAAGGGTATAAGTTGTGGAATCTTGATACTAAATGTATCATCTACAGCAAGGATATGGTGTTCAGAGAATCTACGACAAATCAGATTGTTTGCCAAGCTCTTGGAAAACCACAGGCAATTGAGTTAGATGTTGGTTTAGTGGAAAAGATAGAGCCTACACTAGTTGGAACAGAAAATTCGGATTTTGAAGCTAATGAGCCTAACGAGGCGGATGATGTAGTAGATCCTGAAACTGAGTTTGGAGTTGAAGCACTACCTGAATCGGTTTTAAGAAGGTCCACACGATTAAGAAAACCACCTGAGAGGTATATCATGTTTGCCAGTAATGAGAATTGTGCTCTAACCGTTATGGATGATGATCCAAGTACTGTCGAGGAAGCAAGAAGCGCGAAGAATGGAAAATAGTGGGAGAAAGCTATGAAAGATGAGATGGACTCACTAGAAAAGAACGAAACTTGAAATTTGGTAAAATTACCTACTGATCAAAAGGCAATTGGTTGCAAATGGGTGTTCAAAAAGAAATTATTAGCAGATGGAGAGATAGAATGATATAAAGCTCGTTTGATTGCGAAGGGATACTCACAAATAGAGGGAGTCGATTATGCTAAGATTTTTTCTCCTATTGTTAAATCAAATTCCATAATACTTGTCTTATCTGTTGCAGCCGCATATAATCTGTAGGTAGAGCAGCTTGATGTGAAGACAGCATTCCTCCATGGTGACTTGGAGGAGGATATTTACATGAAGCAATAAGAAGGTTGTGGTACTAGAGAAAATTGACACACGGGTGAATAGTGCAGATTTTTTTACCAAGGCAATGAGTGCAGAAAAATTTGAATGGTATACAATTGTGTTGGGTCTGAAGAAGCATGTGGAGTATTCACTAAGTGGAAGAATGTTGGGGTATGGTGGTTTATACTCTCCATCGATAGGAAGGCACGGGGGTCCCATTCCCTGGTAAGCGGGTGAGAGTTGTGAGAGCAGCAGTCCTGAGTCGCTAGAGGGCTTTTATAGTTTGAGCTCGAAAAATGAAAATTTCCTAATTCAATTAGGTTTTATATTTTGAATATGTTTCCTAATTGAATGGGTTCTTAATTGGAGTAGATTTCCTAATTATAGTAGATTTCCTAGAAAGGGGTTTCCTATTTTGAATCAAACTATTGCCTATGTAGAGTCTATTTCACTTGTAATTTAGGGATATAATAAAAAGGTGCGAAATGCTAATTATAGTAGAATTTTCAGCTGTATATAATCCTAGTTTAAGGGTGAACCGGGATAAAACCTCACGTCTTAAATTCTTTTTCTCGCTTTTACTTTCTATTTTCTTTGTGACTGTGCGGCGAATCCTAACAATTTCTATTATATCCTTGGCTAATAAAGTTGTTTTTTCCATTGATCTGCCATTTGAACATCTTGGATCTATTTATAGCATCATAATTAGTTACCTAAGTGCATGTGCACACGTGACAAATCTTTACCATTGTTGATCACATTCGTATTATCAAATTCTTCAAAAAATCCAGGCTTAGATTGATGGATGGTATAAATGAGTGCAAGAGCAACTTTATCTCTCGACCGGGCTTATTAGCAAGATGTGCATTCTGTATTATCTGATTGGAAGAGCTTGGCAATTGCTTCAGTTGACATTCGAAATATAAAAAAGACAATTTTAAACTTCAAAGCAGTGCATTACATAGACATAGACAAGTAGATGCCTAATTTGCCCAAAAACCAAAGTTAGCTACTTGCTATTTTTGGTTAGGGGCTACATTATTGTTTCTTATTCTTTCACACAACCAGAAATAACAAACACACAAGCACACGGCATTATTGCACACAAAGGCACTTGTTCCTTTGAGGGAAACACCAACTTAAACAGATCTCATCAAGGTTTAACTGTGAAGTCGAAGTTGGCGCAAGTAGTGGTGTAGCCCAGCAGCGAGGAGCTGAACCCGAATGTTGATTGAGCCAGATCGAACACGAGGAAGTTGTCCTCCATTTGGTAAGTCCCGATCGCCACTGCATGCTCGGCTGCCTTTCCTCCGTCCACGAAGGCCAGGCAGGCCACATCCTTGCTCACCTGCTTCATCGAGTTTGCTCCATAGATTGTCCAGGTCTTCCCACTCGCCACTTGCAGACTAATCTGGGGAACCTGCAAACCTACCCGAGCCGACGCAATCGCGCTTGACTTGAGACAGTACTCGAAGGGCTTCACCCTTTTCGCTTGAGGAATGCCCTTGGTGGCTATCTTGAACTCCTCGACGAAGACGTTATATATATCGCTCCTGAGGATAGTGTAAGGAATCACAGTGCTCAGCACTGTGCCGCCTCGGCCAACAGAATCAATGGAAAATGCGTTTCTTGGGATACGGACCGCCTTCCCAGCAATTGATATGCTGTCTAGGCCGATGTAGTAGTCAGATGATTTAGAGTTCTTTATCAATGGGGTGTAGGAAAGAAATCTGGATACATCAACCAAGGCAGGGCTCCTAAAGAAATATGGGCCGTTTCCAAAGAAAAGCGTGCCCTTAACATTAGGAACACTAGGAAGACACATTGCGAATCTCTTGGTTATTCCCAGATAAGGAGGGGCTAGTTGTGTAGAAAGAGCGAGAGAAGCCCACGAAAGGGAAGCCAAACCGGTAGCGCCTGAAGGAAGAGACTTCAAAAGGTACCCAGGAGCACAAGACATGTATATGTCATTTAAAGTTATAGAACTAGTCGGGTGTCCGCCATTTGTTACATAAAGCGCGATGTTCTTGTATGTGAGGTCGGAGAGAGCGCAAGTTTTGGTTAGTGGGTTGACGGGAGTCGTGATGCAATTTTGGCAAAGGTTGTTGGTGGAGCTGCTGGATGGAGGGCAAAGCGGGGAGAGGTAGGACCTCGCCGACTTGCATGGCGCAGACCTGCAAGTCACGAGAGGGTGCTTATACGGGCAAGTGGACCAAGAGAACGGAGCGCCGAGATCGATGACATAGTTCTCGTGGAAGTTGAAGGTGGAGGAGTAGAGAGAAGTGGTGGTGTCTTTGGTGATGGGTGCAACTAGGGCTTTGTAGGGCCGAAATGCTGAAACACGACAGCAGGCAAGGGCAAGTGCGAGGAGCACTAAAGCTTGAACCAGATGCATTTTTTTTCTCTTTTCTTGGATTGGATCAATGTTCAGGCCTTGAGGGATGATTTTGGGTGATTGGAGCAGGTGGCTATTTATAGGGAGAGATATAAGCTTGGACTTCTTGATCGATCAAGGAGAGTAGGAGCTTCACTGGGACTAGAGAGCATATCCCCATGATAAACAGCGTGCTTACGCGAGCAGAGGACTTCTACTGGTTCTGACCAGAGCTGCTGAAACAAGCGATTGCTAGTATCGATAGCTGTAGCTGTGATGACTTCATTAGTCGAACAGGAACTAATCTGTGTACTTGTCATTAATAAATCTGTATTTCTCTCATAAGTAAAGTACATTGATGAGATGAGTGTTTTCAATAATTCAAAAGAATTTGCTTGTTGACCATACTCAATCATAATAATTCGATTTTCAAAATATTATTCACTCATAACACGAGAAAAGTACTACATTGCAAATGAAGAATTGTAGTAATTTAATCGCTTAACAATTTGCCCGGTAAACCCCTTAACAGAATCCTAATATAAAATTGAATTATTAATTGTGTAATTATGGGGGTAGTCTTTCGAAAGCACCATCAGAGCATTAATAAAGAATTACACAAACTTCTTTTCAGAACAAAACTAATAAGTAAAATATGAGCAGGTATTTATATGATAATATCAAAAGTATGATTAAGACATGACAAAATGATGAAGAGTACATCCAGTTATATTGAGAACCAAGCCAATATATATTTTTATTTATTTGAAAACTCAACTAAATAAAAAAAGCCAAACTTTTAAAATAGATTATTTATTTCAAAAAAATTACGCATTGTTTTTATAAGCCCATGCGCTAGGATGAGAACATGCTAAAGAAGGTCAAACTATAGAAACAGCAATATTATCACTCTTCTGTCTAGTAATTTAAGGGCACTCCTGAAATTCCCGAAGGATACGATTCTCGGAGATTGGCGATCGTTGGATTATTAGAGAACAAATCTCCGTCTTCCATTGAAAGCCTTTGAAGTATTTGTACCGCATGACATTTGGGGAAGAAGATAGCACATGATGCAATCGGGGAATCGGTCTCTCGAGCGACCATTAGAATCCCCGTTCATATTTTGAGGTGAGAACTGTCCTCCAACATGGTTGATTTTAGCAGTGGTTGCTAGATTGAGCTAAACTGTGAACCGCTACTAAAGAACTTTCAATCAAATCCTCAAGAGGGTTAGAGCGATGACTGGTTTGATCAGTAGCTTCTTCTTCTCGTTGGTCAAAATACATGGGCTTTGGCTTTGGCCTTTTACCTTTTCTCCTTTCTCTTTTCTCCTCTTCATTTGCTTTTGAGAGGGTTAAGGAATAGGCCTCTAGGAGTAGAAAAACTAGCGGAACATCCTGCGGGTAGCCGTGAGTCTGAGAGAGCATTCTTTACAGAGCTTGGACTTTTGTCTGAACTTAGGAGCCTCAAGCACGCTGACAGCTTTGACCATAGCCGTAGCCTAGAGCATAGCATCCATCTACTACACTGTCACAAAGTGACTCGTTTGTCTTGGAGATGGCCGGATTCAATAAAAACAATCAACATTTTGCAATTCAAGAGATGGTGTTTAACAGGATGCTTTCGCGCAACAAAAACGCGCGACTCACCCGTTTCGGGTGAAAAGTCCACAGTCACATTGAAGGCAAACGTGCCATGTATCCGAGACATGATGCCCAGTTGCGTTTGCAACTCGATAAGCTGTCGGCGATTAAGACTGGCCTCTCCGGGATGAAGTTTCTGGTTTCATCCTCTAGCGGTTGCCGCATCACACAACTGACATATGAAGTAAAGCAAGTGTAAATATTTTGGAATGCTTAATTTGGCGACGATCAGTGATAGCACAAGAATGTTGCAGATCCATAGACTTTCAGCTCGATCTACTGCACTGAGTAAACCAAAAACAATTAATATCTCATCGATGCCACACAGATTTGGTAGAATCCTGCCCATAGGCCCCAGACCGTTCCTTAACATAAGGTTTTTCTAAAGGAGTGTGAACCTTTTGAAAGTAAGAAGAATCCTTCCTACCATGAAGGCTATTACCTTTGTTCGGCGAAGCTATTGCATTTTTAATAGCTACACATAAGTTCTAGAAATAGCCAGCTGAAATATGCCACGCGGGCGGTTACCACACAATATCGTCCCGCAGTTCCATCATTCATCAATTGCAGTTTAGTCATACCATCAGAGACCAAGTAGTTAGCTCCTGTTTTCTTCTTCTATGTTTTTTTATTGACCACATAAAAGAACGGAATTAAAAAGCAACAAAATGAATAAATGAATGAGTTTCAATATGCAGATAGGCTGTCCTAAACCTATTGGCATCCAGCCTCACTCAACCACACCCAAGAATGCCCGAGCAACCAACAGCATGGATGATACAGTTCCAGTCTCAATGGCATCGTGCGACAGCCCCCGAGTTAGACTCTTCACCAAGGAAATAATGAGCAAAAGCAACAGATGATTCAAGGTTAATCACTACTCTAGGGCTTTGAACTAGAGGCCAGCTGCTCTTATGAGAAGTGCGAGGTTCGACTCTCAGTCTCTCGCCTTTGATGGGGTTGGAGACAAAATAGTCTATGAGCTCTCGAGATGCAATGTAGCAAAAGAGAAAAAGAAAAGAAAAGGTTTATGGTCTAAAAGCAACAAATGCAGTAATGAGGAAAGCTTTTGGAAGGACAGCCAAGCAACCTGTTACTCTTTTGCACTAATTCAATTGCAAATGAATCGCAGGATTCAAGTAAAGGAAGAAATTAAGGCAAAACGAAGAACACATACAACATAGTAGAATCCTCATACCAAATCACGTGTTACATATTTCCAGCCACAACACAAGCTAATACAAAAAGAATGTACTCTCGATTATTCTGCAATTTCACCTTTCCTTCAAATTAAAACAAGGCAATGAATCCTCTGTAGTTATGCTTTGATTGCTCTCAGTCAAACTGCCATAAGGCCGTGTTATCACCAGTTTCACAATAGGACCACAAAACCGATGAGTAGAAAGAGCAACTGATAAATGAAACTGTTTTTCAGAATCAAACCAGCTGACTTGACAGTCAAGTAGGTTCCTTCGGGTGTATTCGTGGTTAAGATGACTACCATCCAATCATTTTCAGAACTAATTCCAATTCCTGTATACTTGCTATCATTTAGGTTACCTGAATACTGAGACTGGGTGAAGTTAGTGAGGACAAGGCTTGGGACCAAGTTGGGAACACAGGCAGGCATTATTGCCCCATCCCTTGTGACAGAGACGTTCAGATGGCAGTTGGCTAAAAGTGTTGGAAAGTTAGAGAATTGAGGCTCAGTCCCGGGTACAGTGTCAGCACCTGTTGTATTAGTACAAGGTTTATTCTTAAATTGATCAGCTATTTCCTTGGCAAGGCATTCCGCATTATCATTCTTCGTAAGGGCTGTTAAGTTCAAAGATGTCCGATAACCGTTAATGCCTTGAAGAAGATTATCGTCCTCACCTGCAAGGACAAGGAGAAGATAAATTAGATGGTAGTTTGGGAGCACGAGCAGGTGCGCATATGAGAGATGGGAGAGGGAGTAAGGGGGTTGTTCCTTGGAGATGTACTATTGAACGCATTATGTGGCACTGATTTTCAACAGCATACCAGCTCTGAAATACAAAATTGTTCTAATTTTAGCATGTCAGTCATTCAACTAAATAGGCTAGCAAAGTTATGAGAAACAACGAAAATAAGAGAACATGGTGGGTGGGATTAGCCCATTGCAATAGAAGGCCTTAACCATGCCCTTCATGACAATGAAAGACATGGCTCGTCCATATGCAGAAATTAAAGGCAAAACTTTAGACTGGCACTCCGCATCGAGGAGTAGCAAAAAGCAGCAGAAGGTGACCAGCTACAAACTCATATGGCACTCTGCATCGAACTACCAATGGAATCAAAATCTTGCGAAGTAGGATACATCAAGTCATGCATTACAAGATAGTGTACTGAGAGGAGTAGCAAAAAGCAGCATTACATAGTTTGAGGCATTTATCTCTCCTGGATATTATAGAACTGCTTTGATGGCAAGAAAATCAAATGACTTACCTAATGAAGAACAAATTCAGCTCTAGTGTAAGGATCATAGGAACTAAAAGTAAACATATGGCTCAATAACCTATTTACTGCAAAGTTTCAGATTGACAACATGGACAAAGAATCAAAACCAGTTCATCAGAAGGTTTGATGATAAAACAAATTGAGAGATGATTCCATTTCACTATGATGTGAGTGACAGTCTGACAGTGACATGGCATTTCTAATTGGAAAGGCATGTTCCTACAAACTACGCGAGATTCAGTTAAAGTCAAGCAAAACGATGGACTGCCGAGACTTGGCATCTGTGTGTGTGTGAAGAATCTACTCCATGCTCTTAGTCATCAGTTTAAGACACCTCAGAAACCATCTCCAAGGACAAGTAGCAAAGAAGCACCCAAAAAAACTTATGGCGAAACGACAGCGTGACATATACGGAAGACTGATGATTACCAACAAATTCGATGACAATTGTGTAGATTTTTGTGGCCACCCAAAGCCTGGAATAATTCAGGTCAGATCTGTTCCTACGAATTAATCTAAGGCATAACACAAATCCACACCCTCAATTCGCTTAACTTTCAGTAACAGTCAACCACTCATCGCATCAGACATTTATGAATTGCTTCAAATATGTACACATCCACCGACTACGTTCACAGGATAATCAAAGATCACATTTTTTTCTATCCAACTTCCCATCCAAGTCTAAATCTTCCTAAGAAGAAGAGAAGACTTAGCAGCAACCCGATAGATCGAAGCACAAACAAACCATGGCTAGCAGCCGCTCCCACAACCCACATTGGTCCAGGACGAAAATCAACCGCGAGTAACCGCAAGAGTCCTCCACTTTTCCCGAAATGCAACGCCGATCGTCGGCTTTTTACCGAACGATAACCGCGAGATCGCTACCGAACCGAAGTCGAACCGACACTGGCGGATACGGACAAATAACACCCCGAGCTCAACAGCGTCGCTCAGATCAAGGACGCTCAGATCTCGCCACCGATCCAGAGGCCCGCGACACCGACAGGAACTCCGCGAAGGCGCTCGCGATGTTCAAAATGCGGCGTAAAGGAAACAGCTAAGGTGTGAGCAAACGACGGAAGGGATGCCGACGAGAGCACGGAGACGGCGGAGAGCTTACTGTCGCACTTGACGAGGCGGCTCGAGGAGAGGATCGAGAGGGCGGCGAGCAGCAGCGCGGGGAGGAGACGGTGGAGCGCCGAGGAGGGAGACGACGACGACGACGACGACGACGACGACGCCATTGCTGCTGCTGCTGTTGCTGGTGGTGGGACGGACCTGAAGAGAGAGAGAGTGCTGGTGAGCTCGCTCGCCCTGTTTCTCTCTCTAGCGCTCTCTCTCTCTCTGCGCGCTTCTTTGCTTGCTGCGCGGAGGAGAAGAAGAAGGAGAAGAGAGAGAGGGAGGCGGTTGGCGAGGAAGGAGACCGGCTAACCGAAACGCGGCCGACGGCGACAGGCTAACGAGGTGTAAGCCACTTTTTCTGGCGGAGGTGAGGACCGGGGGCGGCCGTTCTTGACGTGACGGTCGGACCGGGGCTCGACCGGTTGGTGGCCCGAAGCCTTCCGCGAGGACCGCGACGCCGGTTCTTCTTCCCGCCGTGTGGGCCCGGGCCCGTTACCCACTTGGGCCTTGGCTAGTTTGGGCCCATGGCCCAGGACCAGGCCCGAATATTTTAGAATTGGTTGAAAGCGTAGGGCCCAGCGACGGGCCGGCGACGGATCGGGCCGCGCGGCACCGGCCCTCACTATGAACGCCGGCTATAGATGTAACTAACTACTCTTTAGAGCTTGAGATTTCAACTATTCTGTTCAACAATGAAATCCCGAATGTCTGAGCAAATCCCGGGTATTCGAAGCGACGGGTTTCCGTGGAATGGTGTACCTCGGACCTCAAGAACCGGGATTGGCCCGTGTAATACTTGTGTATCCGAACCGTTCAAAAATGGCGCAACTGCACGCTTAGACTGATTCACTTTGTCACTTGCGTGCACAATCTCGTATGTGCATAATGAGTTTTCTTTTACCTTATAATGGCATAAATGGTCGTTGAACTTTGCTCAATGTGCGATGTGATCCTTGAATTTTTAATTTTTTTAATATGATATCGAACTTTAGCTCGATGTGCAATGTGGTCCGTGAACTTTCAATTTGTTCAATGTGGTCCATGAGCTTTTGATACATGTTCAATGCTGTCCTTCCATGAAATTAGGTTTAGGGACAATATTGAATATTTTAATATGATCAATGGACTAAATTGAACATGTACCAAAAGTTTAGAAACTACATTGGACAATATAAAAGTTCAAGGACCACATTGTGTATTGAGCTAAAATTTATTAATCATATTGAATAAATTAAAAGTTTATGAACTACATAAGTGTGAACCATTAGTTTCATTATCTCTTTTTTTTTTTTTTGACAAAAGAGAAGTTATTTCTCATTTGTAAGTTTTCCCACCAAAAGAGGAATTCAAGTGAAAATGGGTCGGATTTGGGTCGAGTCCATTATGAAAAACCGAAGCTCAAAACCCGACAGCAAGTCATGTGAAATCTTTTCATAATTATTTTAAAATAGAAAATTCTTGTCCATTTTGATGAGAAAGGCATAAGTACTTTCGATGAGTTCAACCGAAACTATCCTTCATCATTTATTTTTTTATTTTTTGCGAATGTTTCAATTTCAAGGTGAGCATATGTTTAAGTTCAACCCAAGCATAAACCCCCCAACAAAAGAAAAAGTTTGAATCGAGTGGAGTCATTGCTTGGTTTTACTTGAGGGAATATCATGGTGAGAGATGGTGAAATTTGTAGTTACTTAAACACGGATTTGAATCTAGATCATGATTTTGTGTAAAGCATCGCAGGGTTTGACAATTCGTATTGGCATGTCTTTATCGTATGTGTAATTTGTGTCAGTTCATCCTAGTCTAAAACATTTTGATTTTGGTGATTCCACGTGTCAAATAACTAAATTACGACGAAAACATGTTAATTCATATCAAATTGTGTTGACATATAATGTTGAAAGTGTTGCACCGTGTCATATCCGGATTTCCTCTTTAAGGTCAGCTTACCTAAAAAAAATTGTTACCCTCCATTGTTAAAAAGATGTAGTTTCATATAAAAAGATGGGGTAATTTACTTTTTGGCCCCCAAGGTTTTAAGGTTATTTCAAAATGCCCCGTCGTTTGAATTTTTAAAGGCGGTTGCAATGTGCCCCGTTGGCGTGATTCCAATCAAATTCTACTTGGAGCTTCAAACATGTGATTGGAATCATATGGCAAACTGATCACACACGCAAGCACATATACGTACACATACATTGCATGTGACCAAAATTCTGGTGAGAATATGACAGGAGTTAAAACCAGCAACATATCTAACATAATTTTGACATATTTTCTTTAGTTGATACATACACACACACATATATATATGTATGTAGTCAGATAACGAGCAAATTTAGATGGAGTCAAAGCTAGGGGCAAATGGCAATTGATTTCAAAAAATTGGGAAGGTAAATTACAAAGACTAAAATGTCATAGGGCAACTTGCCACACCCTAAAAAATTTAGGAGGCATAATGTGTTTCGGCTAATATAATTGGTCACCTAAATCAGGGGAACTTGGTTAGCCAAGATAGATGGGCTATGTCGAAGAAGGGAATTGCTTGTCCTAGCCCACCCATTTGGCCCTTCGAGCTAACAAAGTCTTAACCGTGCTTGGGCAAGCCGTTGGGCCACCTGCTCAATGATCATGTCTAGCCATCGGGTTTACCTGGAGTTGTGATACATTATTATTAACTAACCACTGTCGAATATATATGATTTCGATCCTATCAACGAAGCGAGAAAGTAATGGAAATTCGCACAACACAAGAATTTACGTAGTTCAGCAGAGGAGATGTTCCGTCTACCTACATCTACGAGGAGAAGAGATTCGTTTCACTAATAACATAGAAAAGTGTACAACCGCTCTTTCTCACCTTATGCCTCTATTTTGAGACCTGTTTCGCCATAAATATAAATAGCGAAATCCTACATAGCACAAATTACAAAATTGTCCACATAGCCTAAAATATTTAACTTTTTCCATATAAATCATTATATGACTGAATATAAGATGCCTCTGGCTGTTCGGGAGCACTGCCCTCGCGACCCCCGCCGGGGTGGCCCCCTTGGACCCCCACCCGCTCACCGGGGAGCGGGACCCCCATGCTGTCCAGTCGTTATGGGGCCTTTCGGAACCGCCTCATAATTTCTTAGATAACAGAATACAAGACATCAATCTCAACGATTACATGGTAACGGGATATATCGTGTGGTGAGTCTTCTTAACGAGCTGCATCTTGATATCGCTGCAACGATGGGCTCTTTGATTTCAAGCCTTCAAATCAAGGGTGGTGTGAAGTAATTATGACTCGATTTGAGCTTTCCACAGTGGGATCGTCCCTAGACTCCCTACGACGGGATCCTAAACACTTATCAACCATCTCTACTCTTTTACTCAAAAAACAAATGGGCATATTCCCCTATACATGGTTTCTGATTCAAAAGGAGAATGGCCAGGAGTCACGAGTTACAAATTGGTATCATGCAAGTTCTTCGAGAGAGGACCACAAGCAAACACAAGAAACTGGTGGACGCCATTTACTGAAGATAACGTGGCCCGATCTTCCAATTCCATGCAAATCCCTCTAACCAAATCTCCCTCTCCCCCCTCTCTCTCTCTCTCTCTCTGTGCCCCTTCAATGTCCCCCTTTTCAGCGTCCGTAGCTCACATTCCACCGTCTACGTGAAGACACAAAACACTAAAAGCCATTGGCACTTCTCCAGACTTCAATCTTTTCTCCACTTCATTTTTGAGTAGGAGATGGCGGTCTCGGCGGATGGCCGGGTGTCGCTCTCGGCCACCGGGCAGCTGCGCGGCGCGGCCGGATTGGTGGGCCGGAGCTGGAAGACGGGGAAGTTCTGCAACGGGGAGTTGATGGGGAAGAAGCTGAAGATGAGCCAAACGGGCCGCGGGGTCAAAGGAAAGAGCGATGGCAAGAGGCATGTGTGTATGTCTCTCACTGCTGATATCGCAGGCGAGTCTAAGGTAAAGGTAAGAGCTTGATGCCCGCTAGCCACTTGCAGTTCAAGAAAACGCGAGAGCCATTTAACCATGCGTGAGTGCACTTTGTGTACTTTTTATTTATTCAGTAACCGTTGAGAGATCATATTAGTTAAAGATAGTGTAGCTATTGCATTGTGTACAAACAGGACAGGGCTCTCCGGGCTGCAAGCATATATGGAAGTTTTCTTCATGGTTTTAACCATTTACAGCTTAAGATGGCAGACGTTTTGTCTACGACCCCTTTTTTCCCGTCTTGGTTGAGGAAGTAGTTAAGCATGAAGAAAGAGAATCGTCGAACCAAAAGACGTCAGGATACCGTGTTTGGAGGATCGCGGAATGTCGATTAGAAGATCCTA
Source organism: Syzygium aromaticum (assembly GCA_024500025.1). Classification (NCBI taxonomy): domain Eukaryota; kingdom Viridiplantae; phylum Streptophyta; class Magnoliopsida; order Myrtales; family Myrtaceae; genus Syzygium; species Syzygium aromaticum. Next base: position 8,422,285 of record CM044886.1, read on the forward strand.
TGTTGTGTATACGATGTACATGTTTGAAACGCAAATTGCTGGATTGACATTACTGTTTTTAGTAGTTACAAGGTTTGGTATGTTTATACAGGACGTTTATGCATCGGCCGGATGTAAAACACTTTGCAACTTCGTTCACTGCTCGAATAAAGCAATCTATTCTCACAAACAAAATGCGACCCGGAAATGGATTTTGAATGCCCGAGTGAAATTGCAAATTAGTAACGTAGTTCTACTTGGCGATGCAGTTGCATTGAGCCAAAAAAAGTAGCTTCTAAATGATGTTACATGATGCAGTTGAGGGACTTGGAGATGGAAAGGAGGGATGCAAGGACAGTTGCGGCAATTATATTGGGAGGCGGCGCCGGTACTCGTCTTTTCCCTCTTACCAAACGCCGTGCCAAGCCCGCCGTAAGTGTCATGACATCATTTCTTTATCTCCGACCTTCTCTTGAATTTGTCCTATGCTTCAGTGACAAACACAAGGGGCCTACATTGGGTTCATAAATGACTCGCCACATGTTTCTTGAGTTATGTTCGCTGAAAAGCGATTCTGCCTAGCAATTTTGCCCGACCTAAGTATCGCAGGCGGTTTCACGATTCTACAAATGAGTATCTTGTGGGGATTGCAATTAACTGTTTGATAGAATGACTCTTACCGAATTTGCGGTGTTTCTTTCGCTCCTACTTGTAGGTTCCGATTGGGGGTGCGTACAGGCTGATTGATGTGCCGATGAGCAACTGCATTAATAGCGGAATCAACAAAGTCTACATCCTCACTCAGTTCAATTCAGCATCGCTCAATAGGCACCTTGCCCGCGCTTACAATTTCGGCAGTGGAGTCACCTTTGGAGATGGCTCCGTCGAGGTAATCACTTTTCTACAACTCACTGTTGCTCGTTGTGTGCTGTTGATTTATAACGTTGTTTATGAATGAAATTTGGGAAGTGGAAGTCAATTTGGAGTTGTTAACTGAGGCTTACTAGGGCTGACTTTTGGCCAGGTTCTTGCAGCAACCCAGACTCCAGGAGAGTCAGGTAAGAGGTGGTTCCAGGGCACTGCAGATGCGGTTCGACAGTTCCATTGGCTTTTTGAGGTACTGTGCAACACTACTAAGATGCTTAGCTCATAATCTCAAGGCATTGAAATGATATGCACTTCTAATGTTCTACAGGAGTTGAATTTACTCAGATTGTCTGTTTGCTCAGAGTCCAATACTCTCAAGATACCTTAAAAGTGGATTGTTTCAGGACTCATAGAACATATGGAAGTGGTTTGGACGAAATTATAAGATGTTCTGGACTAGCTAATTCACACATTAGCTGATGATCAATTTTAAGGTTGCCCCTTTATTTCTATGCTCCTCAAGAATGAACCTTAGAGAGAGGCATTGATGCTCTTGTTATTCCAATAGGATGGTGCAGTAACAGCTAGTGTTCTATATTTCCTGATAGAAACTGGATCCGAACATTAATCAACACAATCCTTACCAAAAAAACATTAATCAACACAATGGTATGATCCATCCCAGTTTGACCCTTTTCCTTCTAGACAAAAACTATATGTCCAATGAGAATGTCCATGCATTTCACCTGAAGTGATATGTCCATCATGTGACAATGATGCCAAATATCTTGTTCCTTCCTGATGCAGGACGCAAGAAGCAAGGATATTGAGGATGTCCTTATTCTATCTGGGGATCACTTATATCGGATGGACTATATGGATTTTGTTCAGGTGATGAACCATTGCAAAACTCCAGGGTATCTTAATGGGATTAGTCTCATCTCTTAACAGCATTTTACATGTTCATAACACTCTCACACATGATTTTATATCTTCATTTCAGAACCATAGAGAGAGTGGAGCCGATATCACCATTGCTTCTTTGCCAGTGGATGACAGGTAGAGTACTGATTCAATCAAACCCAGGTCTTTTTCCATGCCCAATAACAACATATCTCCAACTTACGCAAAACACCAAATTTTCCTTGAGTGTACTTTGGATCATGTCCAGTTAAGCTTCAATTGCATACCAAACTCATCTGTCTCCATTTGCCGCATCCAATCAGCAGTTGCTGTCCTTCAATGTTATATTACTCGCATTCATTCATAATGAAGATTATCTATTTGACAAGCTTTCTTCTGTTTCTACACAGACGGGCCTCGGACTTTGGTTTAATGAAGATCAACAACAAAGGAAGGATCCTTTCCTTCAGCGAGAAGCCCAGAGGAGCTGAGCTCAAAGCAATGGTACTTTCAAAAACCAGGATACTTAGTCATATTCAGAAACTGGTAACGTGCTGATACAAATCAATGCTTCAGCAAGTGGATACCACGGTTCTGGGTCTTTCACGGGATGAAGCAAAGAGGAAACCGTATATCGCTTCCATGGGAGTCTACGTCTTCAAGAAGGAGATACTTCTGAATCTCTTAAGGTACTGATTGACTCAGAGACGTGTTTCTCATGCATGAATCTGCAGAACTTTGGCACATCTTTGGCTGATCAATGCAAATTAACTCTATGCCTCTTTGTCGAGTCAGATGGCGCTTTCCCACTGCCAATGATTTTGGATCTGAGATTATTCCTGCCTCTGCCAACGAATTCTTCATAAAGGTCAGAATTGTTTCATGCTCATTGTCATTGATGAAGCATGCTTTTGGTTCATTAGCTACTATCTTTAGGTTTTAGCATTAACAAATACATTGAAACACTCTTGCAGGCTTATCTGTTTAATGATTACTGGGAAGACATAGGGACCATCAGATCCTTCTTTGAGGCAAACCTCGCCCTCACCGAGCATGTAAGTGCATTATTTAACTCGATTGTATCTCATTACCCTCGTCAACCTCCAATGCCTCTTTCTGTTTCAATCTGGAACAAAAAGTATGACTTTGAATGCCTTTTATACATGTTGTGTGTTCTTAATAAGAGCTCTAAATCATACAGAGCATTTCTTTTTTATCTCTCAGCCACCAAGATTTAGCTTTTATGATGCGACAAAGCCGATATACACATCAAGAAGGAACTTGCCACCGTCCAAGATCGACAGCTGCAAGGTGAGGTTAGGTTACATCTCCCATTCCATGAACCTGGTAACATCGCATTTATCTTCACATAGTTTATATCGGGGAAGGAAACAATGTGCTGTGACATCTTTTGTCCATTGAACCATTGGCCAACTGTTTATCCTTTCTTCAGGTTGTTGATTCAATCGTGTCACATGGGAGCTTCTTAAATAACTGCTTCATAGAGCACAGCGTCATCGGTATCAGATCGCGTATAAATGCTAATGTTCACCTAAGGGTAAGTACCAAAGTTTACTCTGATATTAAGTGAATCAAACATGGCAAGTTTACCATCTTAGTATGAAATGTTCTGCTTTGACTTATTACATTGCGTTGCAGGACACGGTGATGCTCGGAGCTGACTTTTATGAAACTGATGCTGAAGTAGCCGCGCAGGTTGCTGAGGGAAAAGTCCCTATTGGCATCGGAGAAAACACGAAAATCAAGTATCACGATGCTCCTAATCGTTCCATTATTTTCGTTCGGTCATCATTTCATATCTTTTTCATGCGCACTAGAGCGTTGGTGAGCATGTTAGGAGTATTTGTGCGCGCATGCAATACAAAGGAGCCTGAATCAAGTTGTGATCATTGTGCACTCTCGCCTTCGACTTGATTCTCGTTACATATTCTTGCAGGGATTGCATCATCGACAAAAATGCAAGAATCGGGAAGAATGTTGTCATTGCGAACTCCGAGGTACACCAATTTAAATTCCCCTTGCTATGCAACCTAAAAGATGTTCATTTCGTTAAGTGATATCGACCCGTCGCTCACATTGTGGACTAAACTGGTCAGAGAATATTCATCAAATTCTCAGATGATCAAATTTCACTCATCCTGTTGCAGGGAATACAAGAAGCTGACAGATCTTCGGAAGGCTTCTATATCAGATCCGGCATCACCATCATACTGAAAAACTCAACGATCCCGGACGGATTTGTAATATAGACGGACCGCCCCATCCTTTCATTTTGTTCTGCTATTAGGACGGGATATCAAGGGGACCAAAAAAGACGATGAACATAAGATTATGTTTGCTTGAGAAGGGAAAGAAACATGTCACTGCAATAAGCCAGAGTCCTCAAGGCATACATCAGTATGCAATGCGAACGACCCGAATCCTCGCCCGTCTTTCGATTGATTCTGTAACACAACTTACATTCAGATTCTCTCGACAAGTTTATGAAACAGTTACTGGACGACGATAAATTTATTAGTACAGATTACGAAACAAAGAAGAGATTGCCAATTGCTTTCATAAAAAAGATCACAGCTGCATAGGTAAGACCCAAGATCATACCCCAATGTAGTACAGATGTATGTTGCAGAAATCATGGGGACCAGAATCAATTGGACCGGTGGCAAATGGGCGGGCCGGAATCAATTGGACCAACCGACGACTCGCCCCGACTAGGCTTTTTAATTTGGATTACTTAATCGAACCCGCCCATCTGCACGTCGGGCTCGGTGGATCTACCGGGCACGTGAACAGGTATACTATCAATCTGGGGACAATTACAGCGGAAGTCCTAAAACTTGTAATTCTGAAGTACTAATGTTGTCGAACTTTGATTCCGTGCATTTTTTTGGGTTCTAAAACCTGTCCCCTTCCTCCACGTTTGGCTAGTGCTTTTGTTAGCTTTGTTTGTTAGCTTTTTGGTGGACCAAAAGTCTAAGATAACTTTTTTTATTAATGTTTTGGTCCACGTAGGGTAGGGCCTAATAAGCCGATGGAGTTCATTAAAACCTAAAATGGGGTCGTTTCGTGTTACAGATAAACCAAAAAATAAAAATAAATTAAGAAATAAAGAAATAAATTGACAACTAAAAAAAAAAGGCATATGTTCACTGAAAATCGTAAAACTTATTACGAAAATGCAATTGAACCGCGCAACTTATAAAAATTACAATTAAGTGTTAAAATTTGTTGAATTAGTGTAATTGAGCCATTTCGTTAATTCTATCCAATTTGGCTGATGAAAAATGACAATGTGATTTTTTTTCTCTATCATAAGTGGCGACGACATGGTTTAAACGACGTTATTTTGATCCACATCTATTTTTTTATACAAATTATTTAAATCATATTAAAAATAAGCTAAAATAAAATATAGAACAAGGTTAGAACGAGGTGGCAAGGGCTTTGTAGGCCTAGCCGATGCCACCCACCATCTCTAGGGGCCGGCGACCCTTGCTAACCATTTCTCCACCATTACCGGCCCTTCTTGGCGATGGTGGGGCAGCAACGGCAACGGCGAGGGTTGTTGCCTGGTCTGACTCTCCTTTTTTTTATTTTTATTTCAGCTTATTTTTAATTTAATTTAATTAATAATTGCATTAAGAGTCATATTTGAATCAAAACAACGTTGTTTTAGCTTTTATGTTTTGTGTTTTAGGCACATTATTGTCACGTAGGAGAGAAAACTTTAAAAAACGTAACGTCAGCATTTTCCGTTGACCAAATTAGACGGAGTTAATGAAATAATTCGATTGCACAAATTTGATAAGTTTTAGGATTTGATTGCACTTTTTGAAATTTTTAGGACTGGATTATACTTTCGTGATGGGTTTTAAGACTTTCGATACACAAATTCAAAAAAAAAATAAAGAGGGGATAAGAGGCGGTGACATCTGCCAGGGGTCGAGAACTCTCATTGAGGTCGCTACGAGGGGCACGCGACGGCCAGCCGACCGACCCTTTTGCCCCGGCGGCGACGAGCCGCGCTGCCCTGACTGTCGAGAGCGGGGGGGCCGCGCCGTCTTTTCAAAATCTCTACACAATATTTCCCAAAATAAAAAAGAGAAAAGACAAAGAAAAATCGCAGCACAGCACCGCCTTCTACGGCGGGAACTCCTGTAGAAGAAAAGGTAAAAATCAAACCGGGGTCAAAGCACGTCATTTTCCACGATTTAACTCGCCCAGTTTTTCACTTTTGACGGCCGTAACTTTTGTGGAAAGGTGAAATGGACAGCCTACGTGTTCCCACAAAGCTATTGCGAGAAGTCAACACTCGTTCGAAGACGCGTCACCGAAGGAGGTCACACACGTTGGGCCGTACATTCTCCTCGCACTTTCTATCCTCGTGCTTTGGAAAATTTTCACACTAGTTCAACATGGCCTCATTGTGTCCCTCTTCTATTTTAATTTTCTCCCCCCTTTTTTGGCCACAATTTCTGAGCTATATTATTATTATTATACAGGCGCCCGCTATATATATATATATATGAGAAAAAGAAAAGAAAAAGAAAAAGTGGTCGATCGTGGGATTCACGAAGGAGAAGGTCCCACGAAACATGTTGGCACGTCTGCCTGGGAGAATATTAATTTTCTTTTTAGGATTAATACTACTAAAAATTTCAAATTGTGCCCACTATAACCCACACATCTCGAAATTTTTTTTTGTGTCACTATAATCTCTAAATTATGATACAAATACCTCAAACTTTTCTTTGAATCGTAAAATACTCTGAATTATATTAGTGTGACAAATATATCCTGAATGGAACTGTAATATAGAGTATATATATATGTATAAGTTTGGATTTTTTCGTGACACAAACAAAAAGTTAAGATATTTGTGTCACAATTGACATAATTTGAAAATTTTTGTGGTGTTTTACCCCTCTTTTATTATTACTTTCAACATTTTCCAAGTCTTATAGCGAGTGCATTTTGTTTTTTTTTAATGTAAAATATTCAAAATCTTTAAATATAGTAGTCTTATATTGAGGTTTAGATTTACATATAACTTTTTCACACTATTTTGAATTTTGCATGAAAACCAAAAGATTACTTCCAACTAACCCTAATTATGCAAGAGTGCAGCAGTCCTCCCCATTCCCATGTAATTGGATAATTTTCGAGATAGGAACTCAAGAGGCTCGTTATGTCGCGAACCAACAGCCGGCACCTTCAAGGCTTACCCGGTCATCTTGGCTATCTCCACGATATGTTGGGTCCTAAAAACTTCCGGTCTATGACATGTAAATCTATAAATAAGTTTCGAATGGTTGATTTTAATTGTCAAATTATCACGATCCCGAGGAGCCATTGTTAAGTTAGAATGGTGAATGTAAAGAATTCCGTCAGACATGACGGTTCGTATGCTTTCTAAATAGAGAGCCGCTCGATCGGAGGTGGAAAACTCCTGCCGGTGGCCGTCCGATCACGGAGGACGAAAGCTCCCAAAGCTTCGGTTGTAAAAGGTGGGAGGGAAGTGGGGTTGGTGAATGGGATTTTGATTTCTTAACCCTTGATTTAGAAGTGAAGTGACATCACTGCCAAATCGAGCGGAGGACGGAAAGAGTAAAAATAGCCACACAAAAAAACACGTACGAATTTTTAGGTGATGTGCAATAATTAGGCGATGATAGCCAAGGAAATGGGACAAGGTGTTATTATTGCTCCTCAACTTCACCTTTTCTTTTTTCATGAAAGATTTTGTATTATATTGTATTTATATTATAGTATACGCGTTTATCAAAATCAGCTTTGCAAGAAATGAAAACCGACCCAAGTAGTGTTCCCATGGATGAAAACCGCAAGAAATGTGTCGCGTAGGTCTCATACCTAATTGGGTTTAAGCCACGAAGATTTGGACTTATCATTTGCTTGTAGGTTGCGACCTTTGATCTAATCGCGGCTTTGAAAACAAAAGGGTTTCTGTCGGTTATGAGTTAGCGAAAGAGAAACAATTATAATTAGTGAAGAACAAAATTTAAATCTTTCCTTCCATCTAAACGAACATGAACAATTTAACTTAATGCGGGCGAGGTGCTTTTTTTCCTTGTGGTCGAAAATGCGGGCGTAGTTGATCCAATGATATTTAGTGTTTTTTGAGCTTGACATGACTTAACTCTTCAACTCAAATTGGAATGGCCGATATATTATACAAATTTCATCTCGACTCGACTTGATTTGATTTTAAGGTTAATACCACCAAAAATTTAAAACTTGTACATTTGTGACAAATTTACTCTCCATTAGTTTCTGTTAAATTATATTAATACAACGAAGGTACACCTGTGACAAATAGAGAATAAAACTTTAAATTGGTATACCCGTTAATTGTCACGTGTCATTCAACTCAACAATTTGACGGTAAAATTTAACAGAATCTAACGGAGGGTAAATTTGATATAGATATACCAGTTTTGAGTTTTTGCGGTATTAACTCTTGATTTTATCATCATAAACGGAGTTTTAGCCAAAAACTCAACCTCCCAGTTCGATACATGGTTTTTGCAAGCACACTAAATATGCAAAAAGTAAATAATTTTTACATGTGTTTCAAGGGTAAAATTTTCTCAATTCTTTATATTATGCAATTCATCTATGGCACCCAACATTACTTTGCTTAATAACCAAGAGGAGGGTGGGGGGACAGCTTTTTGAAAAGCAGTGTCCTTTTTTTTTTCTTTTTTTTTCCTCCCATTAAATTGAAATTAAAGGCAGCCTAATCTTGATATTTGATAAAGAAAAAGTGAAGAAACAGCTGAACTCTTTTCTTTTTTTTGGTGAGATTTGATGGAAAAGGTAAGATGAAATGAAAATGAAATAAAATGATGAAATAAATGCAGAAAAGCAGAGCAGCACCTCCTGGATCGGATGTTTTCCTTCCTCCTCTGGTCTTTCTTCTCTTTCTCTCCCTCGCCCCTCGCCACACTTCTTCTTCTCCTCCCCCATAAATTTCTCTTCTTTGACTCTTTCTCTCTCTTCTTTCTCTCTCTTCCGCGTCTCCGCTTTTCCAGGGTGCTTTCCTTCCCCTCCTCCGCGACCCATCTCCCGTCGCCTCCCTGTGAAGCGACCCAGTTGAGCTCCCATGGCGAATTTCGCCCCCTTCCCGTCTTCTTCCCTGGAGAAGCCCCCGAGCTTCTTCACCGCCGCCTCCTCCTCCTCCTCCTCTGCCCCTCCGGCCGATGCTGCTGCCGGCGGCGGCGGCGGCGACGGCGTCTTCGAGGAGGACGGCTGCAGCATCTGCCTCGAGTGTTTCACCTCCCAGGACCCCGCCACTGTATGATCATTACCCGTCGCTGCGTCGGTGTTCGTTGTTGTTTTTGGCTTTGTGGGTCGTGTGTGTGACGGTGAGGGATGGTGTGGGTTGATGATAGTGTCGCTGGTGGATCAGTGTGGTGGAAGTGATTTTCTGGGGTTTTGGGAGCGTAATGGGGGTAGTGGGAGCTTTATGGTGTTGGAATTGTTGGAATGTCGGATCGTGTTAGGAAAGAGGATGAATTGCATTTGGTTTTGCATCCGGTAGATTCGTACTGCCTCTGGTTTAGGATATGATGGCAATGGTCTGAAGTTCACCATCTGCTTCAATACAGGATGTAGAACCTGGGAGGTTTGGGGATCATTGGTGGGTTAATTTGTTTCTTCCTGCTCCGCCGGATTCGAAATGAAATGTGGGTTAGTTTGTGTTAGCAAGTGTGAGCAGGATAGGTGTTTATTTTCTTTGGTCTGCCCAAGGTATGGTCGTGGGGGAACTGGGTGCCTGATTGTTTGAGGCTGCGCTGCACTGTCCTCTAGTATGGTCCTGTTGATCTGGGTGCAACTATTGGAATACGTGGTGCATATTTGGGAAATGATAGATTTCAATAGCCAAACATTCTTTAGTGGATGAGACAAAAACTACTTGTTTATGAATGCGTGTCACTCTCTTTTGGATGCATCAATTATTCTGTTTTCGCATTAAACTTCTTTTTGTTCAGCCGATGATTTCTTTTTCTGGGGAGAACTGCTGTGTAATCGAAGTTATTTTCTAAGTGGGTCGTCTCTATCCTTTTCCTGTTACAGGTTACGACCTGCAATCATGAATATCACCTTCAATGTATTCTTGAATGGTAAAGCCTAACCTAATATCATTCGACTCTAGGTTTATAGTTTTCTTGGCTTGTTTCCTACCGTGTGGGATTCTGGTTCCACGTTGTTTGTGGTGAATCTATTACATCCAGGCAATCACCCAGTCACAATAATTGAGATCACTTTCTTACAGGTCGCAAAGAAGCAAAGAATGCCCAATCTGTTGGCAGTTACTTTCCCTGAAGGACCCTGGCAGGTATGCAGTGATTGTGGCTGGTTATTCCTCGGGATTATTCTTGCATTTGTAATTGGAAGCCTACCTCACAAGCAAATAGGATGTTTGCATGTTGATTCAAGCTTTTGTTTCATCAAGCACCGCTTCTCATGTATATGTTCCTTTTTCCGTAGCCAAGAGCTTCTCAGTGCTGTTGAGCAGGAAAGAAAGAGAAGGTTGAGGAACAGATCTACCCCTTCACCGACCACTGTCATCAGTTTCCCTGAGGATTTTGGCATTGGACAAGTATTTCACATATAAGAGTCATTTTTCTTATGCTTTCACAAGTGTCGTTAGAGGCACATTAGATGAGTGTGTAATTATTTTGTCCCTTTACGCTCCCTGCAGGATCTTTCCTCACAAGATGTCTCAGATATTGATGAGCATGTTCTGCAGCATTTAGCTGCTGCAGTGAGTAGGGCTCATTATGTAGGCAGAAGGGAGAGACAGAGATCCTCTGGACTTGGTTCTTCCAGAGTCCGTGTTTCTAGCTCTCCAGACAATTCCCCCGGGATGCACCATTCACACCTGACTAATACAGAAGGGCAAGAAGGTTTAATTGTTGAATCTTCTAGTAGCGATTTAACTTCTGGAACTCCAATCTGTCTAAACATTCGTCCTCAATCCCCAATGTCCTCTCCTATTGCAAACATGGCTCCCGGCGCTGCAGTCAATGGAGGAACTTTTGGTAGCAGGTAGAAAGTTGAAAATTGAATACTTTTTTCAGTGTCTTGCCCTCCCTGATGAATCTACTCTCTTTATATTATTGATATATCTTTCTTTAACTCATGCTGATCGAAAGCGTCGATAGATTTTTCATGATCTTGATTAATAGTAGGATGATACATCACATGACATATTATCTGTAGCTTGTCATCCTATATGTGCTAGTGCTAACGCCAATCACCCTTGTAGGATGTTCTCATATCTGTTGAACACTTGTGGAAAATGTCCTGTGTGGTATGGGTATTCTTAGGGGGATTGATTTTTCAGAGTGGTGCCTTTGTTGATTAGTGGTTTTCAAAGATGTTCTTATGATCGACATTTAATTTTTTACAGAATTCTTCAGAGCCAGATACGAGTTAACAGTCATCAGAGCCCACAGGAACCTAGTCCACCTGAAATTTCCTCCTTCTCAGAGTCTTTAAAATCTAAGTTCTCTTCTGCAACTGCCAGGTAAAAGTATTTTGCAACTTGATAATGCTGGAGAATTACCTTTTGTCATGGTTATTCTGTGAAGAGTCTAACCTATGATATATGTGTATCAGATACAAGGAGTCAATCTCAAAGGGCACTAGAGGTTTGAAGGAGAAGATACTTGCACGCAACAGCTCAGTCAAGGAGCTGAGTAAGGGAGTTCAGCGTGAGATGAGTGCTGGAATTGCTGGTGTTGCCCGAATTATTGAGCGCCTAGACCTGACTCCTAAGCGATCTGGAACCTCTGCTTCTGTCCCTGGTCATGTCGTAGAAACTTCGAATTTCTCCACCAGGGAAAAGAGTTCTCTGGAGGATCTTCTGACTCAATCTTTTAGAGATGGTACAGAAATAGTGCACAACATAAGTCCAGATGCAGAATTGCATGACATGGGTAATATCCCAGGTCGACTTGAAGTTATTCCAACCCAGGTAACAACACCCTTCTTTCTGCAGTTTGATTTTATACTTAATTTTCTTGCGGAATGTATTTGCATGAGCTGTTTGCTTAGCATCAAAAGGGAGATTTATTTTTTGCACATGGAAGCATGATAAATTGTTTTCGTCTTATATTTCTCCAGGAGAGACATTGACACTGCTGTGTTGTGGGATGGCCGTGAGCTATATTGGTTTTTCTACTTGTGGCTCGTGCGAAGGCAAGTGAAGCAAGTGACGTACTGTTAGAAAACCAACTTCCTCATTGGTTTCTGCGTCCTGCATCCACTGTTCATGTGGAGGAACCATCAGCTGATTGTTTAACATATGAAAGCATTCTTTCTATGTACTTGTGGGTATTGAAGAGTCATTGGATAATTCTCATATTGCTTATGTTTCTATTCACACAGTCGCTTGCACCTTCAAGAATTCAAAGATATTTCCATTTCCTCCTATACAATGTTCTATGGACAGACCAAGATACTGAATGTCCTTCACTATGGGGATCATACAGAAACACTTCTCCAAGCCTCAGCATCTCGTCCTTTTGTTTTGCAACGGTAAAAGCATAACACTGGCGCGAGAGGAAAGAAAACAAAATCCCAATACCATTGTGCAAAAAAAGAGAAAATTTTGTAGGGGGCTTCCAAGGTTTAAACCTTAACGAACTGCGATTGGGAAACGACACTCGCATATGCAAGTTCAAAGAGATATGGGATAAGTAAAGGTTGTGATAACTGCAGTACTCTGGTGGATCTATTTACAAGGTCATTTTTTTTTCTGAGATTCTTGAAATGCATATTGCTGCTTTTTTGTCCTCTGTAAGTTCTCGATTGCCTTAATGATGTCCCTCGATGCCTCTTTTCTCTGCATCGCTCGTCTTAGTGATGATTCTGCTCATCTAAGTTGGGAGCGTGAGCGTCAAGCTACTGACCTATTTGTGCTCGATTTGTCGATTATTCGAACTCGGCTCATTTTCTTTTCGAATTAGAATAACTGATTGAGTAAAGCTTGAGCCTAGAAAGCTGCTGTATATCTATCATTACGGAGAAGATCCAGAAATACTACCACGTCCCCACATCCCATCTTTTTCAATAGCAATGGCAAAAGCAGAACAGAATCTACTTTAGTGCTCTTTCAAAATTCTACTTCGAGCTTGAGATTGGATTTCAATGGGAATCGAAAATTTGTTGGCTAGCCAAGTTGAGCCTGATGAAAACTTAGTCAAGTTGAGCTCGAACTTAAGAAGACTCGTTCGAATTCGCGTTGAACATCCAGTTACACATTCGAGTGTGGTCACACTTAGTATTGAATTCTGGTTGACTCAACTTGGCTCAACTCCACCCTTAACTACTCCCGTGAAATAAAATCTTCAGCTGCCAATTATCAAATCAAAGTGAAGAATCTTCTATCACAATTAAAAGTGTGGTTGAGCTTAACTGGTTCTCTACAGAGAACTAAGCAAGGCCGCTTCTGTCAAATGCCACATATTACGCAAAACGCGTTAATCGAGGACAATTGACCTCGAGGATAGAGCCACAAGGCGTTTTGAGGCTAGTCAGTGTTTGTACAGTGCAAAAAGCATCGATAAAATTTTTCATTTTGGTGTAGAAGGAGCACAAAAACCTTGTTTCTCATAGTTCACAATCAGCTTATTATCATAATACCTGCAAGTCGAGCTGCAAGTGATCATCCTACCCCTCATAAAACAGTGTATCGATGAACAGACAGCCTCATGTAACTTGTGCAAGATAGGACACAGCAGCTAGTCATGACATTCTTTCTGAGAGTCAGGCCTTAGTAAGCAAGTGCTTCTCGGAGGATCGCAAAAAAAGGAAACGTGCCTCATATCTGTCCCAGAATAACCTCGGCACCAGAAACCTTGAGGTCGGATGGAGCTTCTTCCACATTGAGAGCCTTCACTTTCCCATCTTCCACATAAGCTGACCATCTACACCAGAACAGCCATTTGATTACATAAAAAGTAAATCCAAAGGTAAAACTATCATTTAGTTAGGCATTTCATCCATAAAGTTCTGGTCCAAAGGTAAAAATGACAGACGGAAGGAGATTCAACAAGGATGTTTGATGTCCAATATTAACTTATTAGAGCCTAGGGCATACCTTTCAGAGCGAAGTCCAAGCAAAGCTGCTGAGAGATCTTTAGTCAAGTCCAAGCTCTTATGGAAGCTAGCATCAAAATCCCCATAGAATTCGATCTATTATGTTTAGGACAAACAGCACGAGTTCATGTCAGAGCCTTCTTTCACTTTAAAATTTGGGGAGGTATAAACGAGAGAAGTTCACAAACAAGATAAAAATCAAGCTTCCCTTGTTGTGATAGATACATGAACTGCATTCCTTCACTGTGTCATACACATACTATCATAAAGAAGCATCATTTGCATCTCTGGAAATGCATTGTTTGGCCCAAGGAAACTTCTGTAGTAGTACACTTTCTTTAAAGATGGTGCTAATAATAAAACTGAGGTAACTATTCTAGCTGCTCTACTACCACCAGTTCACCTCCGATTGTGATCAATGCACGTCCTAACGATGTGCATTTACAGTTTTGCAAAAGGGACGTTGTGACAAAACGGAGAATTATCTTCTTGAATAAAAAAAAAGAAAGAAAGTAACCTCATACTGATGTTCTACAAGTTGCAGGAGTAAATGTGAGGCATTACCAGAAATCTTCACAACAATCAAATTTTTCCTCAAGAAATTATCAAAAAGGCAAGGCAAGAAACTCAGCACCCAACTCAACCAACTCAAACATTCCAAAACTGTTCATAATTAATTTAACAGAGAAAAGACTGCCAAAAGGGTATTTGGATGAAGAAAATATGTAAGCCAGACACAATAGCTCATCTCTAGAAGCTAAGAATTGGGTTTCAAAATTAACAACTTACAGCATCTTTCGCTTTGAGAGTTTCGGCCCAGCCGTTCATGGTGTAGGGGTCATTAACAGCCACACAAATCACAGAGTCTATGCCTTTAGCCTTAAACTTATCGACATTATTCTTGTAGCTAGGCACATGCTGCTGTGAACAAACTCCTGTGTATGCACCCTGGGAGACGTCAAGTATGAAAACTTGATTAGAAAGCACCAAGAGAGAGAAGAAAAAGTAAAACCAGTAAAGAATTCTTAAATATTGACTCGCTATTCTTTATTATTTGACTTGCAGTAGCTACAGCTTCAATATGTCAAATCTTCTTACATTTAATGTGTCTCAGCTTCCGAGGTTAAAATGGCACGACAATAACTGGATTATGCATTCCAAGAAAACATATGCAACATCATTAAGAAGAGACTGACATAAACAGTTTTAAGCTCATACACAGTTCTCTTGACAAGTGTGGCATTAGATGCAAGATGAATTCAGTATCAGGGACTTGGGCACAAACTAAAAAAAATAAAGATACAGTGTAGATAAAACTAGAATACCATAAGAGGTAAGACGGAAGATTAAATATGTCATCACATCAAACTACATTATTAACAGACAACAACAGAGTTTTCTCAAAACATGCTAATTTGTTGTGCAACTAAGTTTGTTCAAGGTGAATTATGCTTTTAACTTCTTATTTCTATTTTTTGCTTTTAGTGTTTTAGATTGACTTTTATTTAGTATTGAGCACCACGAAATCAAAATGTATGTGAATTATAACATTAATGTCTGGTGAAACTTATTTATAATTGTCTAAAATCCAAATTTCTTTTCTCTTTCTTTATTCTATTTTGGTGGGAAGTCATAACAGTTAGTAAAAGTCACCTCGATGTCCAAACCTTCCTCAATGATGCAGCTGGGATCATGAAGTAAGTGGACCACAGAACCCACACATGGTGGACTAGCATGCAATCTCATATTATGGACTGCATAGCCTTTGAAGTTTCTGCTAGAAACCCAGCACCTATTCTTTCTAAAAGTACAACAATATTCGGAGAATGGGACAGTTTCACATAAAACCATCAACAATCGAATTCTAATACGATGTCATTTATTAGGCTCTTATTCAGATTTCTATATCCGCCTTCCAGCTTTTAAGAAACAAGAACGTTGCAGAGTTCAAAAGACAGAATTCAACTCTTGCTATCTAGAGAGCAATAAGTTCTGTCGCAACGCAGACCAGGAACAACTCCAGAAATCAAAGAGCACAACATGACTCTCCCATGGTTAAGTCTAGGTACATATCTACCGATCTCTATTCAAGCCTCCATAAAATAACACCAACCGAGATGGCGAGAACACAAAAGCAAGCCATTCAAAAACAATTGCAACGATTTCCATCAGTTGCATTCAGCCCATTTCAGATGTCAGGGAAAAGAGCAAACTTCGCCACTGAGTTAGCACTAAATAAGGAAGACATTGCTTGCTGCAATTGACACACATGAATCAACTGCCCAGAAGAAAAGAAGGGCTCAATCATCTCGCACAAATTTCCAAACATAAAAGAGTTGCGAATTCACTCACCGGGAGACCGAAAATCACAACCTTCTTGCCCTGAAATCCCATGTCCAGATGAAGCCCAGGCCAAGCAAATCAGTAAAATTCAGATACTAAACTTCCGCTGAGAACGAAGCAATCGCAAGAAATCGAAGACCACCCACCTTGAAGATATCCTTGAGAGGGGTGGTGGCGAACTTGGAGGACACGCCCTCGTCCCAGCTCCGAGCCTTCTGGAGGGAGACGCCCGGCGCGGCGGAGACTATGTCGCCGCCGACCGCGATCGAAGCGTAGGTTCTGGCCGCCGCCGCCGCCGACACCGTCACCCTCAGGCCGCCGAGGACGGAGGAGCTCGAGCGCTTCGCGATTAGCGAGGCCATCGGCAGAGGTTCACAGTGGACTGGTGTGGTTCCTTCTCCACCAGTTTTGTTCCGCAGTTTTGGGGAGGGAGTGAAAGTCTTTTTCGACCCATTAATAATTGAAATATGTTTTGACCAAAGTATAAAAAATCAAATATATCAACATTAATGGTCCGTTTATTTCCTGAAAAATAGGATATTTTTTTAAAAATATTTTTGGGAAAGTTATTTCTCAAGAAAATGACAATATTTTTTTATATTTGGCTGAAATCTAAAGATGAATTGAAAAATATTTTTCATCGTTTGGGAAGAAAAATCTCATAAACCTGCCACAAGCATTGGAGTCTCAAGCCCAATTCCCTGGCTCTCGAGCATGAGCATGGACATTGGTCCTGGGTCTATTGAAGTCGAGCTCGAGAATTCGATGCCCATGCTTAGCTCCCTATTGCCCTGGCTCGGGCCTATAATGGCCAAGCTTGAGTGCATCGAGGTCGGGCTTCGGCGCCCTGGCTTGGATCCATTGAGGTTGGACTCGAGGCTTTAGTGCCGGTGTTCGTGCCTAGGTTCATCAAGGCTAGACTCTAGACTCTTGTGCCTAAGACCGGGATCTCGATTCTTAGGGCCCGCGCCACAAGTATACCATTATGAGGTTTTTTGTGATAAAAAAATTAATTCATAATAAATTTATCAAATATATCAATTTGAGATTTTTCGTGATATTAACTCTATATTTTTTTTATAGACTATAATAATTTCATTATCAGTCTGCTGATCTTTACTAACGAGGATGGAGGCAAGTAGGCAACATTGGAAGATGTTTGGAGGTCCCTTTGTCTTGCGGGAATTTATACTCGAAAATATTTTTCTTATTTTTTCAGTGATCAAATCGCTTAGAAAAATAAGGCAAAGGAAAGTCTTTTCCTAATCGATGGAAATCCTATACTTGAATTCAAAATTTTTTTTTTAAGGAAAATCACTTCCTCTTTCGAAAATCAAAAATCAATTTCTAAAAAACGACTAGACCCTAATGCTCGGACCTAGGACGGGATATTTGGACTTGGGTCTCAAGGGCGGGACAAGGACCCCTTATGGCCGAGCCCGGATCCCCCAATGCGGAACGGACCGTTTGATGGAGAAAAATTATTCCTACACATTGTTCACTTCCCGCTTTGCATATGCCGAATGTTACATGTCGAAATTTGAATGATTAACGGTCGAACATGACGTTTTCGAAACATTTTAACCAATACAGATCTATAAAAACATCATCCCTTTCTCCTGTAAGTAATTTCCAACAGAAATGTAAGTAATTCTAGAGGAGAGCACATGACTGGGTTTAGGCTCACACATCAAGTGGTCTCAACTCTCAAGTGAGATATCTAACATTCCAGAGAACTGTAATACTAGAGGACCAGGCTGGATGAGATTGAGACATATTTTCTGGCTGATTTTGTTTCATGACTAAAGCAAATGGCAGCCAAAAACTTCAGAAAATAAATTGGGGCTAATTCAAAAGAAAAGCACAAACTTTTTTTTGAGTGACAATTCTAGCCCAAACATTTTTTTTGTATCAATAAAAAGTACCAACTTTTGCTCTATTCTCAAATTTGGTCCCTGTGATGTAAAATTTTCAAATTGTTTGTGCCGGATTTGGGATTTAATGAAAGTTTGTGATTTTTTATTAGACCAAAAAAAGTTTGGGCTAAAATTATTGCTTAAGGTAAAGTTGATGCTTTTTTTTTTTTTTTGGAATTAAGCCAATAAATTGTTCTACTCCAATTTTGGCTAACACACTCTTTTTTTTTCCAGTTAACTTACTGAAATACCCTGATCTCTCTTTATAAATTATTGTTTCTTTTTTTTATTAGGCTAACGCACAAAACTACCTTTATTTTTATCATCTCTCTCATCAATTTCACAATACAAATGCTCCATTACACTCAAAAAAGTATTATTTTGTCATGCATTTTATTATAACTTTGCCTAGAGAATGTTGTCAATTTTAATTTATGGTATTATATTTTCAATCACAAGATATTTCTATTTATGAAAACTTATGAACACACAATTTATTGCCTATTTTGATCGGATAGTATTAGCAAAACTATATTTCAAAGTTGAAAATAAAAATTTAATTTGATTATCTCCCTGATCTTGATTAAAAAATGGAAAAGAAAAATGATAAAAATATGATAATGGTTTAATTGTTAGAAGAATGATCAAAATGTCAAACATATTTATATTTAGATATAAGCACATAAAGGGAAAAAGAAAAAGAAACTTCCTGCTTTTCTACTCCTTTTATGAAGAAAATAATTATTATCGATTGTAGATTCAATCTTATATCAAGTGGATCAAAACTTTAAAATATGCTTAAATCTTTCTTCTGAAAAAAGTCTGATGTGAGTTTGAAAGTGAAGAGGCGTAAATAAATTTTCAACCCACATCTTGCAACTCACATTGAAATGTAAAAAGCTCAAAGAAAGCACAAATCATCAATGTTTAACTTTAAAAACTTACAAACTTATTCCGGAAAAACATTCACACTGTTAAAATCGGCTAGATAATTAGATTAAATTTTAATTTTCAACTTTGAAATAAAGTTTTCTCAAACTATTTGATAAAAAATGCCAAATTAATTGTGTATTCATAAGCCGTCATAACAAGAAATTTCTAACATTCTATGTAACTTTTGTGATTAAAATATGAGATCATAAATTACAATTAACAACATTCTCTAAGCAAAATCATAATAGGATACATGATAAGATAATATCTTTTTAGGCATAATTTAACATTTATATTGTGAAATTGATAAGATAAGCTAGATGATAAAAATAAAGATAGCTTCGTGGGTTAGCCTGCTAAAACGAAACAATAACTTGAAGAGAGAGAGAGACAGAAAGAAGAGGGTATTTCGGTAAGTTCACTAGAAAAAAAAGGACTATCTTAACCAAAATGGGAGTGGAAATAACCCTGTCCTTATTTTGGATGAAAAAACATACCATATGGTCATCGGGAAAGTTACCAAAAAAGTCTTAGACCTATTGTAATTTTGTCAATTTATTCTTAAATTTTTTCATATTTTGCCAATTAAATCCATCCGGCCAACTTTGGCCGAAAATTACTGATGTAGATATTAGCCGTGTCACATAAAATGGTCAATATTGATGTGGATATTTTTAATAGTATTTTAATAATATTTTGAATTTTGAATTTTTTTTGGTTTTTGGTTTTTTCTTTTTTCTTTATCCTTTTTTTTTTTTTTTTTTTTTTTTTTCTGATTTTTGGAGTGAGGCCAGGCAAGGGCTGTGATGCCCTTGTTAGCAACTAGGGGAGGGTGGTCGATGAGGACTTGGCGGCCCTTGCCCAATGCCCTCGCAAGCCATAGCGAGGACCGCGATGCCTTCGCTATGGCCGTTGAGGGCTCGCGTGCGGCCCTCATCGGTCAAAGTGAGGGCCGCGATGCCCTCGCCTGTGGTTGGTGAGGGTCGTTGGCCCTCACTCCAAAAATTAGCACTACAAAAAAACTGGATTTTTGCTACGAAAATTTGCGACGAAAAAATTTTTGTTGCAAATCTGCGACAAATTTTCCAACGAAAATTAAAATTCGTTGGAAATTTCCAACGAAAAAAAATTTGTTGGAAATTTTCAACGAATTTTGCGACAAATTCAAAAAAACCCGGTATTGTTTGGCGTTTTTTATATTCGTTGGAAAATTCGTTGAAAATTTCCAACGAATTTTCCAACAAATTTCAATTTTCCGGGCCATTATTTCAGTTTGTACAATTTTCGTTGGAAAATTCGTTGGAAATTTCCAACGAATTACAAAAAAACCCATTACTGTTCGACATTTTTGATATTCGTTGGAAAATTCGTTGGAAATTTCCAACGAATTTCAATTTTCCGGACAATTATTTCGGTGTGTACAATTTTCGTTGGAAAAGTCGTTGGAAATTTCCAACGAATTTTTTTTCGTTGGAAATTCCAAACAAATTTTCCAACGAATTACAAAAAAACCCGTTACTGTTCGGCATTTTTGATATTCATTGGAAAATTCGTTGGAAATTTCCAACGAATTTCAATTTTCCGGACAATTATTTCAGTGTGTACAATTTTCGTTGAAAAAGTTGTTGGAAATTTCCAATGAATTCCAAAAAAAACCTAGTACTATTCGGCATTTTTTATATTCGTTGAAAATTTCCTACGAATTTCAATTTTTCGGGCAATTACTTCAGTGTGTATAATTTTCGTTGAAAAATTCGTTGGAAATTTCTAATGAATTTTAATTTTCCGGGCAATTATTTTAGTATGTACAATTTTCGTTGCAAAATTCATGGAAAATTTCCCACAGATTTTACAACGAAAACCCTACTTCTTCCTTATTCAATATTTTCGTGCTCGTTATTCCCTTAACTTTCAATTTCCACATTCACACACACACATACACACACACACACACACACACACACACACACACACACTCTCTCTCTCTCTCTCTCTCTCTCTCTCCTTCGCCTTCGCCTTCTCCCTCCGTCTCCTCCCTCGCCGCCCCCCCTTCTCCTCCGGCTCCGGCTTCGACGCCATGGACACCAAGCCTTCAAGCCTTCGACGCCCCCGACGCCATCAAGCCTCGTCGCCGGCGAGACTAGGAGACGACGACGGACTTGACGGGCGGCGCCCCCAAAGCCTGCTCTCGCCCCTGCTGCTGTTGCTGCTTCTTCTTCTTCATCTTCGGCCATGGCGAGGGCCGAGCTCGCCCAGATTTGGGCGAGCTCGGCCCTCGCCGGCGACGAGGCTGGCCCTCGCCGGCCATGGCGAGGGCCGAGCTCGCCCAGATCTGGGCAAGCTCAGCCCTCGCCAGTGACGTCGGCGAGGGCTATTTTTCAATCAAAAAAAAAAATTTTCGACCAAAATTTTTTTTTTCGATGGAAAAAAAATTTCCACGATTTTTAGCTAGACCAAAAAAAAATTTGCAATTTCCAACGAAAAAAATTCGTCGGAAAAAAAAATTCGTTTCCAATGAATTTAGCCACGAGTTTTCCAACGAAATTTTCCAACGAAAAAAAATTTATCGCAAATTTCCAACGAAAATTGAAATTTTTCCAACGAAAAATTTCCGACGACTTATTACCAACGAATTTTTTTTCGTTGGAAAATTCGTTGGAAATTCGTTTTCCAACGAATTTTTCCAAATTTTTCGTTGGAAATTTCATTGGAAAAAACATGTTTTTTTGTAGTGTAGAAAAAAGGTAAAGAAAAGAAAAAAAAAAGAAAAAAATCATAAAAAAATCCAATTTTTTTAATATATTATTAAAAAAACATCCACATTAGTGCCGGCCGTGCCACGTAAGATGATTGGTGTTTACATTAGCAATTTTCGAATAAAATTGACTGGATGGACTTAATTGGCAAAACGTAAAAAGGTTTAAGATTCAATTGATATAATTAAACCGAATTAATAAAAATGCAATAGGTTAAGACTTTTTTGGGAATTTTTCCTATGGTCATCTTGCTACAGAAATGGCAGCTTTCTTTTTAGCTAGCAATCCAAGACATACTACCGGAAACAATCGAGCATCTGAAATTATCTTCTTTTTACAAATTGTCATCATACTCCAAAATGCCAAGAGTATCTCAGGCTATACAAAGATCAAATAAAAGCATCATATATAAAGTCATCGTGTCACATAACAAAACTCAAAGCAACGACGGCAGCAACAGACGACAAAACAAACCGGCATTAAGGAGGGCCACTGCAGAACACTAATGGTCACTGCTTACTTAGCGCATGCCACTTTTCTATACTGCCATACCAGTTCCACTGGAAGAAGAGACCGGCAAGACGGCAAATACCAGCACCAACCACCTCCACGAATGCCATGGTGTATGATCTTTGAGGAGACAAACCAGCAGTGGCAATTGCTAGCAAGCAGCCCACAAAGTTGCAAGGCACAATAAAGCTGCCAGATTTGATCCCGTTTAGTGTCTTCTCAGCAACTTGATCCGCTGTCATTGCAGCAGAAGAAGCAGCTATGATGCTTGATATCGGATGTCGTCTCTTAGTTTCTGCAGTCAGGAAGTGATGTACTAATTCAAAGAGCATTGGCAAGAAAAATAACAATTTGCTGGCGTGTCCTCAGCATTTGATTCTTGAAAGTACTCAGACTACAGAAGCATATGGACATAAGGCGGCCAGTCATACGAACAGTGATACATTGTAGAGCACTAATATATGGGCCAGAGCTGTTGTCATTGAAGCTGCGGGATACTTTGATAGCGAGAGATGATGTCTATTTAAAGATGCCCAATAAAACAATAGATGACAATGCATTCCTGCAACTA
The DNA here is from genome assembly GCA_024500025.1 of Syzygium aromaticum. Classification (NCBI taxonomy): domain Eukaryota; kingdom Viridiplantae; phylum Streptophyta; class Magnoliopsida; order Myrtales; family Myrtaceae; genus Syzygium; species Syzygium aromaticum. The sequence goes on from CM044886.1 coordinate 8,445,213, forward strand.
ACTTAGAAAGCATCTATAAAGTGCAGGAAAGAGATCATAAGCTAGGAACAAAGAAGATGCAGCTTGAGCGAAACTAGTGGGAATCGTGAATGCTAACCATGTGCCGTAGAAACAACTATGTGCTTCATGATTGATGAAACTACCGGCAGAAAACCCCGGGATTGCCGAGTAGCAATTATTGTGAACTAATAAAAGAACTCTATGGTTTGGAATAAAAAGCGATCTGCTTCTCCTTCGATCATGTAGGGAAGTTCCTAGAGAATGAACTGTCATTTACTTTTCGATATTCTACCAAAATTCAGATTATCTTGTTCCATTAGAGTCGTCAAACTGCACAGATTTCACAAGCAATATATGGCAGAGCATTGAATCCTCGAAACAGTGAAGCAGTACAACTAAAAACATTACGCAGGGGCAATATGCAAGAGGCGAATTCACAATGATCTACCTAGACCCATCAAACGGGTGGATCGGATCGAAAATGATCTCACCCAAATAGATCTATTTAATCCGTTTTGACCCATTTTCATATAATGCATATTTAGTGACTCATACCCGATCCGACCCGATCAATATTACTAAAACACTTCCATATTTAATCATATCTATGAAAACTCATGCCCAAACTGAAATGAAAATGAGTGTGAGATTGAATGAGGGCAAGAGAGAATAGAGAAAATGTTATCAAGGTGGGTTAATTTAAGTAAGTTATAAACTCATTTACGACCCATTTAATACTCATATTATGGTGAAACTCATTTATGACTCATTTACTAAGTATAACTAACATACATAACAACTAAATCAATCATATATGGGTAGATCTGTTAAACGGGTGGGTTGGGTTACGATCATGTTGAAAATGGTTTGATCCAAATTGACCTATTTTCATACAATACAAGTCTAACAACCTATAACCAACCCGACCCATACTCAATTCATATTGCTAAAACACTTATATATTTAACTATATTTAGAAAAACTTATATCCAAATTAAGGTGAAAACACGGTAAGCGAGCGTAAGATTGAGTGAGGGTGAGAGAGAATCATAGAGGTGGGTTGAGTTTAAATAAGTTGTGAACCTATTTAACATTCATATTAAACTCATTTATGACCCATAGAGTTGGGTCGAAACCCATTTATGAATCCATTTATTTAACATAACTAATCCATGTAACAACTTAATTTGTCAAATATAAGTTAAGATATTGGTTTATGACTTATTTTGATAGGTCTATATATGGGTTAAGAAATTGATTTACAATCCGTTTTAATAGGTCTGTATATACCTTCTACTAGTCCAGGAGTATCGGTATCCGGTGGGAGAACGAGCGAAACGTGAATGTCATTGGCAATAATCTCTTGTTGCAGTGCTTCGGCCAATCCTCGGAGCCCAAATTTGCTTGCGCAGTAAGCAGTGTAGCCGTAGATCCCCCCCTACAGCAATCACCAATCACCAATTCCATCAAAAGCATAGAGACGAGGCAAAGCTAAGAATGCTCTCACGTTGAGCTATAACAGTAATTACCTGTCCGGCCTGAGAGGACATGAGTGCAACTGAAGCCGGCCTAGGATCAGTCCTAGCTTTCATCGCCGGCAGAAATGCCTTGATCATGTTGAAGCTGCCGATCAGATTGACATCTATCATTAACCTGACCTCGTCCAACTCCTGTTTGGCCAGTTCCTCGGGGAGGAACACCCCCTGGTTCACCACCAGCACGTCCACCGGCCCGGCCTCCTCTGCTGCGCGCCTCACAGCATCAAAGTCGTGGACATCGGCGGAGAAGGTTGCTACGTCAATCCCCGTGGCGAGCTGGATTGCCTGCTTGGCCTCCTCCAGCTTGGACTGGGACCGGGCGAGGATTGAGACGCGGGCGCCCTCGGCGGCGGCACGGTGGGCGATTGCGAGGCCGATGCCGCTGGAGCCGCCGGTGATGAAGACGTGGCGGTTTTTGATGGGGATCTTGACGGGGCGGGGGCGGACGATGAGGAAGAGGAGGAGGAGGAGGGACAGAGGGAGGAGGAGGAGGAGGAGGAGGAGGGAGAGAAGAGAGAGTGCCGCCATGGAGAGCGTTGACTGAAGAGCCAACCAATTCAGAATTTTTGTGCAACAGGTTCGCAGGAGAGGACAATTCGGGAGGGGAAATCGAGGCACGGGGACCCACCATTTTGGTTTCTATCGAACTATTCATGATGTCGATGTGATATTGCCCGTTCTTCTCACGTAATATGTAATTAGTGTATCGAAAATGAGATTACTTCTTTATCAAATATAGTTAATCGGTGTCACGTACTAAATTTTTTATGCAATTTTAACCTCGAACGGATAAATAATATAACTTCACTTCTTCGATGAATAACTAATTTATCCTTAATTGTACATATAATATGATATCAATTAATATACACCATAATCTTCCAATAGAAATACGTCTCTATTTTGTTGCGCACTTTGATTCAATCCTTAAAAGAGATCTATGGAAGGGTTAATTCAAATGCCTTGAACTTCAAACTCGACCAATGTAAGTTATTTTGAGGTGAGTCTAATATTAGTAAACGAAAGCTCCAGGTCTAAAGTAGGAGGTATACTTACCACTCGACCAAAAAGCACAACATAATCCTAACAATTAACAAATAACATCACATTCCGTTTCAAGTCACTATAATTTGGAAACTACCAATCACTCATTTATTCAAGGTATATCTTAGTTATTTACATATTCATAATAGAATAGTTCAATCACTCAAGGAACACAAAATATATTATACATATTTTAAGTGCTTGTAATATAATCCCAATCTATTGTGATAACTAATTCACCTATTGCAAGCACACAGCATGATGTAGATTCACAAGCATATCAAGAATCCACATACTCACAAATAGGGGTGACTAGTTCTTGGTCCGATTCGGTCCCACCCAAGAACAATGAACCAGACCGAACCACCGGTGCAGTTTCAATGGAACCAATCACCTAATATTTGGAGTAAAAAAGTTTAACCCTTAAACATTCCAATTTGTGACTAAACAAAAGAGAAAGTCACTAGGAAATAGAGGAAGTGGAGCTTCAAGGTGACGTTCCCAACGTCTCTTTGCTCAGTCATCTTGCTACCCTTTTTTATCTTTGGGAAAAATATCTCTTCCCTTTTTTAATTTGGAAAAGTTTATGTTTGTCATAATTTAGAAAGAGGTCGCATGTTTCTAATTTGGGTCGCTAGAATGTTGACTATTTCGTTTTTCTTCGTGCCTTTTTGTATGTCCCCATTTGAAAGGGCCTCATCTGTTGCTGCCTGATCATGTTATTGGAATGAAATGAAAATCAGTGAGGATCTTGAATTAGTTTCAATTTCTTCATACAGGAATCTAGTTTATTGTCACTTTTGTCTAGTCACAAACCGGGACACTTTTTTGCTCTTAGAAGATTATTGGTCTCGCTTTAATAAAAATTCTAGTCTAGGCATCCCCATGACCACATTCCACACTTTTCCCCTAGTCGAGATATTGCCTCGTGTCGGGGTTTTTCAACCAAGACCCCCAAAATGGTCCACTGGAAGTCAGACTTTACGTTTGAGTGTTGGACTTCAACACTCGCTCTGGCCATAGATGAATGGCCATATAATTTCTCATCAAGTTCCATGTCTATTGTTGAAGATATTTAGAAATCTTCTAAGAATATTTAAGATATTTCCTCTAATTTCCTTTATCTAAGCCTATAATAGGCTTTCTATGTACTCTTTTTAATATATTGAAATATATACAATTTCTCATATTTTTCTCTTCCGCAATCCTCATATTTAACTTAGTATTAGAGCCTCTTTTCCTGAGGCAACTTAGTGTACTGAGTGCATCTCACGCACCTCAGAAATTTCCCAAATCCTATTTTTCCGCTTTATCATTCTTAGTGCAGAATAAATCCATCCCCATCATTGTTGTTCAATAGTGTTCACTTGGTGCCCACAAGTTTCATATAAGGAAGTACTTAATCAAGTCCGCATACTGTTTTGATGCTAATCGCACTGATCACGTCACTGATTGAGCATTTTTCATGGAGGTGGCTTTCTTTCGATGCTAGCCGCACATGCCGCATCCCAGTAACTCTTTTCCAAGCTAGCTGTATAGGCCGTTTGATGTTACGACGCCGGCTGTATAGGTTGCGTCGCTTAGTTACTATTTCGAAAGCCAGCTATATCGACCGATTGCTATTTTCCCTCTGATTCTCGACCTTTCACGCATTGTTTCAAGAAGCCGAAACTACCACCAAACTCTGATACCATGATAAATGTAAAGCGAAAAAATATGATTGGAGAAATTTCTGGGGTGCGTGAGGTGCACCGGCTGCGAAATGCACCCAGTGCACTAAGTTGCCTTTGGAAAAGAGGCTTTGATATCAAGTTAAATATAAGAATTGCGGAAAAGAAAAATGTGAGAAATTATATATATTTCGATATATTGAAAATAGATATAGAAAATCATAGGAAATATCCTAAATATTCCTAGAAGATTTCTAAATATCTTCAACATCTATGACAAAAGTTCCCTCTTCATGTTCAACATTACAGACTACGGTCACCCTAAAAGCATTAGCTCAATCACCATATCACAACAGTTTTTGCAAAAGCACACCGATAAAGAATTAGTGCAAACAATAAAAAAAAATGGTCATAACTAATTCGGAACAAACTTTCCGAGGAGTAAAAAACGAAATCAAATTCAACAATCAAAGCAAGAGAAAGACATTGTTCAATATTAAACAGCCAAACTCCACACATCTCACTGAATCACTCAGTGTTGCGTACCCTTGGAAGAACATATTCATTGATCAAGTAAGCAGAATATGATCAAAGCTGAAAGCCCAAAAACCATAGCTAAATTTGCAACAAGTATATATGATCACCAAACATCAGTTTAAAACTAGAATTATTGAAAATCGAACTCAAATAATTAATGGAAAATCTCACCACGTATATTTCTTCCACTTCAACTTGCAAACTCTATTTACCAGTAAGCTCCGAGTGAACATCGTCCATATCTTAAAAAAACAAAATATTAAACAAAGCATTCACTTGTTAGGTATACGAAAGAATTACAATATAAAAAGATATATTCATGACTTACCCTACTTAAACCTTTTCGCATTCTCGATGCACTCTTAAACATTAATTGGTATGGTAACCATTCTCAACTAATCTTGAGTGCAAATCAACACTTCTACCACTCTAAGAGTCAAAGAACTTCGAAAGCCATCGAGCACATATGACCATATGTATTGAAAGTCGACTTTGAAGCAAAGGCTGTTATAGGAATAGAAAAAATATCCCCAACCATTAAAGAGAGGATTTTAAACTTTTGGCTAGCAGTTTCCATCACATCAAAAGGTCAAGATCATAATCTTTTTCACGTTCGGCTTTAAGATAATTATTGAGCTCAAATAAGTTGTCTGTAGACATTTTTTTCTCCTTGTGAAGAAAGAATTTGTATGCCTTTCCCAAATCAAAATCCACAAACAAATCAAGCTCATCCTTGCATCAGGATCCCAGCTACTAAGTTGACCACCCAAATTTCTGTTGCTAGAACCAAGAAAAGATTTCTCATAAAAATGAAACAAACATTCCAAGGCAATCCTCACCTTATCAGACATCTCATTAACTTTCATACTATCATAATAGATTAGTCTAAAACAATTCTGCACATAATTCATCTTTTTTTCTTCAATCCAATATTATCGCAATCAACAACATCATATTTACCTTTTCGAAACTCGCATAATATTTGTCAAACTTGTCCCTCATCTTCACATCCATAGCTTTCATCCTAGGATTTAAAGCTTCTCCGCTTGTTTCAGAGTTTTATATAAAGTAATTATCACATTGAAATAATCATTTGAAGTGATATACGGTGTCCTAGACATTTTCTTGATGGCATCATAAAACTTCTTCAAAAATATGAAAAGAATTTTGGCATTTTTCCAATCTTCATGTTTAGGAGTTTCATAGTCAAGCTTAGTTAAGAAAGAATGATCATCCTCTTCCTTTCTTTCAAAAGCTTTTCTGAACTTTAAGGCAGTGTCTAACATGTGGTAAGTAGAATTCCACCTAGTTATGACATCAAGACAAACTCAACCGTTATAAGTGATCCTTACACTCTAAATCTAATCTCGGAACATTTTAGCTCTCATGGGATGTGACATTTGAAATTTCACCCACTTAGGATTTATGAAATGAATTATTTTATGAACGTGCTTGTAGCTAGATCTTGCTCGGAATTGATCATTCACGGGATACTAACCATTAGGGAAAGGTTAATTAGGAATTTAAATTCGTACGACCAAAGAAATTCGATCGTGAACTGACTTTCGACCATAAAAATAGTCGGGGTGACATTTTAAGCCAATGTAGTCCGATCCAAGGATAGTTAGGGATCGATTCGCTGTTGCCATACGAGTGGATCGCAGGTGATTCCGTTTGACCACGAGATGAATTGGCGAATGACCCTAAAACCTATACCAAACAATCGTGCCCATCGGAACTAGTGATCGATTCTCGTGATTACATGACAATTGATGTCGTTACGATCCGAATGAACTTACACGTGGCTTGATTTAGTATCAGTCACGGGCCGAACATTCGAAGTTCTCAAAAGCCACCCATTAGTCTAAGATACGCTCAAGTTGCGTTATTTAAAGTTTAGTCATTTATTAGAGACCAAGCTGGGTATTGGAAATTTAGAAAGTCACGACATGACATTTGGACGACGTTGTTATTAGCATGGCCAGCCTTAGAATTGTCCCGATCTTTCAGAAAAATCGAATTTCGGTGAGAGATGGTAAATGACTATTTTACCTCTGGGAGTTTGTTAAGGCCAAGTGTAAATGGAGAAGGGCATTTTGGTCATTTTACTCTAACTTTAGAAATGAAAATTTTTGGACAATTTTGCCCTTGGATTTTTGTGAAATTCCCATTTTACCCTTGGATATTTTTGGAAAAGATTTCATTTCGGCTATTGATCTTAGGATAAGAACAAATCTCGGCCATCGATTGAAAAATAGAGAGAATGGCAAGATGGAAATTTCCCATGGGGCTTAGACACCAATTATTGGTGTGCATTATTTAGGGTTAATACTACCAAAAACTCTAAACTGGTACATGTGACAATTTTACCCTGAACTTTTTTTTACTACAAAAAATCCTAAACTGGTACACCTGTGATAATTTTACCACAAACTTTTTTTTTTACCACCAAAAACCCAAAACTAGTACACTTATGATAATTTTACTCCAAACTGGTAAACCTGTGACAAATGTACCATAAACTATTTTTTTTAACCACGAAAAATCTCAAATTGGTACACCCGTGATAATTTTACCCCGAACTAAAAATTTTTTAATATTATTTTTTCGAATTTTTTATTTTTTTAATTTTTTCTTCATCTTCATTTTCTGGCCGGTTGTCAGACCGGTGACCAGCCAGAGGCGGAAGCCGGCGAGGTCGGCCTCGCCGGTGCGAGCGAGGGCTGTCCTCGCTCACCCAGGTGAGGTCAGCCCTTGCCGGCGTTGGGTGAGGGCTGCCCTCGCCTGGGCAGACAAGGACAGCCCTCGCCCGACACCGGTGAGGGCCGCTCTTTCCAGATCTGGCGAGGGCCGCCCTCTCCTGAGTCAGGCGAGGGCCGACCTCGCCTAGGCGAGCAAGGACAGCCCTCGCCCGACGCCGATGAGGGCGGCCCTTGCTAGCAGCCGGTGGGGCCGACCTCACCGACTTCCGCCTCTGGTCGATCGTCGGCGACCAGCCAGAGGTTGAAGATGAATAAAAAAAGAAAAATAAAATAAAAAATATTAAAATTTTAGTTTAGGGTAAAATTGTCACATATGTACCAGTTTGGGGTTTTTTGTGGTATGTTCAGGGCAAAATTGTCACAAGTGTACCAGTGTGGGGGTTTTTTAGGGTTTGTTCGGGGTAAAATTGTCACATGTGTATAAGTTTGGGATTTTTGGTGGTAAAAAAAAAGTTCGGGGTAAAATTGTCATATGTGTACCAGTTTGGGGTTTTTGGTAGCATTAACCCCATTATTTAAGCCATTTTCCTCTCTCTCTCCCCTCATTCTCTCTCTCCCTCTCTCTCTCGGCAAACCCCCTCCCCCTCATCATTGACCGCCTCTCCCCTTTGGCTGAACCACCGCCATTCCGGGCCACCGTCCGTCCGCCCCTTCGCCACCGTTTCGCTGAGCCACACCACCACCCTCACGCCACCGTCCCTCTCACCCTCTCCCTCTTGGCGATCTCTCCCCCTCCCCGTGGTCGTGAATTGCCAGCCAAGCCTAAGCCGTCGCCGTCGCCAATCACCACTGTAATCGTTGCATTCCAGCCGCCTAATCAATTTTGGATAGGTTGATCTTGCTTGGGAATTTCCAAGTAAGTTACAATCTAAATCCTATTTAGGATATCGGGTATTAACGGATCCGTTTAGATGCAGTTTAGTGTAATTTAGGGACTGTTTTGGTTTATGGACCTTAGGAATGAAATTGTGACACTTTGATGGAAATTTAGAGGCCAATTAAGGGCTGTGATTGGTGGAATTGAGCGCTGGAAAATTCTGTTGGCACATAGATTGGATGGTTTGAGTCGGCGATTAATTGCGTGAATTTGCCGTGTAGTGCCGGGATTATTGCGTCCTGATTTTGTAGTAAAAAATGACGTGCTATGTGATGGTTGTATATGTGTATGTGGGCTGAATTGAAATGGTTGGATTGGGTATATTTGAATGCATTTGATTAATGCCCGAGTGTGTGCACGTGTGAGATTTGAGGCTTGCGATGTGCGTGTAATTGCTAAAAGGCCCTGAGGGGTATTTACGTGGGGTACAGATAAAATATGGCATGCGAGTATGTTTGCGTGATCATTTAATCCCTGAGTCGTGTTTGCACGGGGAATTGAACCGGCTTGAGGTGTGTTTACACAGGTTGTGATACGACTGTGAGATCCGGTTTGAGGCGTGTTTACGCAAGCTGAGGAAAGAGAGTGAGAATGTGATCGAGCTTGAGGCTTGTTTATGCGGGTCGCGATATGTAGGCCTAAGGCATATTTACGCGAGCCGAGGAAAGTGATTGAGAATGAGATGTGTGATGTGGCAAGTGAAAGTGTGATCGGATCTGAGGCATGTTTACGCGGGTCGTTGGCTAGTTTAATGAACATGGTGTGGTGGTGCATGAATGAGTGTGAAATGTAGAGTTTAGAAATGTCATGTGTTCGACATGGGCTTTTGAGCATGAGAATGGTTGGAAAATGCATGTGGTTTGTAAAGTTGTGGTTTTGAGACTAATGTGCAGGTCGAGTCTAGGTAAGTACATTGTATGTATGTTAGGTGTGTATTGTTTGATTTTGTGTTTGGACTTGTCTGGAGATACGTGGTAGCCTAGGTGGGGTTTAGGCTATTAACTTATTGAGATTCGTCTCATGGTTGTGTAATCAAACAATTTTAGAATCCTAGCCTCAACAATGAACCTTCTACTGCCGCCGCCGTAGCGTTTTGGGATTCCGATGCACACCGACCATAATGTTGTAGAGTACCCGATAGACGATAATTTGACCTAGATCAAGCATACTACCGTAGTTTAGGTAGACATAGGGCAATCTCTTTGGCAAGCCCACACCTATACCGCCTGGATGTTTCGGGACGGGATGGACGAGTTTGGCCCCGTTTGTGGGTTTGATGTTCCCTTTGACGGAGTAGGAGATTGGGATCCGTCAGCCATACCCCCTCCCGATGGTGAGATGACTAGTCTGGAAACTAGTCTAGCACAGTCTAGACATCAGCCTGTACCTGCAGTACCTGAACCTTCAGTGGCTGACTTTGACCCGGAGCCAGAAGAGTCACAGGCAGGGTATGATCCTATGGAAGTGGATCTAGGGGTAATATTAGAAGAAAAACCCGAAGACGAACTAGAGGAAGAGCCGGAGTTAGAACCAGAAGAGGAACCTGAGGATGAGCCAGAGGAAGAGCCAGAAGAGAGGTCTGATGAAGAGGAGCGGATTGAGGTTCTGCTAGAGTCGGGTGAGGAGGACAACCTTGATTGATATTGAGGCTGATTCAGAGTCTTCAGAGGAGCAGGTGGCTCAGGGGAATTTAGACTTGAGTTCTAGAGAGTCGGACTTGGAGTGGACGCCATCTAGAAGGCATAGAGGCTAGTTTAGGGATTGAGTGAAGGCCCCTTGAAGTGTCTCATTTTTGCCAGTTAGGGTACCCAGGCTACTAATCCTTTTTGATATCGGTGGTGTATAGTTTAGAAGTTCGGTGTGCATGTATATGTTGTGGTTTGTAAATGGTGGATATTGTATAAGTTTGAATCATTAGTGGATATCTATTCTCCGTTTTACCCCTAGTTAATTATTGTTTGGGTGTTTGTGGCTTTCGTTGGTGCTTTTTATCTATGATGTGTGTGGTTGGCGACATCCTGGGACGTCACGCTAATTGGACCGAGCTTGGGGTGTCGCGCACTCGATGGAGTTCGAGGCATGACATGGGAGAACCCCTCACATACTTAACCACGTTTTGAATAGTGCAATAAAATCATGTACTTTGGTCAATTTATCCCTCACACTCAAATTTAATATATGAGCCATCTACCTTATGCGTAAAACATCACCATCTAGGATCAATAGCCTATCTCTTGATAATTTTTCTTTCAAAAAATCAATGGCAATATCATTTGAATTAGCATTATCTATAGTGATTGAGGACACTTTTTTCTTTGTTCCTCACTCATAGATGCATTGTGGAACCATTTTCCCAAATCCTTGCCCTTGTGACTAGGCATCACCACAAAATTAATGATTCTTTTGTGCAATTTCCAATCGTTATCAATAAAATATACAGTGAGATATAGATAGTTCAACTTTTGAATGGAACTCCATATATCAATCGTAAGTGCGACCCTAGATTGAAGCTTGCGAAAGTAAGTTTTCAAACTTGTTTTTTCATAAAGATACAATTTCATGCAATCTCAAGCCACTGTAAATCGTGAGATGTGATTGAAGAAAGGTTGTAACTGAATAATAAAATCACAGAATCCGACACGCTCAACCATTGAAGAAGGTTGTTGATCCATAATGATTATCTGAACAAGCATTTGCCTAAAACGGTCCTAATCAAATGTCCATGTCGATAAGACATTAGCACTACTGATACTGGTATGCCCCCTTGTCATTTGAGTCCCGTCTACTCTACGTGCAACAAACAAATTTTGCTTGTTATCTATATTGTGACGATACTTGTTGCACCTTTTCAAGTGCTTCAACATAGCAGAAGTACCATTATCAACATAGTACGTATAATTGGCCCCACAATAATTGCAAAACATCTTAGTTTTCCCATTCTTAATATTTCCTTTACAAAAATGAAACCATTCTACTGATTTTCATTTACCAGAAGGACAAGTATTAGATACCTTGTTTATGTTGGATCCCTCTTCGAAATCTTCTTCACCTTCATCTTCTAGTGAGTCAATTACTGGATTCATAGCATTGCTAGATTTGTCCACTTCCTTTGACATTTAAATAGATCACTTGAATCAAGCAAAACATAGATTTGAGCCATCAAACCGGAACATCCACCAAATTTAGTAATAATTATACCATTATGATTGGCATCAAGAAACATATATATTTCTCTGTAGCATATCTGTAAATATCAACACATCTTTATTGTGATTGAACTTTTCTCTTCCAGATATAATGACTTGGTTTCTATATTTCACTTTCATTAGGCAAATGATTATATAATATTGAGTAAACCCTATCATAGCTCAAGTAAGAAGGCAATGCGAAGATTAAGAGAGGCAAAATAGAAGGATGGAACCAGAACAATGCAAACCAGAAGCCAAAACATTGATCTACATCTTAACGACAAAAATGAAGCATTGACATCTTTGATGTCGCTAGAGATTCCATGTTTTCAACTAAAAATTCCCAAAATCAGTCAATTGTGCTTCCCAACAACATTTTTCCATTAGCAAGGCGACACCGAGTAAAAGCAAATTGACCAAATAATTCACAAGACTTCCCTTTTCCTTATAATCACAAATCCAATCACATTCGTAGATTTCAAGGGAGCAAATCTCAAAGAAGAATGCCACAACTCGATCACAAGAGAAACTATACTCAAATCCTCACTCCAAAAGAAAGTTGAGTGAGAAAAACTTACTGATTATAGGAAATCAAGAAAGGGCTATCCGTCTGAGATTGAGCATCAAGCGAGAGCTGAGCGCTGTTGACATTAAGTGAGGTGTGAGGTGAGAGGAAAAGGCGTTCGAGCGAGTGAGGGATTAGATGAGAGGAAAAGGCGAGAGAGAATTAGGGAAACTAGAAAGGCAGATTAATCATATTAGGGTTTCTACTTTCTTCAAAAAAAAAAAATATTCAATCTAGTCCGGTTGATTCGGTTCCCATCTTGGAACCGGGAACCGAACTGTCCATAAATTGGTTTTACTTTTAGGAATCGGGAACTGGGCCAAACTAGCTAGTTCTGTCCGGTCTGAGCGGTTCCCGGTTCAGGTTGTCCATCTAACTCACCCCTACTCACAAAGACAAATGTAGGTGCCAAACAACCATGTCAATTTTTGTTCAACACTTGCCCACTACAGTAGTAAGGAGATCAACATATTCAAAACGAGGAGTGTTCACATAAACTTTCTCTTTACACCAAAAAATGACAAACTTTTGGTTATTATCGACATGTGAAAGACTTACGAGCACGTAGTTTGATCATTTATGAACGGAATTATCAGTAACTTGAAGAGAATTGATAGGTTGTCAATGAAGTTATTGATGATACACAACGTAAAGCTATTGATGAGAACCTTAAAGTTGATCGACAAAATCATTGACATCAATAACAAACAATCGATAAGAGGATAACTGCTGGTTGGTTTTTTTGCCACTATTTCAAGATTGTTGTAACTTATTGTGAACATTAGGAAGTTATTTCTTTTTCAGTAACCGTTTGTAACCTATGTTTATAATTTCCATTTGTAATCTCCATTGGTAACCGTCAATTGTAGGCTTTAAATAGCTATAACGTACTCTTTGGAAACTCCTTGAACAAACAAACAAATCTCGTTATCGTTAAATTATCATTCAATTCATGTATCGTAGTCATAGTTATAGTTTTCAGATCCTCGTCGTCGATTAAATACCGATGTTGCATTTTTATGTCTTTTGACTTTGTCGTCAATTAAATTTTGATACAGTTTATGGACTTTCAGTTCCGTTTAAAGTGAAATTATTGATTTCCTTGTGTATTTGTGATATTTCCTGTCCGAAGTCACCACAGCCTATCTCCTCTCATAAAAAACCGAAGAATGACTTTTGATGAAAGGTATTTCGTCATGGATGCAAATTTTAACGAAACATCTTTTTGGCAATTTGAGGAAGTGCAATGCTGAGAATAAGGAATCATCTAGAGCTCGATCATGCTGTGGTAACAACCTGGTGATATGGCTATCCAGTACAAGACTTCAACCTCTATAGCAGAAGAGCCAAGCTAAGGGGGCAACGTTGAAATCCCGTCGCACTTTACGAAGGAGTAAGCAAGGGAGTTAGCCTCAAACTCGACTTTGGATGCTACTATGAAGAGTCTGTTCGAGGAACAACAAAATAAGATGGCTATATCTATGATATCATTAGGCCCGGGACATTGGATCAGTCTATACCAATCCAACCCAATATGGCGGTTTTCGATATGTTCCTCCAACTCTTAGTCAATTGAATGCTAGAAATAATTTACGCCAAGTAATCCCACCTCCCATGAGGATTTTACGAAGTCCTTAAAATCCCATTTACCTTGAATCTAGGGGGTGAAAGGTCAAGTCTATCGGTCTATGTACCCTGAACCTAGGGGGCAAGAAGGGAAAATTTATCAGCTTGCAAACTCTAATCAAGTGGCTGAACTCTTATTACAAGAATTAGATGTCAATAGAGAAATGGTCAAGCCAATATATAAGAAACCACATTGTGATTAGGTTGACACTATACCTTACCCAAGACAATTCAAAACTCCTAACATCACTGTTTTCACTAGCGAAGATGATCAATTGACTGTTGAACATGATGGTCAATTCATTGTCCAATGTGAAGAGGCAGGAACAATGAATAACCTAAGACTTAGATTGTTCCATTTTCCTTTATAAAAACTATATTTACTTGGTATACAAATTTATCTCTTAACTCAGTGCATACTTGGGCTAAGATGGAAAGATAGTTGCATTCTCAATATTATAAAATGGTGTATGACGTATTGATTGCTGATTTTACTTTAATATATCAATACAATAATGAGTCAGTTGATCAATTTGTTGCTCGATTCAAGAGGGTTAGAAATAGATGTCTTACTTCACTCTTAGAGAAAGAATTCACAAATTTGCCTTTTTGGTGGATTGAAATTCAATCCTTGAGAAAAATTCGAAGGCCAAAATTTTGCCAATTCAGCCCAATTGGCAATGAGAATGTATAAGTATAAGCAACTACTTAAGGAAAAAGATAAAGGGCCACATGAAAACTTTGCACAAAATGTGCTTTTCTTAGAAAATGGGTCAGATAATGAATCTGACCAAAATAAAATGGGATGGTGACAAAGGAAAAATCAAATTTGCTAGTGACAAAGGTGCACATGATGACTTGTGATTATCTAATTTAAAAGAATCGAATGATTTATAAATTATTTAATTATTTTAAATGGGCACTTTGTTTACACCAAAAATTGATCAACTATTGATTATTATCGACAAGTGATAAGACTTAGTTGATGAGAGCAGAATTTGGTCATTTATAAATAGAATCATCGGTAGATTGAAAAGAATTGACAAATCATTAGTGAAGTTGTCGACAAGATCAGTGAAGTTGATCAATGAAGTCATTGGTAGCGACAACAAGCAATTGACTATAGGATAATCGTCGGTTGGTTATTTTGCCATTATTTTAGGATTGTTGTAACTTCTCGTAACCAGTAGGAAGTTATTTATTTTTCGATAACTCTTTGTAACCTATGTTTACAACATCTATATGTAATCTCTATTGGTAACTGTCATTTGTAGGCTTTAAATAGCTACATCATACTCTTCGGAAATCCCCTTGCACAAACAAACAAATCTTGTTATCTTTCAATTCTTGTATTGTAGTCATAATTGTAGTTTTCAAATCATTGCCGTTGATTAAATTCTAGCGTTACATCTTTATATCCTTTGACTTAGTCGTTGATTAAATTCCAACAAAGTTTTTGTTCTTGCAGTTCTTTTTGAAGAGAAATTATTGGTCTCCTTGTGTTTTGCTAGAATTTGCATTCGCCTTTCACCAAAAGTCATTCTTTGGTTTTTTAGGACAGGAGATAGGTTTTATGGTGACTCTAGACTGGAAAACTAATTATATATATTTTTTCATGGGGGACACTACTGCATCCACCACTATTTGTTATGGTGAGGAATTTGTTGTTGGTGGCGGTAAGTAAGAATATGTTAGTAGAAATGTCGGTACTATCATTGTTGATGTAAGTAGACCGTCATATATGTTAGTGCTATAGTCATGATGCAAAATAAAATAAAAAATTAGAGTTCCCGAGAAGAGCTTGAAGGATGGTATGAGATACTTCCATGATGATAATGGTATTAGGGATATAGTTTACCATTATCTTCCCGTGAGGAAGTTCAAGTGTATGTTGAACATTATGGTGTTGATGAAGATGATCAGAGCACTCAAGTAGGAGATGGTATTAGTACTCGAGTTAGGGATGGATCAATTTTAGATGAAGGAGAACAAATGAGGGAGGCAAGCATATAACTCTTGTGTTGGAGAGAGTCCAGCAAAGGGGGCCATGTCCTAGAGTCTCTAGTAAAGACACGGGTGGTGAGAAATTGATTGGATTAAATTCGGAAATCGTTCTATCCAATGAACTAGATGATGAAGCTTTGCCAAATTCTATAATTTCTTCATTATAAAAACAAACTGAAAGAATTTTGAATCTCAAAACAATTTTCTCTCTCTCTCTCTCTCTCTCTCTCTCTCTCTCTCTCTCTCTCTCTCTCTCTATGTACAATTTCAACTTATCATTATGAGTTATTGTCACGCCCCGAACTCCTTCGAGCTCACGACATCCCACTACCTCGAGTCGATCAGGTGCGACATCCCAGGAATACGTTACCGACTCAATTCTCTCGTTAGAGCTAATCGCGGCGGAAATAAATAATTAAACCCAGACAATAAATTTGGAGAACACCGGAATAAAATAGATTGCCGTAACAACCACACCATACTATGCCTCGATAGTAATATATATAACATCCATTTACAAACATACTTAAACTTTGCCACCAGCTTGTCCGTTTACAAACTTACATGCACAATCACTTTCTATCCACAAACATCAATACCTCAAATAGGGCAGATCACTCAGACACTCTATTTTCCAAAAATGGTACCCTTCAAAAACCTGCTTCCAACCTCCTCATTAACTACAGCGCCCTCGAGATGGCGTCCACTCTAAATCCGACTCACTAGCGCTTGGATTTGACTCCTCTTAGATCGTCGCTTCTATTGATGACTCTGACTCAGCTCCAATCTCTATTGGGTGGTCTATGTCACCTAACTCCCCTGAGATCTCATCCCGCTCCTCCTCGATAGCCTCCTCGACTGGCTCATCCTCTGGCATATAATAGGGGTTATAATCGTACATGGGTATGCCCTCCTGTTCACTCTTTAGTTCTGCTTCTGGGTCATCTTGCGGCCCTGCTCCAAGGTTTTCCTCTCCTCCTTCCTGGTCCTCCTCGGGAATTACCTCAAGATCCACGTCCGTTGGATCGTATCCCGCTTGGGATTCCTCTTGTTCCGGTTCATGCTTGGCTTCCGAGGGTTCGGGTATTGCAGACGCAGGGTGTTGTCCAGACTGAGCCAGACTAGTCTTCAAGCTAGTTAGCTCGCCATCAAGCGGGGTTATGGCTGACGGATCTCAGTCCCTAACTCCATCAAAGGGGATGTCAAAGCCTCGAACAAGGCTGAACTTATCAATCCCATCTCTAAATGTTCACGCAGTGTATGTGTGAGCCTGCCAAGGAGGTAGTCCTACACCTACCCATACTGTCGAGGTATGTTTGATCCAAGTGTATTGCTCATCTACTGGGTACTTTACAAAATTATTGTCAGTGTGCATGACTATACCAAAACGCTCTGGCGGCGGCGGCAGCGGATTCATTGTTCAGGTGGGTGATCTGAAATGGTTAGGTTGAAGCAACCATGAGACACTTTTCAATAAGTTGCAACCTAAACTCTACCTAGGCTACTACGTAATTCCACACACGTTCAGACACACAACCAATCAATCCACGTGAACAACAATCCACAATCACACATACCTGGACTCTCAGCATACGCAACCTGCACATTAGTCCATAATCGCAACAACTAATTCTCACACACATGCCACAACATACAAATTTTCCACATATCAATACACACATCAATCACACTATGTCTCCAGCTCACTCGTTGTACTAACATTTACTCAATCACTTTCCCGGCCCGCGTTAACACGCCTTGGCCCACTCGATCGCGCTCCGAGCATCACACGCCTCGGTTCGATCCCACATTCGCACTTTTCATACCACACGTCTCGTTCTCAAACACTTTCCCAGCTCGCGTCAACCCGCCTCGGCCCACTCGATCGCGCCCCGAGCATCACATGTCTCGATCTGATCCCACATTCACTTTCTTTCCTCAACCTGCGCCAAATGCGATAGGCCTACGTGATCGCGACCCAAGTTTTAGAACGTCTCGACCTGATCCCATTCTCACCCGAGCTGATCATGCCTCGAGTCAATCTCATTTCTCACTTCCTCAATCCTCAGTCTGTGCCAAATACGACAGGCCTATGTGATCGCAACCCGAGCTTATAATACCTTGGCCCGATCCCAATCTCACACTCACACACATTTGCATAAATTCTGTGCACACAATTGCACTAAATACACCACAATAATACAGTCACATTATAAACACGCAATCAACACACAAATTGATATTTTTCCACATCCAAACGTTGTTAGATCGATCCCGGTCTTTCACGGCTCTTTCACGAAATCTTGAGCCGAATCTAACGGTACCGACCGTGCAACAAATAGCACCCCACAGCACCTAAAACATCACATCATAGCCATCGATTGGCCTTTTTCTCACCCGAAACTTTAATATTTCACTCTCGGCTCTTCATGGCACTTTCATAAAATTCCGAGCCGGACCTAGCGATACCATCCACGTGCCCAACAGCACCCTACAGCCCATCAAACAGACCAACACAGCCGTCTTTCGGCCTTTAAAATTCCTCCGAAAATTCCCGAAATCAATCCTACGGCCCGTTATTTCATTCAGCCTCTAATTTCTATCAAACCGCGTCTAAATGGGTCCAAATTTACCCGATAAACTAGGCAAGGTTTAGATTGAACTTACCCGACTCTAAACTCAAGCGGCTAGAGCAAAATGGGCGATGATCGGGGGTGGCGTGCAGCGGTGGCGACGTACAGCAAGCGGCGGCAGCGAGCGGCTTGGGCGGACGGCGATGGCTCACGGCGTGGCCGGCAAGGCTTACGGCCAAGAGAGGGAAACCGAGAGGGAGAGTGAGAAAGTCACGGCGGTGGCTGGCGCGGGGATCAGTGGGAACAGCGGTGGCGCGACGGTGCTGCGAACGGCGGCCGAACAACGACGATCGGCGACGGCGTGAGGGCGGCGTTCGGCAGGGGAGAGGGAGGGAGAGCTCACGGTGGGAGGGGGGCCGAATGACGGGAGAGAGAGAGGAGAAAGAGAGAGAGTGGGTCAAGCTTATTCTCCAAGCTTTAACCAACTTTTTGCCAAATGACCAAAATGCCCATCTCTAATCTTTCATTCGATGGTCTAAATTCGATCTTATCTTGAAATTGATGGCCCAAATCGAATCTTTTCCAAAATAGCCAAGGGCAATCTTGGAATTTCTCTAAAAGTCCAAGGGCAAAGTGTCTTTTCCAAATTTTAGGGCAAAATTACCAAAATGCCATTAGTCCATAAAAATAACCCTTTAGAAATTCTCAAGGGTAAAATGGTCACTTCCCCATTTTCTTGCCGAAATTGAATTTTTCTGAAGGATTCGGGCACATCCAAAATTGCACGTTACAACTGCAACGTTGTCCTAACGTTCGGTTGTGACTTCCTAATTTTCCGATGCACAATTTGATCTCAATTTAATAATAGAATTCTATATAATGTAACTTGTGCGTATCTTAGACTAACAAGCGGCTTTTGGGGAAATTCGCAGAATCGACCCATGATTGATACTAAATCGAGTCACGTGCAAGTTTATTCAGATCGTAACGACCTCGGTTGTCAATAAAATTGCGAGGATCGATCGTTAGTTCCGATGAGCACGATCGTTCGGTATAGGTTCTGGATCGTTCGTCAATTCATTTCATGGTCAAACGGAATTACCCGTGATCCACTAGTATGACAGTGGCGAATTGGTCCAATACTATCATAAGATCAGCCTATATTGGCCCAAAATGTCTCCTCAACGATTTTTTGATCAAAAGTCGGTTCACGATTGAATCTTTCTAGTTGTACGAATTTAAATCCCTAATGAGCCTTTTCCTAATGGTTAGTATCCCAGGAATGATTAGTTTCTGGCAAGACTAACTACAAGTACATTAATAAACTCAGTCATTTCATAAATCCCAAACGGGCGAAATTTCGGAATGTCACAGTTATTATCAATTTCTTTGATTTAAATATTTCTTAACAAGGGTGATTTTATGTAATGTTGGAATGTCTATTTCTTGGATAAATGCAATAAGTGTGGATCTTTGTGGATATAGTTTAAAAGACATCAGGAAACTCATATTAAATATAACCATCTCATGGATAGTATTATTAAAAAAAAATCGAAAAAAGAGTATAAGTCATTATTAAGTGCTCTTTAAAGTTTCTCAAAGTGTCGTGATCAGTCGCTAAATTTAATCTTGACCGAACTCGATTCTTCAGGTACTCTCTCTCTCTCTCTCTCTCTCTCTCTCTCTCTCTCTCTCTCTCTCTCTCTCTCTCTGCATCTTCCATTTCTCAGTAGTGTCTGTTGGTGACGAAGTATCCAACCAATCCAATCTTAGATCTTTGGTAAGCTCTGAATCGAGGTCACTTCATACTTGAACACACTATTCAAATGATCTTCTTAATCAGCATGAGCATCCTCTGTATTAATATCTAGGAGATCTCCCAAGCATTGAAAGGTTTTATGAAAGACAAGATTTATCTCATTTTGTTTGTTGTCCTTATAAACCTTGTTAGTCAACTTTCATAACTTCTTTTTAAAAGTGTCATCAACCTTTTGCACTACGAAACTGGGATTTTGTTTTTGACGAGGAGTTGCTTGTCAGTTGGAATGTAGTGTACCGCACACTTGCGCATCACAAAATTTGCGGGAACCTCGTCTTGATGGAAACTATAAAAGAGGTCTCTAGCGTTACGTGACTGCCAACTCCCACCTCTCTTTTTCTCTTCCTCTTCAGGTCTGAAACTTGGACAATCAAGACAAAAGTAGAGGAAAATTTCAAAAAAATAAATTTACAGTTCTTGGAGAATCGCATGAGTCTAAACTAGTAAATAAGGACAAAAGAGCTCCAGTGACTGATGGTAATGAAACAGAACATGAAGAAAGTGACAATGATGATTAGAGTGATATTTTGGAGAATAAAAATTAGATAATGAAGCTTTGCCAAATTCTATAATTTCTTCATTATAAAAACATACTGAAAAAATTTCAAATCTCAAAAGGATTCACTTTTTCTCTCTATATATATGTGTACAATTTCAACTAATCATTATGTGTTATTATCAATTTCTTTGATTGAAATATATCTTAACAAGGGTGATTTTACGTAATTTTGGAGTGTATATTTCTTGGATAAATGCAATAAGTGTACATCTTTTTGGCTATATTTTAAAAGACATCAAGAAGCTCAGGTTAAATAGAAATCATCTCACGGATAGTATTATTAAAAAAAATCAAAAAACAAAAATGTAGAAGACATTATTAAGTGCTCTTTGAAGTTTCTCAAAGCATCGCAATCAATCACTGAATTGAATCTTGACCGAACCCGATTCTTCAAGTACTTTCTCCCTCTCACTCTCTCTCTCTGCATCTTCCATTTCTCAATAGTGTCTGCTTGTGACGAAGTATCCAACCAATCCAATCTTAAATCTTTGGTAAATTTTCAATCAAAGTCACTTCAAACTTGAACACACGATTTAACTGATGTTCCTAATCAGCATGAGCATCCTCTATATCAATATCTGGGAGACCTCCCAAGCATTGAAAGGTTTTCTCAATGAGAAGATCTATCTCATGTTGTTTGTTGTCTTTATAATCCTTGTTAGTCAACTTTTATAAACTTCTTTTTAAAAGTGTCATAAACCTTTTGCACTACGAAACCAAGATTTTGTTTTCGATGAGGGAGTTGCTTGTTAGTTGGAACGTAGTGTACCACACACTTGTGCATCACAAAATTTGCGAGAACCTCGTCTTGATGGAAACTATAAAAGAGCTCTCTAGTGTCATGCGACTGCCAACTCCCACCTCCCTTTTTTTTTTTGCATCTTCAAGTCTGAAACTTGCACAATCAAGATAAAAGTAGAGAAAAATTTCAAAAAACTAAATGTACAGCACTTAGAGAGTCGCGTGAATCTAAACTAGTATAGGGATAAAAGGAGTTCTAGTGGCTGATGGTAATGAAATAGAATATGAAGAAAGTGAGATGATGATGAGAGTGATATTTTGGAGAATGAGAATAAGATGATGAAGCTTTGCCAAATTCTATGATTTCTTCATTATAAAAACATATTGAAAAAATTTCGAATCTCAAAACAATTCTCTCTCTCTCTCTCTCTCTCTCTCTCTCTCTCTCTATATATATATATATATATATAAATGTGTACAATTTCAGCTGATTATTATGTGTTATTATCAATTTCTTTGGTTCAAATATTTCTTAACAAGGGTGATTTTACGTAATTTTGGAATGTCTATTTCTTGGATAAATGCAATAAGTGTGCATCTTTGTGGCTATATTTTAAAAGACACCATGAAGCTCATGTTAAATAGAAATCATCTCATGGATAGTATTATTAAAAAAAAATCGAAGAACAAAAAAAGTAGAAATCATTATTAAGTGCTCTTTAAAGTCTCTCAAAGCGTCACGATTAGTCATTGAATTGAATCTTGACCGAACCTGATTCTTCAGGTACTCTCTCTCTCTCTCTCTAAATCTTTCATTTCTCAGTAGTGTGTGCTGGTAACAAAGTATCCAACCAATCCGATCTTAGATCTTTGGTAACCTCTAAATTAGGGTCACTTCATACTCGAACACACGATTCAACTTATCTTTCTAATTAGCATGAGCATCCTCTGTATCAACATTTGGGAGATCTCCCAAGTATCGAAAGGTTTTCTGAAGGACAAGATCTATCTCATGTTGTTTGTTGTTTTTATAATCCTTGTTAGTCAACTTTCATAACTTCTTTTTAAAAGTGTCATAAACCTTTTGCACTACAAAACCAGGATTTTGTTTTCGATGAGGGAGTTGCTTGTCAGTTGGAACGTAGGGCCTAATGTAGGGCCAAGTGCAGGGCCAACCCTCAAGTCGACTATTACACAGACAAAAAGAAAAAAATCAAGTTAATTGTACAATTTGTGTTAGTGTTGTTTTATGTCCATATGTTAGAAAAGTGTAAGTTTGTTATGTCTTTCTAAGGTGAGAAAAAGACCACATGAACAGGTTTCTAAAAGTGAGGCACCACAACCAACAAGAGGGACTATTGGTAGAAGGATAACACAATATGGTTATGGACTGTTTAGAGACTTTAATATTGGAATGGCCATTTTGAATGTAAGTTTTGTAAATCTTGTGTATTTAATTTATGATATTTGATTCTGTTGACAATGTGGTTATGTTATTGTAGCCTAAGAGAAGTTGGGAGGTTCTGTTGACAATGTGGTTATGCATCACAAAATTTGTGGGAATCTCATCTCGATGGAAACTATAAAAGAGCTCTTTAGCGTCACGCAACTGCCAACTCACATCTCCCTTTATCGTTGCTTTATTAGGTTTGAGACTTGCACAATCAAGGTAAAAGTAGAGGAAAATTAAAAAAAAAAAAAATTACAGCACTTGGAGAATCACATGAATCTAAACTAGTATATAAGGGCAAAGGAGCTCTAGTGGTTGATGGTAAAGAAACTGAACATGAAAAAAGTAACGATGATGATGAGAGTGATATTTTGGAGAATGAGAATAAAGATGATGAAGTAGCTGTGCTTAGAAGGAAAAGTAAGCATTGTTCTTATGATTCGACTTTTGCATGTTTAGTGTCGTACGTAGGTATGAAATTTGATGATACCACCAAGCAGTTGAAAGAAACCTTTGTCAAGTACTCAATTACTCAACAGACGAGTGTTGAATTCATTAAAAAATATCAAGGAATTTGTGAGAGCAAAGTGTTCACGACCAAATTGTTCATGGAAGATATATGGCGCACAGAGTAAGAAGAATGGCTTAATCTTAGATAAGATCATTGCAGGAGGAACATACTTGCTCCATTGTATTTGATAATAAAAGGGGAATTAGTGTATGATTGGCAAAGCATTTCTACAACACTATTAAGGCCATACTTGAGATCATGAGTCATCAATTGAAACAGTTAGTGAAGGCACAGGTAGAAATTAATGTCTAGAAATCAATGCAAAAGAGCCGAGTAGAAGGTGATGAGTACACTAATAAGTAGGTAAAAGGAAGAATATGCACAAATTTGGGATTGTGTTATCGAATGTAATTTTCAGAATCCATCCAGAAGAGCATATGAAGAGGTTGTGGAGAGACGATTGCCTAATTGTGTGACTAAGTTTTGATAGGATTTATGTTTGATTTAATGCATGTGGAAAGGAACTTTTGGCTAGTTGTAGAAGAGCGATAGGATTGGACATATTTTTTTGAAGAGAGTTGTTGGCTGTTGTGGGGAGATATGCAAATAACCAGATGTTTCCAATTTCTTAGGTTATTGTGAAGGTAGAGAACAATGACACTTGGTCCTGGTTCCTTAAAAATGTAATGGCTGACCTTGACATAACTAATGGGGGGGGGGGGGGGTTGGACATTCATAAATAACCAATAAAAGGTAATGCCATTGTCAACTGTTGTCTTTTCAATATTAATCACATATTATAGCTTACAAGTATTTGTCAGTTTGAATTATTGTAGCAACTTGTTTTTACATTAGCTGAATTGATGTCACATGCTAAACATAGAATGTGTATGGAGCACCTATATGTAAAGATTTATAAGGGGAATAGTTTGAAGAAGCAATTTTAGCTCACAGCAAGGAGTTGGCAAATTTTAGAATTCACAATAGGGGTTGTTTGAATTGACAAAGAAAGGTTTTGAAGCACTATTACACACTGAACTTAAGCATTGTTGTAGAACCTTCTTCAGTGAATAATTCAAGTACAATATCATTGACAATAACTTCAGTGAAGCATTCAATGGCAGAATCATAGTGGTCGAGTGTAAACCAATCATCAACATAATTGAAGATATATGAGTTATGGTCAAGACTAAGCTGCAAATACAAAGAGATGAGGCTGCAAAGTGGGCTAGATAGTGTAGTCCTAAGATTGCCAAGATTGGATGACAATATGATTGCTAGTATGTTTTGTCATCTAATTTGGGATGGAAATAATGGATGTGAGATTATGAACAATGCTGATAAGTGTGTTGTTCAATTGGAGAGGAGAAAGTCTTAATGTCGAGTTTGGCAACTAACCGGAATTCTCTGTGCACATGTCATCTATGCCATGCAGCCGAAGAAACAAAATCTTGAGAATTACCTAGAAGATTGATACAAGAGAAGCACGTATCTTGCTACATAGCAATACATGTTATAGCTTGTTAGAAATAGTAAATTTTGGACCAACAAATCATGAAGCCATTCATCATTTGCCATTAAAGAAGCAACTAAGAAGGACAAAAAGGAAAGATAGGATATAGGATGGGGAGATCACAAGTAAGAGTATAAGCATGACTGAGGGAAAAATGAAATGCTTGCGTTCCTATAAGGAAGGGCAAAATAAAGCCAGTTGTAATTGAAGAAGCAACAGCAACAATAATAGACCACAAAATGCAATAAAGAGCTATTTGCAAAGCTTGATATAGGCCAGGTGTAAGGCTAGCTGCTAAAGGTTATGATATAGGGACAATTGAAGGCCCAACTTAAGGCCTACGTAGGGCTAGGTGCAGGGCCAACCCTCGAGTCGACCATTGCACAGACGAAAAGAAAAAAACAAGTAAATTGTACAATTTGTGTTAGTGTTGTTTTATGTCCATATGTTAAAAAAGTGTAGGTTTGTTGTCTTTCTCAGGTGAGAAAAAGACCATATGAACAAGTTTCTAAAAGTGAGGCATCACAACCAACAAGAGAGACTATTGGCAGAAGGATAACGCAATATGGTTATGGACTGTTTAGAGACTTTAATATTGGAATGAAGCTCCAAAACATATGACACAAGCAGCAAGTCCAAAGACAAGAGAGGTGGCTCATCGGGTGTAGCTCCAAAACAACCACCAACAAATAACCTGACACTGATTTTATCTCAACCAATTGATCATGGCACAAACAATGATTCTAATGTCACTACCATAGAGCCAATATCATTTACAGATGACTCCCATCAAATGACCTTACGTTCTCCCATAAAGAGAATGATTAATGCTAAGAAGATACATGGGAGAGGAAGGACAATTCCAGTACTTGTAGGTCCACTTTTAGTTAAAAAGAGTGCAAAGACTATGAATCAAATCAAAAGTTTATTAAAAGGAAAATGAAATGTGGGGCCATTATATTTACTGATAGGAGGGGTGCATGATATGATTTTTTTTTTTGTTGGGATTGTTGCTCATTGTTTTGATTGAGGGGATGGGAAACTTGACTGATGGGGGTTGATATTGACTATTGGGGTTGCCGCACATGGTTTTGGTTGGTTGGTTTTGAGATGTTTTTGTCATATTCAAATATAACTCTATGTAAAGAAGCACTAGAATGTGAATGCAACAATGTTTTTATCTATACTTTTTGCGGTTTCAATTTGTGTTTGCTTTTAGCTGGTGCTCCATGTGGTTTTTATGTTTTATCTAAATTTTACTTGGTCTTGTCTGCTTGTGAAACACAAGATTGCACTAGCACTTGTTTGTGCAACTGATACAAGCACAAGACTATGACAACTTTCGTTTGTGCTGTTGGTGCTTAGTACTTGTTTGTGCAGCTACCTGGTGTAGTATTGTGCTTGCACCAACACTCATTAGTGTAGCTAATGCAAGTACAAAACCTAGTTGAGATTGGTCCATAGTGGGGCAATGTCGCTTTTTATATGTTTCGACATGTGTATGTAATGTGTATTTGCAAGTAAGTGGTCCTCATGCTATAGGGGAGTGTTTCAGAAAGTGAAACTAACATATCACTTTTTAAAAAGTTGAACAACACAAGTGATCACTTTATAACAATAATAGATACGGAAGTGATCACTTTTAACAAAACTTGGCACTCAAGTGAACCCATTTTATGATATTTGGTACTCATAAAAGTCCTAAACTTATTGTATTTGTGCCAATTAAGTTTTGAGCCTTTTTTTTTGTATTAATTCAGTCATAAACCTTTTAATATAGTAACAATTTAGTCATTTTTGGTAATTTTGGCCGAATATTGCTACTGTGGACACTATCCGTTTTACATGGCACATTTTAATAATATTTTAATATTTTTCGATTTATTTTTTTATTTTTTTTCCCCTTCTTCTTCCTCCAACTAGCAACCGGCTAGAGGCTAGGTTCAGCAAGGCTCGCCATGGCTACGCTAGGCTAGGCTCCACCTCGCTAGATCCAGCGAGGTTGATAGCCAGATCTGGCGAGGTCGCAACCTTCGGCCTTGCAGGATGGTGGCGAGGTCGCGACCTTTGGCCTTGCAGGATGGAGGCAAGGGCGACGTTGCACTTGCTGGCGAGCGTCATGCCTTGCTGGCCATGGGCGACACTCGACCTTGCCAAATTTGGCAAGGGCTCAAGCCTTGCCATTGCGAGGTCGTGCCTTGCTGAGCTGCTAGCGAGGCTCAAGCCCTCGCCATAGGCTGAGAGGTCGCAGCCTTCAACCTCACTGGACAGCTGCGAGGGCGACCTTGCACTAGACTGGCGAGAGTCAAGCCTCGTGGTCATGGGTGAGGCTTGACCTTGTCAAATCCAGCGAGGTCGTGCCTTGCCCAACTATGACGAGGCTTGAGTTCGCCGTTGTTAACGAGGGTGAGCCTCGCTAGCTTTGGCCCCTAACCAATCACTGGGCCCGTGACCAGCTAGAGGAAGAAGAAAGGGAAGGAAAAAAAGAAAAAGAAAAGGAAAGAAAAGATAAAAAACAAAGAAAATTAAAAAAATAAACAAAAAATTGAAAAAATAATAAAATATTATTAAAAGTTATTTATGTCAGCGTTTGCAGTGCCATGTAGGCTAACTGACATCTACGTTAACAATATCAGGCTAAAATTAATTGAAAGGAATGAATTGGCACAAAGACAAAATGTTTATTATTGAATTGGCACCAAGGGAAGATTTAAGACTAAATTGGCACAAATGCAATAAGTTTGACTTTTGTGACACTTTTCCCTCAAATAATAACTCGTGAATTTGTTACCACTCATGAACTTGACTAGATATTGCAATAAACCAACATTTCTAGTACAAAACAAAACAATAACTAGCATTCTAAAATAGGTCATATAAGAGAATTGTTATTTTCACAAGGATTGAAATGGCAACAAGTGCAAATTCTAAGTTCAAGTCATACACTCATTTGACACGACATGTGTATGAGTCTAACTCCTTGTCACAATAAAGATTTTCAAACCATTCACACCATGGCTATTGTCTCCACAGGGAGCAGGAAGTATATAATTCAACTTAAACTTAGGCATTACCCCAATATAATTACATATTCCACTTATCTTCAACCATGGTAGATGTAGAAATTTCTTCTCATCGCTTACTTTACATTTGAGCATAAAATGGACCAAACAAAACAACAACGCATTTAACATTCGATAATACTTTCTTTTACTTTCAACCTTGAAACTCCATTTTTCAAATGGTTTGCCAAAGATGCTAAAGCATTCATTTATGCTTGCATTGAGTCGACATTGTTCCACTTGTCCATTAATGTACGTGGAGATTGATTTCGTCATTTAAGTAGATCCAAGATCACCTATGTCACTTGACTTGAAAATTACGTATCGACTCATTTGAAATATTTGCACTTTGAGCCTTTTCTATGTTTGGCGTATCCATGGAATCTTCTCTTGAAATTCAAGCAAGTCCAAGATGTTCTTGGACTCCTAAGCCCATAATAATAGTAATATTCAGCTCCTTATTTATTTCATTGAAATGAATTTGAGCCGCTCATCATGCTCCTGCTCTCCATTGCAAGATTGAGCTCTTAATTTTGGGAAATAATCAATTTAGGGTTTAAATTTGGGAAAATGCTTCAATGTTCGAGTTAGGGTTTATATTTGGGGAAAAACATGTAGACGACTTCGTTTAGGGGTATCTATGATGACAAGCACACCGGCAAGCCATGTTGGTAAGAGAAATTAACAAATTATGGCCACATTGATTTTTCGGTAATCTAAATTGGAGTTGACACTTAAGTGATTTTAATGGCACTTGAGTGATCCGATGAAAACTTTTGGCATAAAAGCGAGTACCATATGAAATTTTTGACACTTTTAATATTCTTATGCGCAAGATAATGTAATACATACATTATGACAACAATTATGTGTGCAATGAATAAAATAGATGCCATGAGGTAACATTTAGTACACTTAAATATACACAGATGGACTTATCAATCTCATGATGCACAAATTCCATATGGTAGCACGTTGATATACACATATGAGTATTTATTCCCAACTCACCATGGCCCATCTAGACTCATGAGGCATATCGACCAAAAAGGAATTGTCACCACCAACTCATGGAGGACGAAAACATAAACACCTCTTTACCATGCCTCTCAACCCATTCATCACAAGTGTCTTTTATATAAAAAAGATAAATACACTACTGTACATTCAGATGATGATGGTTATTCCATAATTATTCACACGCTAGTCAAGCCATATTAGGCTACTCAAACGGTAAAATATCTAGCTAATTCCAGAATCTTTTGCATATATTTATAAAAGGGGAGTTTACTCTCTAGCAAATAGGCCGTGACAAAGGTCTTCATAATATGACATCATTAACATGCAAATTATCATAACATAACAATTGCCATGTATATTTCAATAACCACATATGCAAATAACATCATGCTGACCTCTAATCAATTTTCATTCGATAACGGAAATCAAATATTCATTTATCATCATTTGCAAACCCGCAAACTTTTATATATAAAACACTTGTCACTCGGTATACAATGTCATCACGTGTAAATCAATACTATGTAACAATTGCCTTTCAATTACAATGCAAATAAAATCACACCAATCTCTTGGCATTTCTTATATTACTAGTGAAAACCAAGCATCAATTTACTATCATTTGCAATCTGCGAACTCTTATTCATAACGTAATTCAACCCAAGAGCCCACAACATATTTGCATCACATGAGTTTATAATTATTCTGAAGTTGCCAGTTAAAGTAAAATGTATGTCAAGCTACAAGATCCATTACACAAAAACATTTTCACACTCAATTGATATTGCACCTAAAACGTTTAGAATTTGATCACCAATAATATATCAAAACTATACATTCACTCTTATCATCACATTCACATCAATTTTATAAAATTTCAGATTATCAAATTACAAAATCAACCCAACCGAATTTCTCATTTCAAAATTTCACCCTTTATCTCAATTATCTCTTAATCGAGCTCTACTAGTCAAATCAATTAGCTAAGGCCATTCATTTTCTGTTTGATCCTTATGACTATCTTGTTGACACTGTATATAGCTCTCATATTTTGTATTATACCAAAACAACCATCTTTTCAAAATATTTATTCAATTAAGTCCAAAGTTTGACTAGTTGGACAAATTGTATCGATTAGGCAATTAATGGTAAAGCTAATTAAGATCCCATCATGATGAACATCCTTAACATGTATATAGCCCGAAAATTTTCCAGTTTTAGAAAATGAGACCTCAAACTTTTTTAAAGTACAAATTAGCTCCAATTCCACAATACTTAAATTTTTGACCCGATTTCATTTGTTTCAATTAATCTATTTCAATCACTAACTAATACTTATTTTAATTAATTAAAACACTGTTCACAGAAGATTTACATGCTGTGAATTTCTATTTTTGCCTTTGTATTACACAAAATTACTATTTTAGCCCTTTTACGTGCATAGTTTCTTCTCCACCGTGTTTTTATCCATGTAAACTAGCCATGATTTATAGGTGACTCATAGCATATTCTAATGGCGTAACAAACATAATGAACTTTTCATGTGATGTTAGTAACAAATTCATAACATGAGAGTTTTAAATTTGTTACAAGTGTAATACATAATGAACTTTGAATATGCTGAATGTTACAAGTCGAAATATGAATGATCATTAGTTGAACATGACACTATCAAATTTCGAACATCTTGACTGATCCAGATCTATAAAAACCGTAGTTCTCTCTCTCGTAAGATCTACATCAGGATGGCATGGACTATTGACAAGCTAATTTCCAGGAAAAATATAAGTAATTCTAGATGACATCACATGATAGGGTTACTAGGATTTAGGCTTTTCAGGCACATCAAGAAGTCTCAGCTCTCAAGCAAGATACTAATGTTCGGGGGAACTTAATACAAGAGGACCAAACTGATGAGATTGAGACAAATTTTCTGGCTGATTTGCTTCACGACTTAAGCAAATGGCAGCCAAAAACTTCAGAAAACAACTTTGACAATTTATTTTAGGATGAAAAAGCATATTATCTAGCCATCCCGCTACAGAAATGGCAGCTTTCTCTCTAGCAAGAAATCCAAGGCATACGAATTGAAACAACCGAGCATATGCAATCATCTTCTTTTTACAAATTCTCATTATATTCCAAAATGACAAGGGTATCTCAGGCAATACAGAGATAAAATAAAAGCATCATATATAAATTCATCGTGTCATGTAACAAAACTCAAAGCAACGACAGCAACAATAGATGGCAAAACAACCAGGCATTGAGGAAGTCCGCTGCAGAAAACTTACAGGTCACTGCTTACTTTGCGCATGCCACTTTTCTATACTGCTATACCAGTTCCACTGGAAGAACAGACCAGCAAGACGCAGAATACCGGCACCAAACACCTCCACGAATGCCATGATGTACAATCTTTGAGGAGACAACCCAGCAGTCGCAATTGCTAGCAAGTAGCCCTCAAAATTGCAAGGTACAATAAAACTGCCAGATTTAATTCCATTTAACGTCTTCTCTGCAACTTCATCCACTTTCATTCGACCTGAAGAACCAGCTATTATGCTTGATAGCTGAGGTCTTCTCTTATTTTCTGCAGTCAGGAAGTGATGTATCAATAATTGCCCATAAACAAGAAAAAGCATGGACTAATCCAAAGAGCATAAGCAAGAAAAAGATCAATTTGCTGGCATGTCCTCAGCATTTACGTCTTGAAAGCACTCGTAGCACTGAAGCATATGGACATAAGTTGGTCAGTCATACAAACAGAGATACATTGTAGGGTTCTAATATGTGGGTAGGAGCTGTTGTCATTGAAACTGCGGGATACATTATGACAAACTGTGATAGCGAGAGATGATGTCTATTCAAAGATGCCCAAATAAACAATAGATGACAATGCATTCCTGCAGTTAAGTTAGACAGCATATCTGAAGAGCTGGTAAAGAGATCATGAGCTAGGAACAAAGCAGATGCAGCTTAATCGAAGTTAGCTGGAATCATGCATGCTAACTCGATTATTCTACAATCTTGCTATGCAGCACCGACACATTGGGACACGCGGTCGACAGGTGTTGGAAATCTGACATGCGGTCAACGCACCGGACACGCCAGCGACACGCGAGTCCGGAATCCAACAGGCACGGTAAAAAAAACAGCAATAGGGAGAAAGAAGAAAGAAAAGCTTCCTCAGGTTAGATCCCTCAGCTCGCCAAAGCCATGAACAAGGACACATACGCTGCATTGTCCTCGACGCTCCCCTATGGTGAACGTGTTGGACACCTTGTACTTGCCAATCCCCATCCCTTTCGACAGCGAGTACCCGTTGATCTGGAAGCAGTAAGAGCCATTGATGGTGTCGGTAATCAACGTCGACAAGGAGGAGGGAGAAGACGAAGAAGCCTCGATGAATTCTAGTGGAGAAACGGGGAACGGGGAGGTGGGTGATCTGGGAATCGGGGGAGAGAATTTGCCGGGGGAGGGAGGATTTGGAAATCTAGGGTTTGGGAGGGGAAGGGGATGGGTAGGGTTTCGTCTAACTGGGGGGGGGGGGGGGGGGGGGGCGGGGAGTAAAGGTAATGAAACTAGATTGACAAGGTTAAGACATATATTTGTAATCTTTTGTGGGAAAAAAACGAAAATGATCAAGAGAAAAATATATATGGCCAAAGGAACTTCACTATATCACATGGCATAATAAAATATGTCATGAATAATTTATCAAATTAATTTGATTATTTTATTTATTTGTAGATTTGAATCAAATTAATTTGATTGAAATAATCATAAAAATGATAATTTATCATGTACATACAAAAATATACACAACATATCAGAATTTTCTATTTTTTGAGGAATAATGTGTTGGTGTCGCCGTTACATAACAATTTTGTGCGGCAAAAACTACTGTATGCTTCTTCTCATCCAATCACGATTGATGAAACCAGCAGAAAGCCCGGGATTGCAGGGGAGCAAATAATGTGAAGAAATAAAAGAACCCTAAAGATTGGAAAGCAAGTGATTTGCTTCTCCTTCGATCAGTTATGCAAGTTCCTACTGAATCAAGTGTCATTACACATTTGAATTTTACCCAATTCAGATTATCTTGTTCCGTTACAGTCGGATAACTACATAGATTCCAAAAGCAATATATAGTAAAGCATTTGATCCTCACAATCGCAAAGCAGTACAACTAAAAACTCTACGTACCCGGGCAATCTGCTAGAGGCGAATTCACAAGGATATACCTTACGCTGATCCAGGAGTATCGGTATCCGGTGGGAAAACAAGCGAAACATGAATGTCATCGGCGATGATCTCTTGTTGCAGTGCTTCCGCTAATCCTCGGAGCCCGAATTTGCTTGCGCAGTAAGCAGTGTAACCGTAGATCCCCACCTACAGAAATCACCAATCGCCAATTCCATAAAAAACGCATAGAGACAATGCAAAACTAGAGTGCTCTCACGTTGAGCTATAACAGTAACTACCTGACCGGCCTGAGAGGACATGAGGGCAATTGAAGCCGGCCTACAATCGGTCATAGCTTTCATCGCCGGCAAGAATGCCTTGATCATGTTGAAGCTGCCGATCAGATTGACGTCTATCATGAACCTGATCTCGTCCAACTCCTGCTTGTCCAGTTCCCCGGGGACGTACACCCCCTGGTTCACCACCAGCACGTTGACCGGCCCGGCCTCCTCCGTGGTGCACCTCACGGCGTCGAAGTCGCGGACGTCCGCAGAGAAGGTCACAGCGTTGATCCCTGTGGCGAGCCGGATCACCTGCCTGGCCTCCTCCAGCTTGGCCTGGGACCGGGCGAGGATCGAGACTCAGGCGCCCTCGGCTGCAGCACGGTGGGCGAGGGTGAGGCCGATGCCGCTGGAGCCGCCGGTGATGAAGACGTGGCAGTTCTTGAGGGGTATCTTGACGGGGCGGGGGCGGACGATGATGGAGAGGAGGAGGAGGAGGAGGAGGGAGAGAGGGAGGAGGAGGATGAGGAGAAGGGAGAGGAGGGAGAGCGCCGCCATCGAGAGCGTTGCTGGGGGAGTCAACCAATTCGAGACTTTTTGTGCGACAAGTTCGGAAGACAGGATCAATTCGGGAGGGGAAATCGAGGCATGGGGGGGACCCACCCACCGGTTTATCTTCTACAACGTGTGTAACTAGTGTACTGAAAATAACAGCATTTCCTTATCAAGTATAATGCGACGGCCTACCTCGAACGAGCAAATAATTTATTTCCACTTTTACGATGAATAACTAATTTATCCTTAATTGTACTGATAATTTAACCTCGACTCATATACAACAAAATCTTTTGTATAGAAATACGTCTACTTTTGGTAGACACTTTGATTCATTCCTCAAAGAGATCTTCGGAAGCGGTAATTTAAATGCTAGTGAGCTCCAAACTCGACCAATCGAAGTTATTTTGGAGTGAGCCTAACCTTAGTAAATCAAAGCTCTAGGTTCAAAGTATGAGATCTACTCACTACAAGACCATAAAGCACAATCACACTAGCAATTAGCAACCATATATCATTTCGGGTCACTATAATTCAGAAACTACCAATAGGTCAGTTATTCAAGGTATATCTTAGTTATTTACATATTCATAATAGAATAGTAAAATCACACAAGGAACATAACATATATTCTACATAACTTAAGTACTTTGTAATCTAATCCCAATCTAATGTGATAACTAATTCGCCTATTGTAAGCACGCATCATGATGTAGATTCATAGGCATATCAAGAATCCACATACTCACAGAGGCAATTGTAGGCACCAACCAACCATGTCAATTTTCCTTCAACACTTTCCTACTACAGTAGTAAGAAGATGAACATATTCAAAACGAGTGTTCGCATATACTTTCTATTTACACCAAAAAATAACTAACTTTTCGTTATTATAGATATGTGAAAGACTTAGTCGATGAGAGCAGAATTTGATCATTTATGAATAGAATTATCAATAATTTGACGGGAATTGACAGCTCATTAGTGAAGTTATCGATGATACACAACGTGAAGATATCGACGAGAACCTTAAAGTTGATAGACAAAATCATCGACATGGACAGTAAACAATCGACAAGAGAATAATCGCTGGTTAGTTATTTTGCTGCAATTTTAGGATTGTTGTAACTTTTCGTAACCACTGGGAAGTTATTTCTTTCTTAGTAATTGTTTGTAACCTCCATTGGTAATCGCCGATTGTAGCATTTAAAAAGCCACATCATACTTATTCAAAATCCCTCGCACAAACAAACAAATCTTGCTATTTTTCAATTATCTTTCAATTCCTATATCATAGTTATAGCTGTAGTTTTCAAATCTTCTCTGTCAATTAAATTCCGGCACTATATCTCTATGTCCTTTGACTTTGTGTTGATTAAATTCTGGTATAGTTTGTGTACTTTATGTTCCATTTGAAGAGAAATTATCGATTTCCTTCTACATCTATGATATTTCTTGTCTAAAGTTATCACGGCTTGTCTCCTCTCATAAAAAACCAAAGAATGACTTTGGATAAAAATTATTTCATTGTGGATGCAAATTCTAGTGAAACATCTTTTTGGCATGCCTAATGGGACCGGTATGGTCAATTTGAGGAAGTATAATGTGGAGAACAATGAATCATGCAGAGCCTGATCATGCTGGGGTAACAACCCCAGTGATATGGCTATACATCCAAGACCTCAACCTCTACACCAGCAGAGCCAAGCCAAGGGGAGCAACGTTGAAATCCTGCTACACTTTATGGAGGAGCAGTTGAGGGTGTTAGCACCAAACCCCACTTTGGAGGCTACCATGAAGAGGCTATTCTAGGAACAACAGAATAAGATGGTGAATCACATAGCAAGACACCTCTCTAATGTGATCGAGCCTGGGACATCGAATAAGTTCATACCGATCCAACCCTACGTAGCGATTTCTAGGTATGTTCTTCGAATTTTTAGTCAATTGAACTGTGTAAATAATTTATGCTAAGTAATCCCACCACCAGTTAGCATTTTACAAAGTCCTTAAAATCCCATTTACCTTGAACCTGGGGGCAGGAAGGGAAATTTTATTAACTTGCAAATCCTAATCAAGTGGTCAAATTCGTATTACAAGAATTAGGTGTAGATAGAGAAATGGTCAAGCCAATATATAGAAACCCACATTGTGATTAGGCTGACACTATGCCTTACCCAAGAGAATTCAAAACTTTGGTTGATTCATTTCCCAATGTGTAGTGGCAGTAACAAATGAATTCCTAGGACGTAGGTTATTCCGTTTGCTTTATAAAACCTACATTTACTTGGTATGTAAATTTATCTCCTAACTCAGTCCATGTTTGAGTTGAGATAGAAAGATTACATTCTCAACTTTATAGAACGTTGATTTTGGCTAGAATATATCAATACGATTATGAGTTAGTCGATCTGTTTGTTGCTTGATTCGAGATGGCTAGAAATAAATACCTTACTTCACTTTTAGAGAAAGAATTCACAAATTTGCCTTTTGGCGGATTGAAATTCAATCATATAGAAAAATTCAAACACCAAATTTTATGGATTTAGTCCAATTGGCAATGATAGTGTCTAAGTATAAGTAACTACTTAAGGACAAAGATAGAGGAAAAATCAAATTTGTCAAGGACAAGGGGCACATGATGAATTCGACAAAGATAAAATTCGGCAAGGAAAAATCAAATTTGTCAAGGACAAGGGGCACATGATGACTCTTGATTATCTAATTTAAAAGAATTGAATGATTAATGAATTATTCAATTTTTTTAAAGTGGGCATTTGTTTACATCAAAAAATGATCAACTTTTGATGTGATAGACTTAATCGATAAGAGCAGAATTTGATAATTTATGAATAGAATTATCGATAACTTAAAGAGAATTGACAACTCATCAGTAAAGTTATTGACGAGAACCTTGAAGTTGATCGACGAAGTCATTGACATCGACAACAAGCAATCAACTAGAGGATAATCACTGGTTGGTTATTTTAACTTATGTTAGTAACATCTATTTGTAATCTCCGTTGGTAACCGTCAATTGTTAGCGTTAAATAGTTAAATCCACTATAAAAAAACAAGGGTTTTGCCACGAATTTTTCAACGAAAAATTTGGCAAAATTCGTTGTTTAACGAAATTAGCGACGAACAAAAATTCGTTGGTAATTCGTCATCGCAAATTTTTGCGACAAAAAATTTAAATTTTCGTTGGTAATTAGTGACAAAATTTTTTTGTCGCAAAATTCGTTACAAAATTCATTGGAAAATTTGTTGGAAAATTCATTGCAATGTTCGTTGGAAAATTCGTCACTAATTATTTGCTACAAAAATAGTGGCAAAATTCGTCGGTAATTTTTTGTGGTAAAATTCGTGTCAAAATGAATTTCCGACGAATTAGCGACGAAAAAAAATTCGTCACTAATTCGGCGTCAGAAATTTTTTGCAACAAAAAATTTTAATTTTTCGTTGGTAATTTGCAACGAAAACAAAGTCGTGGTAAAATTCGTGGGAAATTTCTCACGAATTTTGCCACGAAATTCAAATTTTCGGCATAGGCGGCTTTTTTCAATTTCGCGGCAAAATTTGTGGGAAATTTCTCACGAATTTTGCCACGAAATTGAAAACCCCGGAATTTTGCCATGAACAAAAAAATTCATCGGAAATTTTTTTTTCGCAAATTTTGGCGATGAAAATTTGAATTTTCGTTGGTAAATTTGAATTTTCACCAGAATCGCGGCCGCGACCCCCCTGCCGGAATTGCAGCTATGACTCCCCTGTCGGAATTGCAACCGCGACCCCCCCTCCCCCCGGGCGAAATCGCACCATGGGTGGTCTAGATACGGGCTGACAAGGACAGCATGAGGGGGACAATGAGGGCCTTGATTTGCTCCTTCTCGGCATCGGGGATTGGGGCCGAGGAGGCGGTCGAGGCGACCTCGACTTCAACGGCGGCGGCGGCGGGGGCATCGTGGGGGGTAGGCGAGGAGGCCCAGTGGGCGTAGAGGTGGTTCTTGAAGTTGACGGCGGCGGCCTGGCGGATCTACTCGTCGACGGAGGGCTCGACGACAAGGTAGAGGATGGCGAGGGTGTAGCTGTGGTGGTCGGCGGCGTCAGCGAGGGAGAACTCGGCCTGGCGGTGAGGGGCAGGGAAGGGGGAGAGGGTGTGGAGGAAGCACTGGGAGAGGAACTGGAGCGTCTCCTGATTCCACTCCATAGGGAAGCTACAGCTCGGGCGAGGAGGAGCTCCGATGGCCGTTCGGGGGTCCGGTCATCGCTTAGGGTTTTAGGCGAGATTTTTTAGAATGAGGAAGAAGCTATGGAGGAGGGTGCGCGATTGCAGAGCCATTCCAGTAGAAGTGGCACTTGGGGGGGGGGGGGGGGCAGCGGAAGGAGGAAGAGGGGAAAAAGTTGGGCCTCTTTTTTTTTTTGCCTTTATTTATGTTTGGGGTATTTTAAAATTTTGTGGCAAAATTCGTTGGAAATTTCCAATGAATTTTGTCACGAATTTAAAAAAGACTCCCACATAGGGCATTTTAAAATTTCGTGAAGAATTTAAAAAAGACTCCCACATACGGCATTTTAAAATTTCGTGGCAAAATTCGTTGGAAATTTCCGACAAATTTTGCCATGAAAATAGAACATAGTAAAATAATAGTCTGGAAAATTTAAATTCGCGGCAAAATTCGTTGGAAATTTTCAATGAATTTTGCCACGAATTTAAAAAAGACTCCCACATACGGCATTTTAAAATTTCGTGGCAAAATTCGTTGGAAATTTTGCCAATTTCCAACGAATTTTGTCACGAATTTAAAAAAGACTCCCACATACGGCATTTTAAAATTTCATGGTAAAATTCGTTGAAAATTTCCAACGAATTTTGCCACGAATAAATTTCTGTGCCAAAATTCGTCGGAAATTAGCAACAAAAAATTTTTCGTCGCAAAAATCGTCGGAAATTTGCAACGAAAAGTGTTTCGTCGCTAATTCGTTGGAGATTTGCGACGACAAATTTTTCGTCGCAAATTTCCAACGATTTTAGTTTTCGTTGCAAAAGTCATCGCAAATTTCTGACGAAAATTTTTTCATTGCAAATTTTCGTCGCAAAATCCCAGTTTTTTTTGTAGTGATTGTACTCTTTGTAAATCCCCTCACACAAACAAACAAATCCTCTTATCTTTCAATTATATTTCAATTCCTATATTGAAGTCATAGCTATAGTTTTCAGATCCTCGCCGTTGAATAAATTCCGGCATTACATCTTTATATTCTTTGACTTAGTCGTTGATTAAATTCTGACAAAGCTTTTGTATTTTTGGTCCTGTTTGAAGTGAAATCATCTGTCTCCTTATGTGCCTGTGATATTTCCTATTTAGAGTAATCACAGAACTTGTCTCCTTTCATAAAAAATCAAAGAATGACTTTCGGTGAAAAATATTTCGTCATGGACGCAAATTCTGGCGAAACACTTTCAAAACACATTATTTAAGTTTGTTCAAGATAATGGGCATAAGGACACTAGAAAGTGCCAAAAGTTTCGTACGACACTCACTTTAGTGCCAAAAGTTTTCGTAGACGCACTTAAGTGCCCTCGGCGACAAATTTTGGCCAAAATTGTTACGTTGCTTTTATAATGAAATGTTTAATTTGAGATGGCATTTTAATATTAAAAGCGAGTCCAATGTGGACTATTGAGGTGACTTGCCTAAATGGCATTGCATAAAGCCCAGCCTAAACGATGTTGCACGAAGCTTCTCTCAAAATAGGCAAATTTGCGAAGCTTCGTTTAACACTTGCATTTTGTCCTCTCTCCCTCTCACCATTGTTGATAGTTTAAAGTCATGGTCGACATTGCTCGGTTGCTGCTGCTCGCTAGCTCGCATGCCATCTCTTTTGCTCTCATTTAGTCACTCACCCGAGGTTCGTCATCCTCTCTTACTTGCTTAATTTGCCGAAAAAATTAGGGCTCAAAAGGGAAAAATTAAGGCTTGGTTATTGGTGTGATTGTTGGGATGTCGGTGCTAGAGGAGGAATCTCGCAACATGTCAAATGTGAGTGATTTATTTTGTTTGGTGAGATGCGTTGTTGTTTTCTGTCCACTAAACAACAACCGCCAAGTCATTGTTTATTCAATTTGGTGCGATTTTGGGGACTTAATATGAAGTTGTCGTCATTTCTGCGTTGTCCCAAAAACTAATTATATATATTTTTTATCTTAGGTGCAGAGTCGGCAGGGGGGACACTATTACACCCATCACTGTTTGTTATGGTGGGGAATTTGTTATTGACAACGATAAGTGGGAATATGTTAGTATAAATGTCGGTACTATCCTTGTTCATATAAGTAGACTGTCATATATTTATTTCGTGAGGGATATAGTGCAACAGTGATGATGCAAAATATAAAATTTTTAGAGTTCCTGGGAAGAACTTGAAGGACAATTTGAGATACTTCCATGATAATAATGGTTAACAAAATTACTTAATATCATTATCTTTATGGTGAGGAAGTTCAAGTGTATGTTGAGTATTATATGATAAATATGATGACCATGATGAGAACACTTAAGTGGGAGATAGTATTGAACCAAGTACTTAGGTTAGGGAGGGATCTATTTTATATGAAGGAGAACAGGAAAGGGAGGCAAGGCATACAACTCACGTGTTAGAGAGAGTTTAGCAAATGAGGACATGTCCCAAGGTCTCTATTGAAGATATAGGTGATGAAAAATTGACTAGATTAAATTGAGAAGTTGCTCTATCTAGTGAATCAGATGATGAAGCTTTGCCAAATGCAAATTGCCCAGTTGATGATGACGATAAAGAACTTGCACAATCAAGGCAAGAGCACAGGAAATTTCAAAAAAATAAATTTACAACACTTGGAGAATTGCATGAATCTGAACCAATAAATGGGGACAAAGGAGCTCTAGTGTTTGACGGTAATGAAACTAAATATGAAGAAAGTTGCGGTGATGATGAGAGTGATATTTTAGAGAATGAGAATACAGATAATGACATAGCTGTATGTAGAAAGAAATGTAAGTATCCTTCTTACGATCTGATTATTACATGTCTTGTGCTGTGCGTAGATATGAAATTTGATAATGCCAAGCAGTTGATAGAAACTACTGTTAAGTACTAAATTGCTCAACAAAGCAGTGTTGAATTTATTAGAAATATCAAAGAATTTATAAGAGCAAAGTGTTCACAACCAATTTGCTCATGGAAGATAAATGGCGCATTGTGTAAGAAGAGCGGCTCATTCCAGTTAAGATCATTGTAGGAGAAAAATACTTGTTCCATTGTATTTGACAATAAAAGGATAACTAATGTATAATTGTTGAAGCACTTCTTCAATACTATCAAGGCTATGCTTGAGATCAAGAGTCCTCAATTCAAATAGTTAGTGAAGGCACTGATAAGGGTCAATATGTCTAGGAATCAATGCAAAAGAGTCGAGCAAAAGGTGATGAGTCACTTATGGGTAGGCATAAGGAAGAATATGCACATACTTGGGATTGTGCTGTCGAATGTAGGCTTCAAAACCAAGCAAGTAGAGTATACGAAGAGATTGTGGAGAGGCCATTGCTTGATTGTAAGACTAATATTGATAAGATTTATATTTGCTTTGATGCATGAAGATGGGGGTTTTTGTCTAGCAGTAAAAGAGTGATATGGTTGGATAGATTTTTTTTTTTAAACAGTTGGGAGAGATGTAAATAAGTAGATGTTCCTAATAGCTTGGGCTGTTATAAAGATAGAGAATAAGGACACTTGGTCCTGGTTCCTTAAAAATGTATTGGCTGACCTTAACATAACTAATGGGGGAGGTTGGACATTCATGAGCAACCAGCAAATGGTATTGTCAATTGTTGTCTTTTCAATATTAATCACATATTATAGTTTACAAGTATGTGTACGGAGCACACATATGCAAATTGCACAAAGATCATAAAGCGGATATACTGCAAAATCAATTTTGGCTTATAGCAAGGAGCACCAATATTGCAAATATCAGAACTCACAAATAGGGGTTGTTTGAGTTGACAGAGAAAGGTTTTGAAGTATTGTTCTATACTGAACCTAAACATTGGTGAAGAGTCTTATTTGGTGAACTATTCAAGTGTGATATCATTGACAATAACCTTAGTGAAGTATTCAATGGCAGAATTATAGAGGTCAGGTGTAAACCAATCATTAGCATGTTTGAAGATATACGAGTTGTGAGTAAGTTACAAAGACAAAGATATATGGTTGCAAAGTGGATCAGATAGTGTGGACCTAGGATTGCTAGGAGATTGAACGACAATGTGGTTGCTCATACGTTCTGTCATCCAATTTGGAGTGGACATGATAGATATCGTATCATGAACAATGTTGATACGTATAAAGTTCAACTGGAGAAAAGAAAGTGTTCATGTCAAGCATGGTAACCAACCGGAATTCTCTATGCACATGCCATGTATACCATCTAGCTAAAGAAACAAAATCCTAAGGATTACCAAGAAGATTGACACAAGAGACACATACATCTTGCTTCGTACCAATTCATATCATAGCCTATTAGAAGTAGCAAATTCTGGGACCCAACAAATCAGGTAGCCATTCACCCTTTACCATTAAAGAGGCAAGTAGGAAGCCAAAAGGGAAACAGAAAATGCAGATTGGGGAGATCACAAGTAAAAGGATGAGCATGACTGGTACAAAAATGAAATGCCCATATTGTGGTAAGGAAAGACACAATAAAGCTAGTTGTAAATTGAAGAAGCAACAGTAACAACAATAGACCACAAAATGCAATGAAGAGCCATTTGCAGAGCCTGATATAGGTCGGGTGGAAGGCACTAAAGGTTATGATATAGGGCTAGTTGAAGGCCCAGCTAAAGGCCTAATGTAGGGCTAGGTGCAGAGTTAATCCCTCAGTCGACTATTGCATAAACAAAAAGAAAAAATCAAGTAAATTATACAATTTGTGTTAGTGTTGTTTTATGTCCATATGTTAACAAAGTTTAAGTTTGTTATATCTTTCTCGGATGAGAAA
This sequence comes from Syzygium aromaticum, assembly GCA_024500025.1. Classification (NCBI taxonomy): domain Eukaryota; kingdom Viridiplantae; phylum Streptophyta; class Magnoliopsida; order Myrtales; family Myrtaceae; genus Syzygium; species Syzygium aromaticum. The sequence continues at coordinate 8,488,333 of CM044886.1, forward strand.
ACGACCATCTGAATAGGTTTCTAAAAGTGAGGCACCACAACCAAAAAGTGGGGATATTGGCAGACAGACAACACAATATGGTTATGGATTTTTACAGACTTTACTATTGGAATGACCATTTTGAATATAAGGTTTTTAGATCTTATATATTTAATTTATGATATTTGATTTTATTGACAATACGGTTATGTTGTTGTAGCCTAAGAGAAATTGGGAGGTGTTGATCTCTCAAGGTGGGCCAACTCAAGAGTCGAGGAATGCACCTAAAAGAAGAACCCAAAGACAAGCCCAAACAAACCAACAAAGGGCAAGCGGAGCATAATCTAGTAAGAAGCAAAAAAAAATCGTACTCTGAAATAGACGACACGAGTGACAAGACCAAAGACAAGAGAGGGTGGCTCCAAAATAGCCACCAACAAATAACCAAGCATCAGTTCCAATCTCAACCAACTGATCTTAGCACGAACAATGACTCTAATATCACTACCATAGAGCCAATATCATTTACGGATGACTCCCATCAAATGACCTTATGTTCTCCTAGAAAGAGAATGGCTAGTGCTAAGAAGTAGATAGATGGGACAAAAAGGCCAGTTCATGTACCCAGAGGTTTAGTTCTAACTAGAAAGAGTGCAAACCAACATTTCTAGTACAAAACAAGATAATGAATAGCTTTTTGAAATAGGTCATATAAGAGAATTGTTATTTTCACCCGAACTAAAATGGCAACTATTAGGAAATAAGTTAATGAGGGTAGAATAGTCATATTATGTTTATAGGATTACTTATATATGCATATATCAACGCCTTTGTTTAAACTCCTTTCTAACTCTTTTACATATATATATATATATATATATATATATATATATATATATATATATATATATATATATATATATATATGTTATCCTTTTGATTAAAGTAATATGATATATTTTTTTCTCCTCAAACATAGAGCTAGATTAGAAAACCCTAAATCCTAAGTCCCACCACTATAGCCACTGACCCCACCATCACCGTTGCCATCCATCCGTAGCCACTGGTTTCTCTACCCCACCATCACTGGTCCATCATCAGGATCTACTAAAGGATTAGGGCCCAACACCGGTGTGCTAAAGGTCAGTTTGAATAGTTGACTGAAGGTCATTCGAATTCTTGCTATTTTGATTAAAGAAGACTCAATCAAATCCTAATTCGATTGATAGAGTTTTTTTTAAAAAAAAGTTCTAGTTAGTAGCGAACAATGCTATCTAAGGTTTTCCTGTAAGCAGTGAAGAATGTTGTCAAGCAAAGGATACTATCCTGTAAGCTCACATGGTTTCCAATTATAGTCTATTCATCCTTGAAATATGGGATGGTTTGTGGTAATATTTCGTTACTCATTCGATGATTTTATGAGTTTTCAATAAACTATTGTGGTAGAGAATCGATTGAACCCTCATTTGTGGTGATTATATTGTGGTTGACTGTGTTAGTGGAGTTCAATTCTTGGGTTATTGTGGTGTTGTTCTTGGGTTCAATCGTATTATTTGTTCACTAATGGCTATCGCTGGATCATCTACTGGTTTGCCACATTTTCAATTGACTTCTGTCAAGTTGGATGAAACTAATTATCCATCCTGGTCTAAAGCTATCAAAGTCTATCTTACCGCCACCAAACAACGTGATAATCTTATGTCTACGATCTCCTTAGATTAGATTAAGGTAGCTGATTGGATTGTTAGAGATGCGATGATCCGTACACTTTTATGGAATAGTATGGATCCTAAAATTAATCCTCACTTCATTCAATGTAACTCAACTAGAGAATATTAGGAAAAGTGTGCCTAATATGACACGAGTGTGTGATACATGGGAAGCACTATTTAATTTGCATCGTGGAGATTAGTCCTTATCAGAGTATTATGCTCGCTTCACGACACTTTGTCGACAATTAGATACTTATCTTTCAGCTTCGAGCGATGCAAATGTTGTAGTCAAACGTCAAGAGGATCTTCGAGTGATACCATTTCTCAAGGCATTGGGGCCTAGATATTCCTTTCTTCGACAGCAAATTACATCTTAGAGCTCCCTTCTTACAGTTGATGAGGTATTCCTCGAGCTGTCCGTTCAACATCTACTGGAAAGGTATCCACCATGGCTTTGGAGACAACTGCTATGATCTCTCATGGTTTTAGTGGATGTAGAGCTCATGTTTGTGGTTACAGGGGTCGTGGACGTGGATTTGTTTAGAGTGAAGGTCATGGATGCCGTGATAGAGGTATTGGTGGTCGTGGCTCTCGCTATTGTACTCATTGCCAAAGGACTAGACATACAAAAACTTATTGCTATACTTGCTGCCTATGTAGTGGTGGAAGACTCTTCCTCACCTGCTCAACTAGATTCTATTATTGTGCATAATATGGGAAATTCTGTCACATTAAGCCGTGCTGAGTATGATGCATTGGTTCATTCTCAACAGGTGACAGGTTCTTCAACTCCTACTGCAACTCAGAAGGTAGTTTATCCTATTTATTTTCTAACTCTACAACATCCAACTCCTGGGTTGTAGACTCTGGAGGTACCCATCACATGACATGTAATTTTGAGTTGTTGTCTTTGTTTCATTCCACATCACTTGGGGTGTCGAGTTATGTTATTTTAGGTGATTGTTCACAATCTCAGGTCGCTAGCACTAGAGTAGCTCCTTTGAGTCTCTATGTTTCTCTATAATGTCATTCATCTCAAATCTCCATATAATTTGATTTTTGTTAGTTTGTTTACTAAAGAACTAAATTATTCAATGATCTTTTCCTCTTCTCGTTGTGTCTTTTAGGATCTAAGGACTGGAGAGATGATTGATGGGGGGCATGTATCAAATGGTTTGTACTACCTTGACAAGAATATGCTACCTGCTGCAACTGTGAAACACACATCTTTTGATGTTTATCAAATGCATTGTCGTGCTGGTTATTCACCACCAAACATTCTTTGGCGTTTATTTCCCGAGTTTGAGTCTAAGTTCATTTCAATGTGAAGCTTGTCATTTTGGTAAACACCGTAAGGTCTCTTTTCCTTCTTGCATTCAGAGTTGTGCGTCTAGTCCATTTGAGCTTGTTCACTCATATGTCTGGGGTTCGTGTCATGTTCCTGATATCTCTCGTTTCAAACTTTTTTTACATTTGTGGATTATTTTTTCCGAATGACTTGGTTATTTTTAATTGCTTTGCAATCTGATAATGCCAAAGAGTATCTTGCTACTACTTCTAGTTTTAAGCCTTTTCTTGATTCTCATGGTATTATTCGTCAGACTTCCTATTCATACACACCACAACAAAATGGTGTAGCCAAACACAAAAATTGCCATCTTCTTGATATTACCCGTTGTCTTATATTTCACATGCATCTACCTAAAACTGTTTGGGGCCATGCTGTTCTTACAACCTACTACTTAATTAATCGACTTCCAACCTCTGTTCTTCAGGGAGAGACACTGTAACATCCTGAATTTCGACCTATTTCTGGAATCTAACGAAGTGGATATTATTTCTCATCTGATTTTAGTACGTCTCGCCCGGAGCTGGCCCCTCGCAGGATACTGATCAATGGGAAATGCTAACTAGGAAAACGGTACGTGGACCAGAGACCCGATTGCGAATCGGGCACTGATTCCAAGAAACGACAGGGAAGTATTTTGGGCCAATGTGGGCCAATCTTAGGAAAGTGAAGGATTTGGTTTGGCCAACGATGTACGATTGGATTGCGGGTGATTCCGCTCGACCGAGAGTACTCGTGGCGAACAAATCCCGAACGATCGTGACCCATTGAATAACCAATAATTCCTTGCGTTCTCCCGGTAATCGAATCCGTCACGACTCGAGTGACCCTAGGTTGATACGCGTAACCCCTAAACAGCCACCTGTCAGTGAGAGGCTCTAAAATTTTAAATTGAGCAATTTTGATCGCCAAATTGGATCCAAACTTCGATGTCAAAATTCTGTGGGTGTTTGCGACTATTTTGTGAGGCCAACGTCATTTTTGAGTGGCCACATACATTTGGGGTTGGTACGGTCGAAAAATGGAGTTTCGGCCCGAAATCGAAAAATTACGATTTTGCCCCTAGGCCTAATTAGGTATTCCGAATTTTGAGAATAATTATTGGAAATCATTTTTGGGAAATTATGTAGATAATTATCAGCCCAAATGTATTGGACAAGAATATCCCTCAATTATTGGGCTTAGACTAATATGGACCAAGTGAGAGAGGGGTAGTTTGGGAATAGAGAAAAGTTGGTCAAAACCCCATTTAAGACCATTGACTCTCTCTCTCTCTCTCTCTCTCTCTCTCTCTCTCTTCATTTGGCCATTTTCCCTTTCTCCTCTCCCTCCCACCAAAAGCCCCTCCTCCCTCTCTTTCCCTTGTTCGGCCTTGGACCGCTAACCGCCGGAGAAGCCGCTCGTCGGAGCGCCGTCGCACGCGAGAGGACCGTTGTTCGCCGCCACCACCCTCACCGACCAGAACCTCCACCGTGACCCGCCGGAACGTCGTTGTCGATTTCGCCGTTTACCAGCAATCGGTCGTCCGTTCCCGTCGACTAGAATTTTGGGAAGCATAAATAGGTGAGTGGAAATCCTAACCCTTAATTAGGATTGTGTGCACTTTGGACAAATTTTAGGGGTTAATTAGTGGGGGTTGATTTGGACTGAGGTTGTGGTGATTTTAAGGGCCTAAGGTGATGATTTAAGGATGTTTTAAGGCTGTGAAGACTTGGTTTAGAGGTTGGACGAGCTGGATTTGCTTAATGGTGCAAGTTTAATGATTCTCGGATTACTGATTTTACTATACCTCTGCGCTTTGTTTTTTTTTTTTTTTTTGTGATCATTGTGGGCCGAATCTGAAGAAGTGTTCTTCGTGAAAGTTGTTCCCAACATCTTTCAGTATATCATACTTTAATTTGGGAATTTTTGGAAATCATTTGAGGCCATTCGGAAGTCCATCTTTAGACCGAAACAAAACTGCCCGATTTACTGTTCACCCGACCTTCAGGTCTGTTCGAATTTTTATAAATTTTTCCAGGCCTATTTTCAAAATACTTCCTTCATAAAAATTGTTGGGAACATTTGTGGCTATAACATATAAAAATTTTAATGTTTTCCAAAGTGATTTGGGTATTGGATGAGATGCATTTTGATGGTCAGGTGGCCTGACCGGACAGGTTGATTTTTATTTGACATCAAGTGACAAAACGAGGTGCTTACGGTTAGAATTGGGTTTCAAGTTCTTCACGGAAAATGTTCATTGAGATGTTTTCTACAACATATCCAAATTTCATAATTTTTGAAATTGATTTACCATTTATTTCAAATGGATTTCGGTCACTGCGCAACAGCCCAATTTGGACCCGATTTTGTATATTCCCGGTTTTCTCTCTCTCGGACCGAGTAGTGGCTGTCTATTGAGGTTTAATTGGGTCTTGTACGGCTAATGTGTGGTTTGTTCGTAAATTGCCATGTGTGAATGGTTGGGCCATGTATTGGCTGATTTGGGTACAAATTGTACTTAATTGTGTTAAATTTTTGTGGTGTATCGTTTGAGCAACTCGGTGATTGAATGGTACTTTGTCGTGCTAAATTGCTTAATGCCATGCCACCTGATTTCGTGTTCGAGCAATGCGGTATGTGATTGGTCAATCATTGGTGTTAATGTTTATTGCCCAAATACGTAAATTATGTTTTGGGCCACATGGTACTAGTTGGCCAAGTGCGCATGTTATGCGAATAAGTATGGGCAATTGATTGGGTATTTGAGCACGTTGATTTGGCATGTTTGTTGAAATGCCGTGCTTAAATTGAATGCTCATGTTGCATTGTACGACATTGCATGGCCATGCATTGTGTATGCCGAGAATAGGGCATGAGATGAGATTGTGTGAGAATGCATACTTGACATGAGCATGTGATTACCTAATTGCCCAATGCGTTTTACGCTGGGTTCAGATAAAAATTGACAGTATGCCGTGTGATCACTTAAGGCCTTCGGGTCGTGGCCTTCGGGTCGTGCCGTCCTCATGCACTTTGAAGCAGGACGGTGCTCGGTTCGTCTGGAAGTCGGCATTGGTCCGCAAGGAGATCGGTGTTGCGCCTCGTGCACTTTGAAGCAGGCTAAAGACACTAGGCTGGATGCGCTTTGGCACGGGCCATGGAGTGTTGTGAGCCTTCGAGCCGTGGCCTTCGGGTCGGAAAATTGTGGGCCCTCGGGTCGTAGCCTTCGAGTCGCTTTATAAACTGCAAAATGAGCCGTGTGCTAGAGTGTATGATTTGAGAAAATTCATAAGCATGACAAATGTGTGCCAAAGAATGTGACTAATGTGCATGCCGGTGATTCGTGTGTGAGACAGGCACTTTGAAGCATGAGCATGTGTATGGCATACGTGTGACCAGTGTGTCGCGTATGTGCCATGATTTATATAAAATGCTTAACCTGCAGGGTTGGTTGTATGATTGATCTGGGCCCGAGGGCCTAGGTTTGTGGTTGTGTTGATTTGCTTGTCGAGAGGTGCATGCTAGCCTAGTTTTGGTTTAGGAGGCCTACTCACTGAAATTCGTCTCATAGTTGTTTAAACCTCATTTTTCAGACTCCTGATAGAGGTTGCTCGGTGTACCCGATCCATATGAAAATTGGGAGCCCATAGAGCAGGATCCCGATCAGGTTGGCGAGGTCAAGCAGATGGATTCGGAGGATGAGATAATTAAGGCTGAGTTCAAGTCATTAGGATCTGATCCCAATTAAGTTTCCTAGGATCAGTCTTAGCCTCCCTTAGGTTGGGCCAGTAACCCTTTGATTGTAGCCCCATTGTAGCCCCATCGTAGACTGCCCCTTGGCCACTTAGGGATTTTGTTAGCAGTGGCCATCAACCCGCTTTTGTTTGGTGTTTTGTATTGGTGATTAGTGGACATTGTATATGTTTTGAAGTCCAATGCAAGTCTTGATTATTAGGCTTTGAATTGTTCGACGTTCCTGCTTCCCTTGGTCATGTATTGTTTTGTGCAGGTGTTTTAATCATTGCTTCCGCATATGCCTTATGCTCTGTGTTGGGAGTTGGGTCGGCGACGCGGCCTGAGACGTCGCAGCAGATTAGACCGGTATGTGGAATGATTGCGCTTCAAGAGGTTCGAGACGTGACAGACACCGTTTACTATTTTACATCTAAATCGTCTTCCCTTTCCATTACCATTACCCAGCTTTGGTTGTGTTTGTTTTGTCCATTCTCTTACTCTAGGTCTTGACAAGTTGGATCCTTGTGCTGAAAAATGTCTTTGTGGGATACTCTTGAACTTAGAAAGGCTATAAATGTTATAGTCCTACTCTTCGTCGTGTGCTCATGTCTACAGATGTGACATTTTTTAAGGACCAGTCATATTATAATGCTCAAATGAACCATACAGCAACTACTAATAATGGCGGGTGTATCTTACTGTCACTTCCATCACTCTGGCTTCCTTCAACATCGTTTACAAGAATTCAGTATGCTAATCGCACTTACCATCGGCATAGTGTAGCTTCCACTACAATAGTATCGCCTTCACTGACACATGATTCATCTATTCCATCATCATTTGTTACTCCATCTTCTAATCCTGGTCCTAATCCGCCTATTGCTACTCGAAAAGGTACATGTTCTTGTGTTGGTCCTCCTACGGATCATTATGCATCTTATTCCAGTCTATCTAATTGTTTTCGTACTCGTCGTCCTATTTCAAACTTTTTGTTATATGATCGTTTTTCCCCTATGTTCTCTACCTTTATCTCGTCCTTGTCCTCTATTTATGTGTCTAGCAGTTTTGCTGAAACTTTTGTTCATCCTAAATGGTGACAAGCCATGGAAGATGAAATGAAGGCGCTCATTAATTGGATGTTAAAAATGCTTTTTTACATGGTCATTTGACTAAGGAAGCATATATGGAGCAATTACCCAGGTTTATTGCTCAGGGGGAGAATCTGGTATGTCATTTACATAATACAAATTTTCAAACCATCCACACTATGGTCATTGTCTCCATGAGAAGCAGGTCTATAATTCAATGACAATGTCAAGGCTTACTGGCACACCAACGAGCCATGTCGGTCGAATAAATTAATAAAATATGGGCCATGTTGAATTTTTGATAACCCAAATCGGAGTTGGCACTTAAATGATCATTTTTTTTTAAGTGACACTTGATTGATTCAATGAAAACTTTTGCAACCAAAGTAAGCATTATACGAAACTTTTGGCACTTATAGTGTCCTTATGCCCCAGATAATGCCATACATACGTTATGACAATGATCATGTTGGCAAATAAAATAGATGCCATTAGCTAGCGATTAGTTTAACACTCAAATGTACAGAGATGAACTTATCAATCTCATGATGCACAAATACCATATAGTAGCTCACTAATATGTGTGTGTGTGAATATATATTCCAACTCGACACTAGCTAGGACCAATCTAGACTCATGAGGCATCTCGACTAAAGAGGTATTGTAACCACTAACTCATAAAGGACGGAAACATAAGCACCTCTTTGCAAGGTCTCTCAGCCCATTCGTCATGAATGTCCTCTTTGTAGCAAAGATGAATACATCGCTATACATTCGGATGACGATGGTTATTCAATGATATTCACATGCCACTCAAGCCATATCAGGCTACTCAAGTCATATCCTTTAGGGCTTCTTTAATAATGCTCCAGATTCTCTAATTTTCATTTCTCGTTTCCCAAAACAAAAAAAAAAAAAACATAAATCCATTTGGTAACGTCAGTCAATTTTTTTGTTCCCCAGAACAAAAAGGTAGTCAGGGAATATATTTGTAATAAAATCAAAAAGTAAAAAAAAAATATGCTTCTTGTTTCCGGGAACAAAAAGAGAAACAATAGATAAACGAGACTAGCTCTCTTTTTCAATAGATATTCCCATGCTAAACCCTAAACCTCAAAACCCAAAACCCTGAAACCTTAAACATTAACCCTATAATCCTAAACCCTAAATCTCAAACCTAAACACGAAACCCAAAATCCCAAACCCTAAAACCCTACCCCTAAACCCCAAACCTCAAACCCCAAAACCCAAAGCCTAAATCCTAAAACCATAAATCCCAAACCCTAAACCGCAAAACCCTAAACCCTAAATCATAAACTCCGAACCCCCAAACCTGAAACGCTAAACCCTAATACCTTAAACTCTAAAACCTAAACCCTATACCTAAACCCAAAAACCCAAAACCCCGAATTCCTAAACCTTAAAACCCCAAACTCAAAACCCGAAACATTAAACCTGAAACCCTAAAACCTAAATCCTAAAATTGTAAACCCCAAATCCTGAAACCCCAAAACTCCAAATTCGAAACCCTAAAACTCAAACCCAAAACCATACACTGCAATTTCCTCGATCACCACTCGGCATTTGCTTTGTCTATAAGGAGTAATTTCCTTTATGATTGATTATATTAAGATTATCCAATTCTATATCATAATATATTCTGATTCTATTTCTAGTCCGATTTTATCCAAACATGAAGAATTGTTAAGTCTCTCCTCACATTTTATAATTAAATGAAAAAAATTAGGAGTATAAATTTTTAAGGTCGTAATAAACACATTTCTATTCTTTTTCTATTCCGGGAATAGAAATTTTGTGCAATTACCAAACGTGTTTTTTTGCTCAGAACTGCTCCTGGGAACGGAATTAGAAAAAATTATTTTTGAACAAAAATTGTTCCCAAGAACATAAACTTTACCAAACATACCCTCAATGTATGATTCATAGGACTTCAGTCCTCTCAACATCGCAAAGATCCATCCCAGATGATAGAACATCTAAGCTAAAAGGGAGTTCACTCTTTAGCAAATAGACTGTGGCAAAGGTCTTCATTACATGGCAATCTAGGTAGTGTCCTTTTCAATAATGGAAATCAAATATCCATTTATCGTCATTTGTAAACTCACAAACTCTTATTCATAAAACACTCGTCACTCAATATACAATGTCATCACGTGCAAATCATTACTACGTAACAATTGCCATGTAATCATAGTGCAAATAATATCACACTAATCTCTTGACATTCCTTGTATTAACAGTGAAAACCAAACATCAATTTATTATCATTCGCAATATAGCAACTCTTATGCATAAAGTAATTAAATCCAAGAGCCTGCAACATACTTACATCACATGAGTTTATGATTATTCTCAAGTTACCATTAAAACTAAAATGTAGATTGAGCTACAAGATCCATTACACAAAAGACATTTTTACACTACATTGATATTGCACCGAAAATGTTTAGAATTTGATCACCAACAATATATCAAGACTATATTCACTCTTATTATCATATTCACATAAATTTTATAAAATTTCAGCTTATGAAATTACAAGATTAACCCGACATAATTTCTCATTTCGAAATTCCACGCTTTATCTCAATTATCTCTTAATCTAGCTCTGCTAGTCAAATCAATTAGCTAAGGCCATTCATTTTCTATTTGATCCTTATGACTATCTTGTTGACACTATATATAACTCTCTTATTTTATATTATTACCAAAACAACCATCTTTTCAAAATATTTATTCAATTAAGTCCACATTTTGACTAGTTGGATAAATTGTATAGATTAGGCAATTAATTGTAAAGCTAATTAAGAACCTATCATCATGAACATCTTTGACATGTAAATAGCTCGAAAAAATTCCAGTTTTAGAAAATGAGACCTCAAACTTTTTGAAATTACAAATTAGCTCCAATTCCACAATACTTAATTTTTTTACCCGATTTTATTTCTTTTAATTAATCTATCTCAATCACTAACTAATATTCATTTTAACTAATAAAAACCACTATTCACAGAAGATTTACATGCTGTGAATTTATATTTTTGCCTATGTACTATACAAATTTACTATTTTAGCCCTTTTACGTGCGTAGTTTAATCTCTATAACACTTTTGCTCATCAACATCATTCAAAATCCCCTTGAAATCACTCGACCATGTTTTATCCAAGTAAACAGCCATGATTTGTAGATGACTCATGGCATATTCTAATGGTGTAACGAACATAATGAACATTTCATGTGATATTAGTAACAAATTCATAATCATGATTCATAACATAAGTGTTATGAAATTGTTACAAGTGTAATGAACAAGATGAACTTCGCGTATGCCGAATGTTACAAGTGAAACTATGAATGATCATCAGACGAACATGATACTATCAAAGTTCGAACATCTTGACCGATCCAGATCTATAAAAACCATAGTTCTCTTTCCTGTAAGATCTACATCAGGACGGCATAGACTATTGACAAGCTAATTTCCAGGAAAAATATAAGTAATTCTAGAAGGCATCACATGATAGGGTCACATCAAGAAGTCTCAACTCTCGAGTGAGACATCTAATTTTCGATGGAACTTAATACAAGAGGACCAGACAGATGAGATTGAGACAAATTTTCTGGCTGATTTGCCTCATGACTTAAGCAAATGGCAGCCAAAAACTTCAGAAAACAACTGTGACAATTTATTTTAGGATGAAAAAGCATATTATCTGGCCGTCCTGCTACAGAAATAGCAGCTTTCTCTTTAGCAAGCAATCCAAGACATACGAATTGAAACAATCGAGCATATGAAATCATCTTCCTTTTACAAATTCTCATCATATTCCAAAACGACAAGGGTATATCAGGGAATACAGAGATCAAATAAAGGCATCACATAAAGTCATCGTGTCATGTTACAAAACTCAAAGCAACGACAGCAGCAATAGATGACAAAACCACCCGGCATTGAGGAGGTCCGCTGCAGAAAACTTACAGGTTACTGCTTACTTTGCGCATGCCACTTTTCTATACTGCTATACCAGTTCCACTGGAAGAACAGACCAGCAAGACGGAGAACACCGACACCAACCACCTCCACAAATGCCATGATGTACGATCTTTGAGGAGACAAACCAGCAGTCGCAATTGCTAGCAAGTGGCCCTCAAAGTTGCAAGGTACAATAAAACTGCCAGATTTAATTCCACTTAACGTCTTCTCTGCAACTTCATCTGCTTTCATTGCACCAGAAGAACCGGCTATTATGCTTGTCAGTGGAGGTCTTCTCTTATTTTCTGCAGTCAGGAAGTAATGTATCAACAATTGCCCATAGAAAAGAAAAGGCATGGACTAATCCAAAGAGCATAGGCAAAAAAAAAAAAAAAATCATATTGCTGGCACATCCTCGCTGTTTGATTCTTGAAAGCACTCAGAGCACGGAAGTATATGGACATAAGGTGGCCAGTCATACAAACAGAGATCCATTGTAGGGTACTAATATATGGGCCGAAGCTGTTGTCATTGAAGCTGCGGGATATATAATAACAAACTTTGATGGCGAGAGATGATGTCTATTCAAAGATGCCCAATAAAACAATAGATGACAAAGCTTTCCTGCAGTTAACTTAGGAAGTACCTATAAAGAGCAGGTAAGAGATCATAAGCTAGGAACAAAGCAGATGCAGCTTCATCGAAATTATCCAGAATCATGGATGCTAACTAGATTATTCTACACTTTTGTGCTGTAGCAACAACTATATGCTTCTTATCCAATCATGATTGATGAAACTAGCAGGGGAAAGCCCAAGGCTTGCAGAGGAGCAATTCAGTTGTAGAAAGGAAACAACTCTATGGTTTGGAAAACAAGTGATTTGCTTCTCCTTCGATCATATAGGGGAGTTCCTACTGAATCGAGTGTCATCCACATATCTAAACGTTACCAATTCACACTATGTTGTTCCGTTATGGTCAGATAACTACACAGACTCCGCAAGCAATATATGGTAAAGCATCTAATCCTCGCAACTGCAAAGCAGCACAAACAGGGGCAATCTGCAAGAGGCGAATTCACAACGAAATACCTTCCGCTAATCCAGGAGTATCGGTATCCGGTGGGAAAACAAGCGAAACATGAATGTCATCGGCGATGATCTCTTGTTGCAGTGCTTCCGCTAATCCTCGGAGCCCGAATTTGCTTGCGCAGTAAGCAGTGTAACCGTAGATCCCCACCTACAGCAATCACCAATTCCATCAAAAAAGCATAGAGACAATGCAAAACCAAGAATGCTCTCGCGTTGAGCTAGAACAGGAATTACCTGGCCGGCCTGAGAGGACATGAGGGCAATTGAAGCCGGCCTCCGGTCGGTCCTTGCCTTCATCGCCGGCAAGAATGCCTTGATCATGTTGAAGCTGCCGATCAGATTGACGTCTATCATGAACCTGACCTCGTCCAGCTCCTGCTTCGCCAGCTCCTCGGGGACGAACACCCCCTGGTTCACCACCAGCACGTCCACCGGCCCGGCCTCCTCCGCGGCCCGCCGCACAGCGTCGAAGTCGCGGACGTCGGCGGAGAAGGTCGCGGCGTCGATCCCCGTGGCGAGCAGGATCGCCTGCCTGGCCTCCTCCAGCTTGGCCTGGGAACGGGCGAGGATCGAGACGCGGGCGCCCTCGGCGGCGGCGCGGCGGGCGATGGCGAGGCCGATGCCGCTGGAGCCGCCGGTGACGAGGACGTGGCGGTTCTTGAGGGGGATCTTGACGGGGCGGGGGCGGACGATGAGGGAGAGGAGGAGGAGGAGGGAGAGGGGGAGGAGGAGGATGAGGAGGAGGAGGGAGAGGAGGGAGAGCGCCGCCATCGCCGGAGGTGCTTCGGAGCTCGAAGCTCGGCGACGGTGGGGTGGGGGGGCGGAGGCGACGGCGGAGGGGACCGACGGTGGTGATGGGTTCGGAGGGGTGCGGATCGATTGGGGCTTTTCAACCGTTCGATGAGATCGACAGCGTTGACTTGAGGAGTCAACCGATTATGGTGTTTTGGCGCGGTGAGTTGGTATAAGAGGACGAACTTGGGCGTCGAAATTGAGGCGGGGGATCCGTCGTTTTTTGTTCCCATCCAACGGTTCTCATTCCCTCTCTCTCTCTCTCTCTCTCTGCACAAGAGGAGAGAAAAATGAAAGATATTTCATGTGACATTTTGCCCGTTGGATGTTGGAGAATTGACTTAGGGTCCATTTTGTTTCAAGGAAAACATTTTTCGAAAAAGCATTTTCCTCGTTTTCTAGTATTTTGTTCGGATAAGAAAATGAATCATCAAAAAATGTTTTCCTAATCAACGAAAAAAGTTTTCCTACCAAAATTTTAATTTAGAAAATGATTTTCTTTTTGAAAGAACTGGAAAACATTTTTCAAAATAAGGTATGGATGCTTGAATCCAAAACTTTACTCTTGGATACGGAAATCTCAACATTAATTCCCAGATCCCTGCATTCAGGACCAAGTCTTCAGCGGTCGAGCCCAGATCCATTGAAGTCACACACGGGACCACAGTGCTCGGGCTTAGGCCCCTGACGCCCACACCTGGGACCATCAAGGTCGAGCCCGAACCCCTAGTGCTCATACCTGATGCTCTGACACTTGACCTGTGACATTCTCGTTTCGACCTCAATTTCAAAAGCAGAAATCAAAGACGAAATTACTATTTGGGATTACGTAAATTGAAGACGTGCCCAGTTGAAGAAGACAAGGCCAAAATGGTCTCCTTCTCTTCTTTTGTTTCTTGCATATTAATGCAATTTATGATAATTGGAAAACTTAGTTTGGGAGTTCAATTCCTAACCCAGCATTCTAGCTTGTTGAGCAAGTTCAATTCCTAACCAAGCAATCAAGCTTGTTGAGCAAGGAGAAATGTGAACTAAGTGTTCTAGCTTGCTTGGTAAGTTTGCTTGAAGCTTGCATAAAAAGCTTGCAATGAAACTTGGAGGAGAAGTTAGGAAGAGGCCTCTAAATAGAGGAGCCTCGTTTGCATTTCCAACTTTTGGCTCACAATTTCACCACTCATTTCCCTTAATTTTCACTTTGGTCTCCCTCTCTCTCCTCTCCCCCTTGATTCGGCCACCATCACCGCTCATCACCACCTCACGCCACCACCTCATTGCGTCACCCTCACGATGCTCACCACTCACCGTCGCGAGCCGTGAGCCACGCCATCGTCGTCTCGCCATCGCCATTAAACCGGTGAGTTAACTATATAATCGTTGATTAGGCCGTTAATTACGCTTAAGGATAGATTAAACCTAGTTATTGTTAATTAATTAGGATTAGTGTGATAAGTTATTGGGATAGGTTATCGGTAATTGTGACAAGTTATCGTTGTATTATAAATGCAATTTGTTGGTTTTCCCTTTCGGACTCAATTCTTGTTTTTGTTCTGGAAAATCCGGATTCAGGTCCTTCGTACCTCTTTATTTTGTTATTTTTGTAGAGAATTTTGTGGATTAAATTTCCAGAAAATTCCTTCTTAAAAGTTGTTCCAAATATCTTTAAGTTTAACATATTTTAATTTCAGGATTTTTGGACTTGATATGAGTAGTACAAATGCCTAATTTTTGGACCGTGTAAAACTATCCAGAAAGGGTCCGTGATGTTTACACTTTCTCTATTTTTCACAAACTTTTCTAGATTGATTTTGAAAAAATTCCTTCACAGAAGTTCTTGAGGTCTTCTTTCTCTACAACATATAAAAATTTGATAATTTTTGGAGATGTTTTGTGTATGTTAAAGAACTAATTTTTTGGAATAATAGTTCTGCTCCAGTGAGCAATTTTTAATCTGTCTTTGGGTTATTAAAAAAGACACTTATAGAAAGATTTGGAATTTAGTTCCTCCATGAGAAATGTTTATCCAGGTGTATTTTATGACATATCCAAATTTTAGAATTTTCTGAGTACATCCACTATTTATTTTGAAGGAATTGCCGTTACTGTGCAAACTGCCCAGATTTACCCAATTTCAAAGATGCATAATTTCTCACGTGAAACCTTAGGAATTTGGACTTGATGTCTTTGGGTGACTTAATATGCACATTCTGAGCTTTCAAATGAGATATGTTAAATTTTTATTGGAGGTCAAATGATGAGACAAATGTGATTATGCATGTGATGGCAGAATCTGGAATATGGTGTGAAAGTTGTCATGAGTTAGAAGGCCATCACACTACTATAGTGACCTTTGAGATATTATATTCTAAGGCTTGGTAATGAGATGTGGAATAATGTATGAGGTTCATGATGAGAAATGTTTGTCATATGATGAAATATTTGAGTGCATGATGTAATCTTGGTGTGCAGTGTTGGTACATTAACTGGTGGCACGTGGCCACGTTGGAATATTTTGTGCATTTTCACCTATGAAATCGAATATATTCCGACGTATGAGCATATAGCACTCTTGCGTCTAGTTAAATGAGACAACTTATAATTTGGCATGAGTGGCTATGTGCTTGTGTGATCATATAATACCCTGATGCATTTTACGCTAAGTTGAACCCGTCTTGATGCATTTTACGGATGGTTGTTTTCCTGCATTATCCCTGTCTTTTTAATTGTCACGAGTTTAGTACACGTTTTCGCATGCTAATAATTGAAAGATAAAATGAATTGGTTGGCGACGCGTTCTAGGATATCTCAACATAACGACTACGATGGGATCTTCGTTTGCCCGTGGGTGTGGAGGGTGACATGAACCCGGGTCCATAAAGGCCGTGCTCAGTCCCCGATGCTCAAGCTCTAGTCCCAACCGTTAGGCCTGAGTCCACAAAGATCGTGCACGGGTCTTCAGAGCTTAGGCTTAGGTCCTTGGTCAATGGAATTATTCTTATGAAAATATTTTTTTAAAAAAATCAATTTTTTTATTATTTTTAATTCTTTTCTTTTCCTTTCTTTTTCTTCCTCCTTCTTCCTTCGCTGGTCGCGTTCCTTAGCGATGGCCAGCAGCCTGGTGACTTGCCAAGACGCAGGCTGGCAAGCTGGAGCTCTCTTGTTGCCATCACCAACCGGTTGTGGTGGAGGAAGGAGGAAAAAGAAAAAAAAAAAAAAGAGAAGAGAAAAAAAAATAAATGAGAAAAAAGAAAAATAATTAATGATTCAATTTTATTAAAAAAATCGATTTTTTTTTGCCTAAGATAAAGTCATGAAATTGAAATCATTTTCCAATGAAATCCAAACATCATAAAACGATTTCGATCGTATATCTCTAAATAAATGAAAACTAACCATATTCTTGGAAAATATTTTCCAGGAAATCATTTTCCTTTATCATTGAATTTTCTGCGAAACAAACATATCCTTAATTATAATTGGATTGAACACCCTTGTTAAGCATAAAGAAAATTATTATTTCCAACGCATTGTCTTTTACATGCTATTTGTGTAATTAGTGTATTATAAATATTTTCTTATTAAGTATAGTCAACAAGTGTTCCGAAGACACTCGTTAAGAAGATTTAAAAAAACACATGATTATATTGACGTCGGCAAACACACACACATTCGCCCATAACAAAAATCCATTTGTGTAAGTCAGTTAATTTTTCTATCCCCCGAAATAGAATAGTGATCAGGAAATAGATTTTAAATAGATATAAGAAGTAAAAAAAATCTATTGTTTTGTTCCTAGGAATAAAAAGAGAAACAATGTTATGTTAGAGAAACAATTTCATAAACCATAAACCCAAAAACCCAAATCCCTAAAACCCAAAACCCAAAACCCAAAACTCCAAAATCCTAAACTCTAAAACCCTAACCCTAAACCCCAAGACCCCGACACTTAAATCCTAAACCCAAAACCCAAACCTTATAGCCCTAAAACTAAAAACCGAAATCCTAAATCCCAAACCCCAAAACTCTAAACCCTAAAGACCAAAGGCTACTATTGGCGAGGGCTAGACTCGGGTGAGGCTTGCTGTCGGCGAGGTCACCCCTCACTTGCTTTGGGTGAGATCAAGTCTTGCCCTCACTAGCCTTCGATGAGGGCAACCTCGCTTGAGCCTAGTGAGGCCGACCCTCGCCTGAGGCTAGCAAGACCGTCGGCCGTAGCCTCTGGCTAGTCATCAACTATCGCTGAGGCTATGCGACTGGCAGAGGAAGAAGAGGGAAAAAAGAGAAAAGAAAATAAAAAATTTAAAAATAATTTAAAAAATACTAAAAATATTAATAAAATTAATAAAATTTGTCCACGTAGGATGCCCGGCGTCCACGTTAATGAATTTCAGCCAAAATTGGTTGAATAGACTTAATTTTCAAAATGTGAAAATGTTTAGAACTCAATTGATAAAATTGAAATGTTTAGGACTCAATTGACAATAGTGTAATAGGTTTTGGACTTTTTGGACAATTTTTCCTTAGTAAAAGTTTGTAATCTATTTTAGACAAAAAAGTTTGAGACAGAGTTGAGATTGGACCTACAGTTTGGAAATTTTTTGGGGAATTAAGCCATAATTTTCTTTGCTACTCACTTTCATACATTCACTCAGTTCGACTTTAACTTTATATAATAGAAAGATATGCTTAACATGTTGTGAAAGTCCTCATTAGTCTGATCCTTTTATTATTTAGAAATTTCTTAAGATATTGTACCTTTTACCAATTAAACATGCAAAAATGCACAATTTCAAGTAACATTATAGTGCATATTACAAGGTATAATACAAGTACTGCTCCGACTACAATTGCCTGAAATTCAAAATCTTTCTATCTACTTTTTTTTCTCAAAACGGTCGTTTTTTTTTTTTTTTGAAAGTGACCATGCAAATTCATATTAGTGGAAAACCTGGGAGTGTTTTTGTAATTATTCTTAAAATTTACCATAGCATAATTCAATTGCTTGCTAAAAACTTTTGTTTGATTTTTCATTTTATAGCCATGTATTAAAATTTTATTTTTCTTTTATCAATTATAGTTGTTGTTCAGTTACAAAGACAACTTAGGGATAAGCTATACATCTTTTTAAAAAGTACAGAGACCATTTTGAAAAAGGGTTAATACCACCAAAAACCCTAAATTGATACGCGTGTGACAATTTTACTATGAACTTTTTTTACCACAAAAATCCCCAAACTAATATACTTGTGATAATTTTGCTCCAAAATTTTTTTTTTTGCCACCAAAAATCTCAAACTAGTACACCTATGATAATTTTACTCCAAACTGGTAAACCCGTGACAAATTTACCCAAAACCATTTTTTTTTATCACGAAAAACTCCAAACTAGTACACCTGTGACAATTTTACCTTGAACTAATAATTTTTTAATATTATTATTTTTTATTTTTTCGATTTTATTTTTTATTTTTCTTTTCTTTTCTATTCTTTTTTTTCTTCATCTTCAACCTCTGGCCGATCGTCGGACCGGCGACTGACTAGAGGCGGAAGTCGGCAAGGTCGGCCTTGCCGGCCGCTGGCGAGGCTCGACCTCGCCGACGCGAGCAAGGGCTGCCCTCGCCGACATCAGGCAAGGGCTGTCCTTGATCGCCTAGGCAAGGTCGGCCCTTGCTTGACTCAAGCGAGGGCTGCCCTCGCCGGATCTGGCGAGGGTGGCCCTTGCTGGCGTCGGCCAAGAGCTGTCCTCGCTCGCCCAGGCGAGGGTGACCTTGCCCGACTCAGGCGGCCCTCGCTCGCCTAAGCAAGGGCTGGCCTCGTCCGACGCCGGGGAGGGTAGCCCTCACCAACAGCCAGCGGGGCCAACCTCGCCGGCTTCTGCCTTTGGCCAGTCGCCAGTCTAGCGATCAACCAGAGATTGAAGATGAAGAAAAAACAAAAAAATTAATAAAAATTCGAAAAAACAAAAAAATATTATTAAAATTTTAGTTCATAGTAAAATTGTCACATGTGTATCAGTTTGGGGTTTTTTGTGGCATGTTCAGGATAAAATTGCACAAGTGTACCAGTTTCGGGTTTTTTGTGGTATGTTTGGGATAAAATTATCACATGTATACCAGTTTGGGGTTTTTAGTTGTAAAAAAAAATTCGGGATAAAATTGTCACACACGTATAAATTTGGGGTTTTTGGTGGTATTAGCTCTTTGAAAAACAGAAGAAGTTGGTGGACAATTTTGAATTTAGTGTGTAATGATTAAAGCTGGATTTTGAGATAATGTTAGTTCCTATATTTGCCGCGTGACCCTTTAATATGACTCAATGATTGCCACATGGCTGAACATAGGACATAATTTTTCCACTTGGCTCACGTTTACTGATAAATGGTAATTTATTGATTTCTCTTAAACGAAATATTTTATTTCGAACATTATTAAAAATATTCTTGAATTAAATGTTCTTGTATTTCACGAAATATTAATTAATCCTTAGGGTTGATGTAGTGGGTTGAGGAATTAGGGCATTTTCAGCTTAGAAAGTGGAGGTTACGTGTTCAAATCCCGCCAATTGGTCAAGACCGCATGTACAAGTCAAAGGCCTGAATGTAACCCGTTCACTGGGTTTGCATCTTTTTGCAAGCCAATGTTTACTCTCTCTCTCTCATTTGTCCACTCAAATCACTGGTAGGAGAAGAATGAGATGTTGAAGAAGAAAACAGCCGGATGAAGCAACATTGAAGAAGAACCTAATGAACAAATTTTTTTAAAAAGATCTCTAATGAAGAAAAATTGCATTTTGCTTGTAAAGGAAACAAACTGAATTTGCCCGACCTCGGCGTAAATGAGTATTTTTAGGTTGAGATTTTTGTCTGGAGATGCAAGTGGATTATTTTGGAAAGTGAGTAATTTAAATTCATATAAGTGCAAAATCTAAGTAAGTTTTTTCAATTATTCTTGAATTTTATCATAGCATTTTTTAACTAGCGCTTGCCGAAAACGTTTGTTTGATTATCCAATTTTTAGCCATATATTAAAATGATATGTTTCTTTAATAAATTATTGGCGCACATTTAATGTTTTGACTAAATCATGGAATTATACTGGAGTCGTGCAAAAAGCTCGTTTGAAATGATTTTTACTTCCTTTTATATTTTGTGACGCATGCATTATGGCTTTATTTCAATCTCAAGGATCTAAAACTTTTTGAGTTTATAAATGTTAACGCGTAATTATATTCACATAAACCTATTTTCATAATATTTTAAAATTTGAGTAATATTTTCAACTTTGACGGGAAAACCAAACAATTACATCTTATTTTTTGGGAAGGCCAAACGTACGAGTTCAGAAATAAAGATAAACCCTCATCTTTAAGACTTGGAAAACCTCGTGTCTTGCTGATAGACATGCGGTTCTGCTGGTAAAGGAATTGTGGGGTGGGGATACTAGT
This sequence comes from Syzygium aromaticum, assembly GCA_024500025.1. Classification (NCBI taxonomy): domain Eukaryota; kingdom Viridiplantae; phylum Streptophyta; class Magnoliopsida; order Myrtales; family Myrtaceae; genus Syzygium; species Syzygium aromaticum. The sequence goes on from CM044886.1 coordinate 8,509,498, forward strand.
GTTACTGATGCGGGGTTTGACTTTCCTCTAGCAAGGCACGACAACTCCGGAGATGGACGCAATGACCAAGATGCACCAATCGTCTGATGTAAAATTTTCTAACACAATTCACACATCATGAAACTAGAAGTTGCAAAACATTGGACAAGGGAGATATTGCTGGTTAAATTTACTGTCAAATTTTCATTATAACCTATCAAGGTCTATAATAACTTTCTAGATCTCTAAACTATAATAAGAATTGGCTTCTGGAACAATTCCTTTGATGGGCATGTAATTGGCATCGCCAAGCATCAACCGGAGGAGACCTAGCCAAATTCATAGATTAGCCTTCATGTAAGTCAAAATATATGAGAAGGTGGATGGTAAAGGGACATGAACTTTGGATCAATCACCCACAAGTCCAAAGCCCTTATCACTCCATCAACTTTTTTTTTTTTTGAATTGAAACTCCACCAGCCCCTTGGAGGGTCATATGATTGGCTTTTGACTCGCGGACCCGAGAAAACAGAGGATAGGAGCCTGTGGAACAGGCCCGGTTCAAGCATGGCAAATTACACGACTTTGACTTTCGAGGAAGTGTCACTTCCGGCCTAATCAGTCGCAGAAAAAGGAGCTGTATTTGATGGTGCAGCAATCGCAGACGTCGAGAATGGAAGCGCCAAAACGAAAGTCAACTAATTCTAGGAGGCGAGAGATTGGTAACAGTATGAGTACGACGCCCGAGCAGCGAGAAGTAGAAGCTCAGGCCCAGGAACCGGCAGGGGATGCTGGGAAGTTGGTGTTCTTCGGCGAGACGGCGTTCGAATTGGAGGATTTCTTGAGGGCCATTACGAAGTCGGAGGCTCTGGGAAAAGGGAAGTCAGGGACGGCCCGCGGATTAGTTCTGGAGTCTGGGTCCAGGGCGGTCGTCGTGAAGACTCTTGGTCTTGGGCATGTGAACGTTGATGCCAGGGACGAACTCAAGGAGAAGATAGAAGCTATTGGCGCAATGGATCACAAGAATCTGCTCCCTCTGAGGGCATACTACTCTGAATCTGGGGAAGAAATGCTTCTGGTGTATGATCTAATGCTTGGGGGAAGCTTGCACGCATTTTTACATGGAAGATTAACAAATCCGGTAAGAAAGGAAATGGAGCTACATGGGGCAAACGTATGGGAAATCAAGTACCGCATTGCCCTTGGAGCCGCCCGGGCCATAGAGTATATACATGCTCGAGGCCCCAAAATCTGCCATGGAAACATCAAATCATCCAATATCCTCCTCAGCTCATCAGACTTCCGTGAATTAGATGCGCTAGTCTCTGATTACTCCCTGACCCCTTCCCCCGCAACCGACCACCAGAAAGCAGATGTCTATAGCTTCGGGATTTTGCTTCTAGAGCTTATAACTGAGCGCATTCCAGAAGGGGGTTATCATAGGGTGCCTGCCGGTCCTCAAAGTGCCAATCTTCGCCTCCAGTCTGGTCTTCACGAGCAGTGGAGGTTCGAGGTTTCTGATCCCGACCTCCTAAAGTACCAGGATGAGGAGGAGGAGATTGTTGTGCTGTTCCAGGTGGCAATGGCATGTGCAGCCCGGGATCCAGATATGCGCCCTCCGATGTCTGATGTACGGAGGATGATTGAAGACCGGCGTGTTTCTGGCGTACGGAAGAATGGGGCCTCACAGTCAAGACCACAACTGCAGCCCGACCAGGTCGATGAAGTAAGCGAGCATATGTCTGCTGCAAGGTGAGTTGGTCTACAGAATGCCAAAACTACTATTGAAATGTCTGGCTGCTTTACGAACACATTTAGCAGTATGCAATCAATTTAACCTTCTACTATGTCCACTAAATTCTAGTTGAAAACAGAGGATACTGATGCCAAACGCCAAAGGGAAGTGAGAAAGGTAGGAGAACACAAAAGTTTGAGGATAAATTCACGTATAGGAAAAGAAAAAGAGGAGGAGAATGCCTGACTTTTTCTAAATTTATCGACTTTTTACCCTCTGCAATCACTTAAGAAATTCCGGCATTTTTTTTCATTTCCTTTAGTTTCTCCACATCAAACTGCGTTCAAGCAGCCATTAGTTTGCTGACTCGGGATGTTGCCTATGTCAAACACTGACTTCACATCCTTGGGTTTTGACTAAATCGCCTGACCATTCTATTCATCTAAAGGTGTTAATGCAGCAACAGATTTTTCGAAATTTAAATTAGCATAGATTTAACTAAGATATATACTTTCTCTTGGCCTGCACCTATCATTTTTCTCCACAAAAAAGTGCATGATACTAGATGCTTGATTTGAAGGGTAAGGCTTCATCTCGGTTCACTGTGGCCTAACCTAAGATAATTTTACAGGAATAAGCCAGATGGGCTGTTGGAAGTTTCTGAAAGAGTAAATGGTAAGATTTCTCATCTTTAATATTGGCGGGCTCTGATCATTTGAATTTAAAATATGGACAGGTTCCAGGATTCTAGCAACGCCACTATTTATTCTACCATTCCAGATGCATTGAACTTGTGTTCATGGGCTGTCTAAGTTCGTGTTTCATTGTAACTTCCTCTGTGGACATAAAAGTACACCCACAATAGGAAATTAATGGGAAAGCCTCTTTTACATAGTGAGGAAACAATGTTGTTGATAATGTTTTTGCATGCTTCAACTATAACTGGTATTTCAAGAAGTGCGCAGTATTAAAAAATCCTAAAGATTCTGCCATGTTACTCTGTAAAATTATATCGTAAATTCAGTCTCGGTATATTGTTTCTTCTCAATTTGACTATGATGTGGGACTCTAGATCTGCTGACATCAAGTACAGATTCAGAAGTCTAGGACAGAAACAAGTTTGTTTTCCTGCAGAAGTAGCATAACCGTTCATGGAGGCCTATTGCGAATAACTCCTTGCCTCTAGTGAACAAATTATGACCATCTAGCCAATTGGCACATACAGTACCTTCCTCAAAAATTAGTTGTTCCCTTGCCAGTTCACTTAACTTTGAATTCCAACCAAGTACAATTGTGAGTCCACTTCTAGTATCCCTCATCTAGAACCCGTATCCCAGGCCATTTTTAGTTCTTATATCACTTTGTAGTGAGACTGCTTACTCTTCTATGGAGCTTTCTAGATAAGAAAAAATTCCTGCAACTGGCACTTTGTTAAAATCTAAATGATGTTAGGGTATAACAATATAAGAAATTGCAATGGAATAGTAATTTCTTCATTTTGAAAGGAACCAACTAGTAAATGGTGGTATGAAAACCTTTAAAATGTTCATTTGCTGAGGATCCTCATGAGCTCGTATTTGCCCTAAAACTCAGGGAATCCCATTCGTTAGTTGACTCATCAGCTCTAATCATCTTGCACCTCAATGTAACTTGTAAGCGATCTGCAATTGAAGTCACTCTTGTGCAAGTTCATGAACATTGATTAAGGGTTTGCATGTTTAGAAACCGGACAATGTACCAGCTCATTGTCACGATTTTGCACGTATTTTTCATGTGTTCTTCATTTTCCATCACAATTCTGCAAGGTGTCTTATGGGATGTAATTTTCATCTGCAGCCCCCTCTGCACAGGGTCCAAACATTGATCCACAACATGGCCCCGCATTGGATGGGTATGGTCAGCCATCTCTACTGTCCGATCACACATCTTCTTTTCCTGGACAAGTCCATTCATCATTGTTGCCTCCTCCTCCTCCTCCTCTTTCTGCTGCTGCGGTTTCATCAACTTCTGTATCGTTGTTTGGCATAAATTCACTGAAATATTCTTCCACTTCCCCTCCTAGTTCCCTTTCTCCTCTTAATGTCCCGCCATTGCTGGAGTCAACTTTGCTCAATGAGAAAAAAGAGATGAATCCACAAAATGATAAGTTGGTCTTCGTAGGCAATCCACTGATGTCGTTTAGTTTCGAGGAGTTTTTGAATGGTAATGCGGAGGTTCTTGGGGAAGGGAGCATCGGGACATCTTACAAGGTAGTTTTGAAGGAAGGGACAACGGTGGTGGTGAAGAAGCTAAGGGATTTGGCTTCATCTACAGAGCAATTTAAAGAGCAGATGGAAATGCTTGGAGCAATGGATCACGAGAACATAATTCCTTTGAGGGGTTACCAGGGAAAGTCACTGTTGTATGATTACTTGCCCATGGGAAGTTTATCTGCACTTCTACATGGATTCAGAGAAACAGGAATGAGCCCGCTAAGCTGGGAAATTAGGCGTGCCATTGCACTTGGAGCTGCCCGGGGAATAGAGTACCTACATTCTCAAGGTCCCAATGTCTACCATGGAAGCATCAAGTCATCCAATGTCCTCCTCACGGCAACATATGATGCACAGGTTTCAGATTATGGCCTGAACCAACTCAAGACACCTTCCATTCACCCTGCATCAGAGGTCGCTGACTGCCAAAAGGCAGATGTGTATAGCTTTGGGGTGTTGCTTCTGGAGCTTCTGCTTGGGAAAGCACCTACTAATAGTTTCAACCTTCCCAGCTGGGTCCATAGCACGATTCAAGAGGAGCTGGACGGGACCATTGATGTTTTCGATCCCGAGCTCCTATCATACCAGCATGTAGAGGAATTAACAGGGCTGCTGCATGTGGCAATGGTTTGTGTAGCCCAATGTCCTGGTATGCTCCCTTCAATGTCTGAAGTGCGGAGGATGATTGAGGAGTTGTTTATTCCTAGTGTTCTGAGTGACTGGGACTTGCAGCCAGACCAAATCAATGAATTGAGCCATGACACGTCCACTTGGTAAGTTGTTTTAGCGGTCGCCAATATTCACAATGGGTCATCTGGCTTCTAAGGATCACATTTGGCAAACATAAAATCAATCCAATCTTTTAGAATAAACACAGACAAATCAGTTACAGAGGTGTCACTATCAAACCTATGAAGAGAAGTGAGCCAGATTGCATCTTTTATGCACTCTCGAACAGTAGCAGCTTCAAGGCCCATCAATTACACTAAAAAGTAGAAGTACTAATAATGGTAATTGCCTATTAATAATACTTCATGAATAAAAAGAAGCCTCCCTCATGAAATTAATGAATAAAGAGCTGTCCCTAGGTAATAATTGTGTATCAGTCCATCAAAAACTGCATAATATGTCAATTATATACTGAAGACAGATGACCTTTCTCATTGTTTCTCATTTCTTTTCTCTAGTGGTGATATGGGTGTAAGCTAATTAGCAAGCAACCTGAAAAAAGAAGAGAGAAGTGTATATAAACTATTTTGAGATGCTCGTTTGTAAGGATATGATCCATCTTAGATTCTTAGTACACTGTAGTACAGTATCGCCTCACTTGGGAGATTCTTTCACAGGAAACTGCCAGATGAAGCTTTGAGTGTTTCCGAAAATGCTTACGGTAAGCTTTTATATGCTCAATATTTTCTGGTTTGCTAATATCGAGTGAATCATTACATGTCAAGGATCCTTGACACTTTCGTTTGCACTTGGCCGGTACTAATGACTGCTAGTTTTGTATTTTGAAACATCAAAGAAGGTACTTCCAGAAAATGAGAATTAATAGAAAGTCTCTTTGATTCGGTATGAAATATTGAACCTTATTATGATACTTTGAAGTGCTAGTGCATAAATCTCAGAGTAATTTGGAGAGCATGTGTTTTCCTGTTTTGTGGGTTAGGCCCACAAGGGTCAAGTGCACATTTCAAAGTCTGATAAGAAACAACTTTGTTTCCCAGAAGTCTGATTTGTGATTGGAGGTGCATGTGAAAAACTGTCTGCCTCTTGTCAACGAACCATGATTAGCAAGCCAAATGGCAAACCACTCCAGCGCTGAAAATATGATTTTTTGGGTCATTGCCTGTCACTATCAAGTAATTTCAACTACTAACTGTGAGTCACCAATAGTATCAGCCAGCTAATATCATGTTGCTTGCCATGTTTAATTCTTGTCTTAGGATTCTCAGCTTAGCACAGAGATATACCTATACAGAAAGAAAACTCACTTAATAGGTCCATGGCTGCATAAGATAACAAACCTTGAGCAGCTGCTGCTTAGCCTCGGTTGTCTTCTGACCCCATAAATAATCAATTTGACCAACTCATGGTGGGACCAACAGACATGCATGCCTACTTCGCCAGGGGTTGCTTGCTCCTTGTTGAAGGTCTTTCTCTAGACGCACTCCATTGGGTGTTTCCTTGTTAGATCTAATGGATTTTATGGGCACTAGAAATTGTCTTGGAATAAATTCTCTCTTCATTGTGATTTTAACAAGTTAGTAAAAGGATATAAACATTTGTAGGAATTTAATTTTGAAAATCCTTAGAGCTTTTGTCTATCCTACAAACTCAGGGAATCATGTTCCTCAGTCGATTCATTAGCTTTCAGGAAGTATGGATCGTGCTGCAGCTGTGTAAAAGACCTTTTTCACTCACTTATCTTCTGCAAGTTTATGAACTTGTATTTTGACTTGGTTGTTAACTGACTTTGAAATTTGCTAGGTCAGAGGCCGTGATTCTGCACATATATTGTGTTTATATTATTTTACCTCATGATACGGCGTTGTTTCTTAAAGGGTACTGCATTTCAGGGGGTCATATGAGTAATTTTTCTAAGCCAAAAAGCAAAAAGTTCTTGCTGACAGATGCCTCCTGTTAACAATGTCTCAATTTATACATGTATATGTGGATGCAGTGTCTGACAAAGCATTCATGTGGGCGAATAATCTGATGCTTGACTTTGAAACTGAGCTATTTGGGATCTGCAAAGAATTTGGGGCAGAGGTATTGCTTCATTGGTATACTAAGCATCTGTGGTGTTTATATTGCTAGAGAGGTCATTCATCCTTTTCTCATTTGTGAGTAGATTACTTCCTTGCAAATGGATGCTGCTACTTCTGCCACTCCGGTTGATTTTCCCAATGATGAGGAGGAAAAAGAGAATCAAATAGCAGAAAGAACAAATAAGATTGAACTCCAAAAACTGCAGGCCGGAGACCAAGCATCCTACTCTATTATACCTTCTAGAGATGCTAATATGAGTATTAAAGAGAACGAAGCTCAAGAACTGCCTATACGGTCCAATACTGGGTCAACCTCAATTCTGCCACTAATGCCACCTCCCAAGTTAGAAGCAGCAGTTCATTCAGCTGAGGATGGATCTTGGGCTAGTTCTGGCACACCTTCAGAATCTGCATGCCCTTCGCTGAATCAAAACTTTGATTCACAATGTGGCATCACATTGGACAGGAATGGTCAGTCCCCCATATTGTCCAACCTCACATGTTCCTTGTTGTCTTCTTCAGGACAATTTCAGTCATCATTAATTACTCTTCCTCCTCCTCCTCCTCCCCCTCAATCCTCTGGGGCATCATCATCAAATGCTATTTCATCTGATCCCCCAGCCAGTGCCCCTTCTCCAACCCTGCTTGTTTCAACTCTGCTAAATGAAGAAGAAGTGCTTGACCTACCAAATGATTATGGGGCTCAGATGGAACAATTGGTGCCTTCTTTCCAACAGTATCAATATGCAAGTTTTGCAAGAATGATCATTAAACCACCAAAACTGCAGGCCGTCAAACAGCAACTATCCACTTCTTTGGCAATGTCTCAAGATATCACCTCAGGTAATAAATTCAAAATAGCATTTTACTCTCCATAGTTTTAAAATTTTCTGCATCCAATTTGTGCTGTTGAGTGGATCATTTTCTGAAGAATTCTGAACTTAGAGAACTATCTAATTAGTTCATCACAAATTTATGAATTCAAAGTTCTGCCCACTAGGTCCACCTATCATCTGAGAGAATTCTACCATTTGGTGAGGGGTAAAATACACAAACTTGGAGCCAACAGATCAGTCTCGATGACTTTTATATATTTAGTTATTGTTATCACTGGATAATTCCTTAAATTGTGTGAGAAATGTGTAATAGCATTATCATTGAGTAGAGCATTTTCGAAACAACGGTTGATAAAATTAATCCGGAAACTCCACTATGAGGTCATTTAGTTTCTAAGTTAAATTGCCATATCAATAAAAATCAACTGATGTTTAATGACTTTTCCCCTTTGAAATGACATACTGATGAGTGAGTAAATTGCTGCCAAATCTGGGTACAACAAATGAGAAAATCTTAACAGCCTTTTTTCTTATACCATTAGACCTCCATTGCATTATTCAGTTTTTCTTTCACAATTTTCTTACTTAACATGGTCCAACTGAAGTTGATGGATTTACCTGCATATTTTTTGTGTATTTTACATAGTAACCATACTAAATAGGTGATATCTGGAAACAAAATTCTTTTTAACTGTCCTGTTCTTTAAATGGTTGTTATTGCAGTTATTGTTGCTTTTTGCATTTTTCAGTTCTTCCTTTCCATACTAAATCAAGTGGTGCTCTCATCAGTTTACTCCAAAACAAAACAGAGGTTTATTGAGATATCTTGTATGGTTCAATGAATTGTATCCTCTTTGTTGTGTCTTGCTGGGTAAACATTAAACAGGTGTAAAGACACAGTTTCCAAACGGGGAAGAAGGAATAGCACCTGTATCAGAAAAGGAATTTGAGGTCAATTCTATCGGTGGCTGTGCATCCCTATCGCCCAGAAACGGCAGTAATGTTAAAGCCACTGCTGCTACACATAACCCAGCACAGCTTCCAGAAACGATGTTGCTGCATCTGGAAGAACCTTTCCAGATGGAAGACTCACCATCATCAACCTCCATGTCATCTGGATATGACTACGATGTTTTCTTGAGTTTTAGAGGGCCCGATACCAGATCAGGCATTGTTGATTTCCTCTATACCAGCTTATTAGCTGCTGGTATCCACACATATAGAGACAATGAAGAACTAAGAGTAGGAGATGAGATTGGTCCTGGGTTACAAAAAGCGATCTGCCATTCACAAATTTCAATTCCCATCTTTTCCAAGGGCTATGCCTCTAGCAAATGGTGTCTGAATGAGTTGGTCCAAATGGTGGAGTGTAGGAAAACAAGGAGACAGAAGATCATGCCCATTTTCTACAATGTTACACCATCTGAGGTCCGTCATCAAACTGGCTTTTACGGAGAGGCCTTTGCTTCGCATGAGAAACAATTTGACAATAAGGTTATTAACAAGTGGAAGGCTGCTCTCAAGGAGGCTGGCAAGCTAAAGGGATGGGACAGTGATTGGGCGACCAATAGGTAATTGATTTTGCGGCTTGTTGCTAGTATAGCTTTCAGTCATTGCTTAACATTCTTTAAAGTTTTTCCTTGATTTTCTAATTCCTCTTCTTTTTCCCTTTGATACCATAAGGCACGAAGGAGAGCTCGTAAAACTGATTGTCCATAAGGTTGTGGATGAGTTGAAAAAGGCTTATTTGCTAGTGACCGACTGCTTGGTTGGAGTTGAAAATCATGTGAAAGAAATCAATAGAATGATGTGTGGAGATTCAGAGGACACACGCATTCTTGGGATCTATGGTTTGGGGGGTGTAGGGAAGACTACTCTTGCCAAAATCATCTACAACCAGCTATCCCATCGTTTTGAAGATTGTTGCTTTCTTTCTGCTATCAAGGAAACTTCAGAGCTAAAGGGTATCGAATGTTTGCAAAATCAGCTAATCTCCGATATTCTCAAAAGGAACTGGACTACGATCAGTAATGTGGATGAAGGAATGAAGACAATTAAAGAAAGGTTGTCTGGCAAAAAGGTTCTTGTTCTACTCGATGATGTTGACAAAAGGACTCATTTGAATTCACTTATGGGAAAACCTGCATGGTTTGGTTTAGGAAGTAGGATTATTATAACTAGCAGAAACAAGGATATTGTTGATGTTCCTGAGGTTGCCTGTACTTATGAGCTTGTGAGCATGGACTTCAATCAATCTCTTCAACTTTTTTGCAATCATGCTTTTCGAAGTGATTATCCTCCGGATGAATATGATGCTTTCTCCACAGAAGTAGTCAAAACTACAGGAGGTCTTCCTCTTGCTCTTGAGGTAACAGGTTCACAACTATCAGGAAAAAGCAAAGATGTTTGGGATGTTACATTGAAGAAGTTGAGAAAAGTTCCTCATGAGGAAGTCAAGAGAAAGCTGAAAATAAGTTATGATGCTTTGGATGATTCGCAAAAACATATCTTCCTGGATATTGCTTGTCTCTTTGTTGGATTTGATATAAGGATTGTAATTCACATGTGGAACAAAACCAATCTCTTCCCAGGTGAAGGCCTTCGTGTCCTTCAGCAGTTGTCTTTGATAAAATTGAAAGAAAATAAGCTGTGGATGCACAATCAGCTAAGAGACCTTGGTAGAGACATTTTTCGTCGAGAATGTAACATGGAATTGGAAAAACAGACCAGATTGTTGGATCATGAGGAAGCTTTGGACGTTCTAATGAAAAAAAAGGTACCATTGAATTTCTGTTATTTGGTCCCCATCAAACTGACTAAGTTCATACTTTTCGCTTTAATTGTGTGCTTAATATCCAAGAGGAGTTATTCTTAAGCCTTTTTCGTAGCTGTCATAGCTTATTCAACTGTTAGACTGATGCTCAAATATTCTTTCCAAGTTTTGGGGAAAATTATACTTCTTTCAAAAATTAATTTTAATAGAGATCATGTGCTTTCCCTTTTGTTTTCTTGCTAGCAGGGATCCAAAAAAATTGAGGCTCTTTCCCTTAAGTTTGACAATCAGTTGCAATGCTATTATGCAAACCAAGAATTTGAGAGGCTATCAAATCTGAAATACCTTGAAATGTGGGTCGTCCTGGAAAACTGGCCTTCAAATGATTTTGCAGCCAACATACAAAAGCGTCCGCCTATGCTTTCCAAGTTGAGATGGCTTTCATGGCATCAATTTCCTCTGGATATTAAACTGATCAACCTTTCCATGATGAACATAGTCATTCTTGATCTATCATGGAGTAAATTTTCAGAAAGTTGGGATGGTTGGACTCACATCAAGGTAAGATTATTATGTAATAGACACAGAATGTTTCTGTGGCTGCCTCCTCTTATCTGATCCATGATTTCATAGTTATATGATTGCTCTTTTACAGATGGCAGGGAATTTAAAAGTTTTGAACTTGACTGGTTGTGCACACTTGCATAGAACTCCGGACTTCTCGGCAAATGTAAACTTAGAGCACTTAATCCTCGAAAACTGTGCAAGGTTGGTCCAAATTGACATATCTATAGGCCATTTGACGCAGTTGGTTTTTTTGAACTTGAGGTTTTGCATTAAACTCCACAAGTTGCCAGAAGAGATATGTAACCTAGAATCTCTAAAAGAACTTATCATTGACGGGACTTCTATAAGAGAGATTCCAGAAAGGAGAGGGATGAAAATGCTGGAAACTCTCAGTGCTTGTGAATGTCTATCACTAAACAATTGCAGATCAATTGGTAACTTAACATCGATATTGAGGCTTTCTTTGGAAAATGTTGAAATTACTCAACTTCCTCCAGAAATTGGAGAGCTCGTGAAGCTTGAGTACTTGTCTTTAAGTAAGTGTAAGTTGCTAAGGAGACTTCCAGACTCGATTGGTAATTTGGAATCACTAATCCTGCTAAATCTATCTTACACGCATGTTGAGGAGCTGCCTGATTCACTCGTGAAGTTGAAGAATTTGAAAGTTTTAAGGATGTATGGTAGCTCCATAAGAATCATACCTAGTTCAGTTGGGATGTTGGAGAAGCTGGAAGAGATAGATGCTGAGTTCTGTTGGTGTTTGAAGGGGGCAATTCCTGATGGTATTGGGAGGTTATTATCTTTGAGGGTCTTGAAACTTTCGAACACTAGAATATATCAAGTACCAAGACTACCTGAAAGCCTGATCAGTGTACAAATTTCCACTCAATCTATGACGACACTTCCTGATCTATCAAACCTGATAAATTTAATAGATTTGGATTTAGACATTCAAGAAGTTCCATTGGCCAAAGAGGATTCTATTTTTGTGGAATCATCTCAGCTTGTACAGTATCCATCACCATGGTGGATTGGACAGTTATGCAATCTTGAGTCTTTGAAGTTGTCATGTGACACCATAGCTGCTCTCCATAAAGATATTGGTCTTCTTTCTCAGCTTAAGAAACTTGAACTTCTTTGCTCTAACTTACAGTTCCTCCCTAGCCTTCCGTCAAATTTAAGATGCTTGCTGGTTAAATCATCTCAATCAATGGAAACATCTATAGATCTATCAGAATTGAAGGAACTATCAGAATTGAGGATTGATTCTTCAGCAGTAACAGGTATTCAAGGCCTTTATGATTTGGAGAATCTCAAAATTTTGGACTTTAGAGCACTCAATTCACTTGAGAGATTACCTGATATATCGAACTTGAAGAAGCTCAGTGAGCTGCATTTAGAATACTGTCATAATCTGATCGATGTTCAAAGTATTAGCGGCTTGGGGAATCTCAGAACTTTGAAGCTTATAGCAATTCCATTGCTAGAGGGATTACCTGATCTCTCAAACTTGAAGAAGCTCACTGAACTTCACCTTTGGGACTGCCATGGTCTAACTGAAATTCCAAGCTTTGAGGATTTGGAGAATTTGATAATGTTAAAGCTAGGTGAACTTCCTCTGCTTGAGAGATTGCCAGATTTATCGAACTTGAAAAAGCTCACAAAACTACATCTAGGACAGTGTCAAAATCTCGTGGAGGTTCAAGGAATACTGGATTCATTGGAAGACTTGTGCATAGAAGGGTGCAAATCTTTGGTTGAGGTGCCTGATCCTTCAAGTTTCAAGAAACTGAAGTCTTTACACATACATGATTGTGAGAAGTTACATGTTGACAAGATTCGCTTCTCGGACCTTGAGTTACCTGACAGGGCACATGAAAATTCGACATGCTTGATACTGAGTAAAATAGGCTTCTGTGTTTGTCAGCTGGGTAAGGAATTTTTTTTGCCGTCTTTTTCGTCCTAACAGTGTACTTCCTGTCATAAGTTAATTTAAGCTTATTGAGAGAAGTCGATCATCATCAGAACTCAGGCCAACATCTCCGTCTACTTTCTTTTCTGGGTTTTTTTTTTGGTCAAAATTTCTGGCTCATAATGGTACTAGTTTATCTTCAAAGGTGAGGATGCAAACACAAATGAGTGCCAAACCTTAAAATGGTTTTTGCAAATATTCCTAAGACTTACCATAGCATTATTCAATTGCTTGCCGAAAACTTTTGTTTGATTTTTCATTTTATAGCCACGTATCAATTTTTTTTTATATCTTTTATCAATTATAGATGTTGGTTTGTTTCCGGATTGACCTAGGGATAAACTATAGATCTTTAAAAAATTACAGAGACCATTTTGAAAAAAAAATTAGGGACGATTTTGAATTTAGTGCAAAAGTAAAAGTATCAATGATGGATTTATCCTTTTTAACATGCACTAGAATTCTGCTTAAATTAATGGATATTTGCAATTTTAATTGTTAAAATTCTAAATATCTTATTTGATATCTAAGTAATAAAAGACATCATATCGACTAGTGCTTTCGGAACATGTGAAGAAAATAAATTATATTTAGTTAAAGTTGGAGCTGAGAAAATATTGGTTCAAATTGTCGTCACATCGCAGTTTAGTTTGACTCAATGATTGCCACATGGCATAATTTTGCTATTTGGCTCACGTTAGACCTTAATGGGATAAATGCACTTGAAGTCATAAAATTTATCGAAAAAATGTAATTGAGTCATACAACTTTTAAAAAGTGCAATAGTCCTAAAATTTATCAAATTTGTATAATCAAGTCTTTTTGTTAACACCGTCAATTTGGCTTACGGAAAACGCTGACGTGGCATTTTTATTATTTTTTTTTCTTCTACATTGTAGCTTTTCGTTATTTTCTTCTCAAAATCTTATCTAAATTAGATTAAAAAACTAAAAAATGCTAAAAATTTATTTTTAAAAAAATCAAACTAAAAATAAAAGAGCAAAGCCCTCTTCAGAGGGGCACTATCGTTGCCTATAACTAACGAGGTTAGGCAGAGGTCACTTGCCCTCCCAACCCTAGGAGAGGGTGAGGCCTCGATAGCCCTAGGCAACGGCCAATAAGGCTCACCCAAATCTGGGCGATTGGGTGATGCAAGCCCTTGCTAGCCCCAAGTGAGGCCTTGTTGGCCCTAGGCATGGGCTGGTGAGGCTCGTCCAGGTTTGGGTTATAACGTCTCGAATTTCCATAAAATTTGAACCTCGCATTTGTATATAAATTAACTTCACTTTTGATAAATAACTAACTTATCCTCAATTGTGCAAATAATTTAACTTTAACTAATATACATCAAAACCTCCTGTACCATGTAGAAACCTATCGCCACTTTCGTTGTGCACTCCGATTCTTACTAGTGATCTTCAAAAGCGTTGATCTAATGCCCCTGAACTCCTCACCTGACAAATCTGTAAAATATATTGGGGTGAGCCTAAGCTCAATAAATGAATTCTCTAGGTATAAGGTAGATCAACGCTTAGAGGAATCACTATAATTAGAGAAAGGCCTTTCACTATCTATATAAATATAACCGATTCTTAATTAATCCTGTATTCATAACAGAATAATACTCGAGAAGGACTATACGCATCATGTATGATTCAAGCACTCGTTGTCCAACCCACGTGCGACATGTTAAACATTTCATCTTCTATGACCATGCATCATAATATACATCAAAATCTACCTCTTCAACCATATATTCAAATTGCTCATCACATTCCCACATTAGTAGCAAGGACATCAACAAAATGACGTGATTTCAAGACAAGTCCATGATTATTTCATTCTACAAGTGAGGAAGTAAATGCATTGCCTTTTCTATCATGATATGACGATAGTAATCATTAATAACATTGCATAATATTATTCATTAAATACAAGTGAATGGCATATCATTTCATAATGCACAAGTATCATCATAGTAGCTCACCAATATACACAGGTGAGTTCATATTCATCACTGGCCAGAACCATCTCAAGTAACAAGGCATCATCACCACCAATTCGTGAGGAACGAAATTATTCATACCCTTTGCCACGCCTCAGCCTATTCATCATGAGTGTTCTCTACATCAGCGAAGATAAATACGCCATCCGCATGATGATGATCATTTCTTAACATTATACTGTGGCTATACAATCCATGTCATATTATAACTATACAAGTCATGTCATCATAAGATTTCATGTCATTTAAACCTTGTAGAGAACCGTCTCACACGGTAAAATATCTGGCTAACTCCAAAGCCTCATCTATATACTCATATAATGGAATTTGCTCAGTGGCAAATAGGTCATGGCAAAGGTCTTAATCACATGGCATCATTTACACATATTTCATAACACACATAACAATTGACAATATGAACATCGATAACTCAAAGAATCGACCATATGATTAATCGGTAATACTTAGTATTTCGGTAACTTAGTCAAATTACAAAAATATTATGATTATCGAATCTAGTTTTGCCATTTCATATCTTCACTTAATCAAGACATATTAATTAAATTAAACACCAAGAGCCATTTATTTTTCATCTAAAACATACAAGTATTTTATTTACACTATGGGCAAGCCACATATTTTATAAAATTGCCAAAATAGCGCACTTCCAATTTAATTACACAATTAGGTCCAGTTTTGCATAGTTAGATACTTTGTCTAGATTAAGCAATTAGTTCTAAAAATAACTTAACCACCTATCATAATAAGGTTCCTCCACTGTGAACAGTCCCCAGAACTTTCAGTATTTAGAAATTCGCCACTCAACTTGGTGAAATTACAAATTTTCCCCTAAAGCTTATAAACTCATTTTTTAAAATCGGTTTGATTTCCTTTAATTAATATTACTTAAAAACCCACTAAATGACACTAAAATTCATAAAATAACACAGTTCATAGCCCCTCTTCATTTCTGTAAATTCGAAATTGCCCCATACCTTGACAAGAAAAATACCAAAATACTCTTTTTATGCCTAGTTTTACCATTTTCTTATTATTTCCCATCTAAGGTGCAACAAAACCATTCGGGTATTCTTTCAAACACCTTTTAGGTATGCATTAAAGATTTCAATATGGACAAGAAATCACTATAACTCTAATTGTAAATCTTGGAACCTATTTGCACTTAAGATCAAATTTAAACTAAACTAACAAACATAACCAACCAAGTTAAGAGTATTAAGTAGATCAGTCTAACTTAACCCCTAGAGTTTTCACTTACTTTGAATGGGATCTTGAACAACCAAAGCCGTTAATCACTTTGTAAGACTCTTGAAAGTTGAGATTAAAATCACAAATTAATAAGATAGTTGGAGGTTGATGGAAACTTCGAATTGGAAAAAGTTGTTTCGTTCATGGAAGATGGGGAGATGAAGCAATTCTTGAAGAGGAAATTGGAGGGGGTGATGTCTCGGCCAAGAAAGGGGAAAGAGGGTATTCTTTTCTTTTCTTGTTCTTAACTTCACTAGTAATGATTGTTACAAACCTTGGTTAAGTTAAAATGTCATGACTGATGTCATTTTGAAGACTAAGTTCAATGGCACAAATACAAGCATGTGGGGTAAATAGCAAGTCTAGAATCAAGAGAAGTGTTCAAGTGAAAGGGTGACAAGCGACTTACTTTGGTTGATTTAAAAAAGAAGATATTTGATGCTTTGTCAAGATAGTTTGCAATTCTTGAAAGACACAAGAAAATCAATGCCCGTTCTGAACATCGATAAGTCAGAAAAATCTTTTAAACTCAGTGAAATTATCTGCAAAAGCTATCAAACATTAGGAAAATCTCAACTTAGTGAATTTTAACTTTGAAAATTATTCGATAAATATTTCAGAGCATATCGATCCTTGCCAACAATTACAATGGCGATGTGTGGTTCACCTCGCTTTGTATAATCAACCTATGTACAAATGCCCAGTAATTACATCATAATGGAATCACATTCCGAAAAATCACAAATACATAAAAACATTTTGCTCTCGCGCACAATAAATTCGATAACCCAGCTAGGATTTCTACTTGTGACAATTATTGTTTTCATTTCCTACATATTAGTAATTGATGTAGGAATTTCTAAATGTCACATGGGTCAAGGTAGCCCATATCCCCTAGGCAATGGGCGGCGGCGGTGCCCTTTGGGCAAGGGCCCTGTCGTTCTTTTATTTTTAGTTTGGCTTTTAAAAATTTTACCCTTTTATTTTTTTTAATTTAAGTGATATTTTATGAAGAAAATAATAAAAAAATGTCATGTCCGCATTTTTCGTTAGTCAAACTAACAATGTTAATGGAAGGAATTGCTTGCATCAATTTGAAAATTTTTATAACTTAATTGCACTTTTTGAAATTTTTAAAACTCAATAGCACTTTCATAATAAGTTTTAAGACTTCTAGTACACTTATTTCATCATTTAATTATTGGTTTGTCGTAATTAAACTTCTCTTTGATAATTCATTCTAAATTTTAAAAAATGGACAAATGAAAATAGTACACTTATTATTTTTTTTCTTACCAAAAAAAAATGTCGTTAAATAATATAGTTTATTTTCAACATTCTTAAATGCATTTTTAAATGATATGTTTTTATATCGAATGATATAATTAATTGATGTCTAGTTTAGCATAGTTGGTTAGAACATCATGGGATTTTCAATTAAAAAATTGGAGGTCACATATTCGATTTTCACGTATTAGATCAAGGCCACCTACACAAATCTAAGACCTAAACTTAACCGGTCATCTAAATCTCGTGCCACCGTGAGCGCTTCTCGATTGTCACGAGGCTGGGGGACATTTACTTTTGTCTTTGCATAAGGATAAATTGTTATTTTTAGGTTGAGATTTTGTCTAGAGTTGCAAGTAATTAATTTTGGGAAGTGAATTATCAAATTCATATGAGTGCAAAACTTGGAGATGGTTTTCACTTTTATTCCTAAATTTTATGGCCATATATGTAAAATTTTATGTTTCTTCAATGAATTATTGACACGCCTTAGTTGTTTTGGCTTATTTGAGGGATTATACCAGAGTCATGCATAAATTTGTTTTTGGATGATTTTTACTTTCTACTTTTTTCAAATCACGCGGCACAAACGCCGTGACTTTGTTTGATTTCAAGCATCCCAAACTTTCAAAGCATCTAAATGTTGACACGTAGTTAGATTCGCATGAACCTATTTTGATAAACTTAAATAATATTTTTTAAATTGTCCCAAAAGAGTAAGAATACTTACATCTTAATTTTTAAAAGTCCAAACATAATAACCTCCAAAGTTTAGAAATAAAGATAATGATTAATACTATGAAAAACCCTAAATTGATATATCTGTGAAAAATTTATTCCAAACTAATTTTTTTACCACTAAAACCTCTAAATTGATATATTTTTAACAAATTTACCTTCCATAGTTTTTATTAAATTAAATTAATATCACATAAAATCACAAACTGGTACATATATAATAAACGAAGAGTAAAATCTTAAATTAGTGCACTCATCAATTATTACATGTCATCCATTTTAATAATTTAATAGTAATTTATTATATATATACTAATTTAAAATTTTAATAATTAAAAAATTAATTTAATAATTTTCGTCATACTAACCCAAAACATGAACCCTCTCTAGAGTAAGCGATGTCTTTAATTCCTTCGTTCCCGTCCTCCCTCGATTTCTCCCCCAAAGCCCAAAAGTCAAAGCTACGAGGTTGTCCAAAGTCTTAAACCCTCCGCATCTCTCTCTCTCTCTCTCTCTCTCTCTCTCTGCAGCAAGGCACGACGGCTCCGGGGGTGGACGCTGGCGGAGCAAAAGCGGCGACCAGGGGAGCAGCTGCAAGACGACGTCCACGATCTCCAACCTCTGTAAGGTATCCGCATATTTAGCCGGAGAGTTGTTTTGTTTCGGATTTTTTTCTTTTTTTGTTTTGGTTGCAATTTCTGCTGCGGATTTTGCTTGGGTTGTGGGTGTTTCGCGGAAGCTTTATTGGAGGTTTTAAGTTTTAACGATCGTTAGATCTCAGATTCAGTCATTGCAGTTCGCCATCTTGTCATGCACTCGGTTGGGCGTTTTATTTTTCCCTTGGGAATTTCTTCTGTCATCCCAATATTTCCATCAAAGAGTGTGGATTTGGTTGTACTGGTTTAAGGGTACATGATGAACTGGTAGTTGATAGTTTCTTCGGGTCTGAAAAAAATCTCGTGCTCGATAGTTCGATGAAACGTGAATTGAAGGCTAGAAGGTGGTGTAATTCTGCTGATCATTCTCTTAACCGAATGTTGACAGATCCCTGGTCTTTAGCCTAATATTTTTGGACCCTTTTAGTGGGAGGTAAGTGAACAGGAGCTATAATTTGGTTGTGCGTCTTGTTTAATTTCGCAGAATTACTTGAAAGATGCCTCCGCAAAAGATTGAAAGTGGACACAAAGACACGGTCCATGATCTGGCGATGGATTACTATGGTAAGAGACTGGCCACAGCGTCGTCGGACCACACTATTAACATTGTTGGAGTCAGCAACTCGGGTTCTCAGCATCTTGCCACCCTGACCGGCCATCAAGGACCCGTTTGGCAGATATCTTGGGCTCATCCGAAGTTCGGGTCTTTGCTTGCTTCATGCTCGTATGATGGACGGGTCATCGTATGGAGAGAAGGTAATCCAAATGAGTGGACCCAGGTGCACGTATTTGAAGAGCACATATCATCGGTCAATTCCATCGCTTGGGCTCCTCATGAGCTTGGCCTTTGTCTGGCTTGTGGTTCTTCCGATGGGAATATTTCGGTGTTCACTGCTAGACAGGATGGTGGTTGGGATACTTCAAGGATTGACCAGGCTCATCCGGTCGGGGTCACCTCCATGTCGTGGGCTCCGTCGACTGCCCCTGGTGCACTTGTTGGATCTGGCATGACGGAACCTGTTCAGAAGCTGTGCTCGGGTGGTTGTGATAACACCGTGAAGGTGTGGAAGCTCTACAATGGGGTCTGGAAGTTGGACTGTTTTCCGGCGCTTCAGATGCACACTGATTGGGTGAGGGATGTTGCTTGGGCACCCAACTTGGGCCTTCCGAAATCAACTATTGCGAGCGCGTCGCAGGACGGGAGGGTCATCATATGGACCGTGGCCAAGGAAGGGGATCAATGGCAGGGCAAGGTTTTGTGCGATTTTAGGACCCCGGTTTGGAGGGTCTCGTGGTCCCTGACCGGTAACATTTTGGCGGTGGCAGATGGGAATAACAATGTCACTCTGTGGAACGAAGTTGTCGATGGCGAGTGGATCCAGGTTTCAACAGTGGAGCCATAGGATTCGGTTTGTGGGCATCCTGTCGAACTACTTTAGCTGCGCAATGTGCATAAAGAACAATTTGCCGACACCGTCTAACCCGCAAACCTGCTTGGGTTTACTTCATAGATGAATTTTATGTTCTTTTGGGCCAAATAAAGATGCTTTAAACTGTTTTTGCTATGCGGCTGAATGTCATTGTGAATGAAGTTTGAATGATAAATGGCGCCAGACTACTACTCACCGTGTTTTATCAGCCATGCTTTGAACAATACTGTGACCAACTTCGCTAAGATAATTGCTCTCAATGGCTTGTGGATTTGCATTGGCCGTTTACCATTGAAACTTGTATGGCCCACTGCAGATGAACTTCTGAATATGGCCTAGAGGGGTGATCATTTGGAGATACGTGTGTTCCGAATGGAGGTGGTAAGCGGGTGGCTTGACTCGGATGTGGATTGGGTCATATTTGGGTTAGACCAAATTGACCTAATTTAACTGGGGATGGGCACTAGGGGCGGGGCAGGGCCGGGCCGGCGGGGCGTGGCGGGGTTAGGTCGAATATTAAATTTTCAGCAATATTCTCTTATAAGAAATTGGTGAATACATCCCTATACTGACGTATATTTAAGCAATAAATTACAAAAAAAAAAGACTTGCAAATGTCTAAATTTAATATCGACCACACGCGACGTAATAAAAACGAAAGATTGTTTTATTCGACCTGCCAATTTAGTAGTAGTATAAATACAGTTAAAATTATGTTAGAGATATACCAATTAACTTTGGTAGTTTATTTTATTGTTATATGTTGTTAGGTAAAACGGAAATTTATTTTGCATAATATAATTAAGTATACTTTATTATGAAAAGTTGTAACTTTAAATGGATTATTTTTTGATACCGTTAGTTCTATTGATAATCTCTATTTGAAAATTATTTTTCGAATTACCGTCTCTATTATTTAACTGAATATACTAAATATTTATGATAATCTATTGGATATATTATCTGTAGTTATTGTCTATATTTTTCCATGACCGATTGCATCTGGAGGACGAAATGGTGAATTGAGGTAGAGAAGACTGAGATTAACTAAATATGCAGAGAATATATATTTTTGGAAAAGGGGCGGGCCATTCGCCTTCTTTGGGTCGGCCTCTTGCCTATCGCTATGTTTAATCCATATAGAACCACAATTCTTTTGTGAATTTTGAGCCCTCGGTGCATTTGTTAAACACACTATAAGGAAGATATATAATTTTTAATGTAATATTTCTCTTGTGATGTGTGTGATAAATATATTGAAAATTAAAATATTTTTTCTTATTTAATATGAGTGTCCATGAGCAATCATTAACAAGATGCTTCGCATATGATATACCATAATCGATCTATACCAACGTGAGAATAATCAAATCTACCCAAATAACCCACTATGACGTCCTAGAATGTCACGCACGATATGTGTCTTTCCAAATTTTTTTTTACTTATAATTATTAATGCACGCGAAAACATATCAAAGCATTCACAAAATCCCATACAAGTTTAATATCAGACATATGCAACTTTATATATATTATCACCAATTTTACAATACAACATTCAGAAAAAAAAAAAAAAAACATAAATTATGGGAAGGGTCAGGATCACCTAACTATAACATTATACATCTACACCCAAAGCCTGCCTATACACTATCGGACCATCAACTAAAGGTTAACAACTTCACTCGATGATGAGCCATCATCGCCAAAATCTAGAGGATCATTAAAGCCTCTAAGTGGTCCAACCAACTCGCCTCGATATTAACATGCTAAGCGATATAACAATGGAGGATATACATTGGTAATCCCACATTGACCCATATAATGGAAGTACGCTTAGTATAAACTTCTGGTGACCCAGGTATAATTATATCTTCATTACTATAATAGAAAAACACAGGAGCTCCAAAACACGGCAGTAGTGAGGGATTCATCCTACAAATTTGAAAAATAAGGAATGAACCAAGACCCAGTAATTGAAATCTGTAAGTTTAAGGTAGAAAATTCACTCACCACTCAACCTGATATCAATAATAATTATGAATTTAAGACAGTACATAATACATGAATAAAGGTACTACCCTTCCAATCATGACATGTTAGTAAAACGATGATAACATTACATAAAATCAATCACTCATGTGTAAGCAGATGGCATACACAAATATTACATAACATATCATCGATTCTCATATTAGTTCATATTTGTCACTAACCATGGCCATCTTGATTTACAAGTCATCTCGACTAACGAGATATCGTCACCACCAACTCATAGGGGACAACAACATACATACCCATTTGCCACGTCTCTTAGCCTATCCATCACAGGTGTTCTCTAGATTAGTGATAATAAATACACTACCGTACATTCGTATGATATTGGCCATTTCTTAGCATCATACCATGGCTGCACAAGCCATGTCATACCACGACTACACGAGTCATATCATCATATAATTTCATGTCATCTCAACC
The DNA here is from genome assembly GCA_024500025.1 of Syzygium aromaticum. Taxonomy (NCBI): domain Eukaryota; kingdom Viridiplantae; phylum Streptophyta; class Magnoliopsida; order Myrtales; family Myrtaceae; genus Syzygium; species Syzygium aromaticum. The sequence goes on from CM044886.1 coordinate 8,532,246, forward strand.
TTAGAGAGGACCGTCTCATACCATAGAATATCTGGCTAACTGTAGAGTCTTATATATATACTCGTATAAGGGAATTCGCTCAGTGGCGAATAGGCTATGGCAAAGGTTTTAATCATGTAGTATTAAAGATATACAAAATTAATTATATCACTATAAATGCCACATATTTTCATAATTACGAATGCAAACAACTACACGTTAATATCTTGGCATTTCACATAATGTATAAGACAATTGATTAATTATGCACCTTTCAACATAAAAACTTCCTTTTTCTTTTCACCAAGCCAATATCCTTTAGAAGAGAACTTTACAAGTTCTACAACATTAAGCACTACTTCTCCATAATTGATTACCTCATCTAATTTTCATTTTTTTAGAAACGACCATTGATTAAGTTTACTTTTACCACATATATTAGAGATTATTTCTATAATTTCAAATTCTTAGAATTAGAATATTTTCCTAGTAAATTTTTTGTAATTTTAACCTTAACTAATGATTTTCAAGCAACCAAGATATAATAATTAAATTAAAACTAAAGGATATTATTTTGCTCTTTAAAACACACAAACATTTTATTTACACTATAGACACCATATATTTTACAAAATTTTCAAAACTGCCCACTCTTAATTAATTATTACAAATTGCTCCAATTTTGCATAGCTAGACATATGTCCTAATTAAGCAATTATCTCTAAAAAATAACTTAACCACCTATCAAAATGATGTTCCACATGCTGTGAACAGTCCCCAGAACTGCCCCCCTCAACTTGGTGAAATTACAAAATTGCCCCTAAAGCTTATAAACTCTTTTTTTTCCGGTTTGATTTCCTTCAATTAATATTACTTAATAACCCACTTATTAACATTAAAACTCATAAAATAACCCTGCTCACAGCCCCCTTTCATTTCTGTAATTTCGAAATTGCGCCTTACCTTGACAAGGAAAATTACCCAAATACCCTTTTATGCCTAGTTTTACCATTTTCATACTTTTTCCTATTCAAAATGCAACAAACCTTTTAGTAATCTCTCAAAGACCATCCAAGCATGTGAAGAGCTTTTTACTTCAAGCTCAACAATCACCATAGCTTAACATAAAACTATTGAAACTTGCTCACACATAGAGTAAAATCCAAACTAAATAAACAAACAATCAATCGACCAAGCTCAAGAGTACTAAATAAATTATTGTAGCTTAATACTTAGAGTTTTCACTTACCCAAAGTGAAGTCTTGTGACATTCCGAATTTCGACCCATTTTTGAAAATTATAAAATGTGTATTTCGTTAGAGCACTTATAACAAAATCTCGTCCGGAACTGATCACTCCTGAGTTATTTCTTTTTAAATTAGAGATTTCGTTAGAATCACACTCAACCGAATTTGACTGTTATTTGGAACCCAAACTTTGGTGTCGAATTTCTCGGAGTTCTGGAACGAATTTAATTGGATTGTGTCATATTATTGTGGCCAGTCTCGATATTGCCCAGGATATGTGAAAAGTGAAATTTTGACCGGGTGCGAATTTGAATTAATAGACCTCCCTCGTAGTGTGTTTTATTTGATTTCTTTTTGCCCTTTTTCCTATTTATTAACTAGGATTTTTGTTAACCATTAGATTATTTTCGGATTCAAATTGTGACCGTTGGATCACATTTGAGGACAAAAATTGACTTTTGTCCCCCCTCTCTCTCTCTCTCTCTCTCTCTCTCTCTCTCTCTCTCTCTCTCCTTTGTGCCGCACCACCCACCCTCGTGCAATGTCCCCTCCCGCACGTCCCTGCCATGTAGACCTGCCCCCCCTGTCCTCTCTCTCTCTTCATTTTCTCTTCTTCTTCCTTTCTTCCTCCTTGGCTAGATGAGTTCTGCTCCTGCTTCTATTTCTGCTCGCTTGATCGTTGCTCGCCGCCCGACCGCAGCGCGCCGCCGCCATTGCCAGCTAGCTCAACCGCTGCACCGCACTGTCCATCCAACCGCCACCCCAACCGACTGTTCTTTCTCTGTCCTCTGAGCGAGCAACAGCTTGCCACCACGCCTATTGTGACTCGGCGCTACCTAGCCGGCTTGTCTTGCTCTACTCCGCTGCCTACGACGTCGCCGTGCCACCCCTGATTGTCACCTTAGCCCAGCCACCGCCACTCTACTCCACCTAGCTGAGCCGCACCATCGCCCGTCGCCCCTCCGACCGCTAGCTCGTAACTATGCTAGCAACTCGCTTGGTGCTGCTCAGCAGTCCATCGGCCGGCCCTGCGTTGCTAGCCATTGTGCCATGCCATCCCGTTGCCGCCGGCTCACTCCTCCTCAACCCCAACTCTCTCTATATCTTGCCACCGTTGCCCCGACTGACCTTCCCCTCTCCTTATGCACCGCACCGTCGACATCGCCGCCGTTGCTGCCGTCGTTTAGCCGTCCCAGCCAGCTAGTCGGTCAGCCTAACTCGCCGGCCAGCTAGCCCAGCTCGCCGGCCAACCAGCCCATCCACCTGCCCAACTGAATGCCCAATCGTGGCTGAGCCGCTGCCCATGCCCAGGCCTCTGCCTAGCCCGTGGGTGAGTCACCTAGCTCGTTGCCTAGTCGTGGCCGAGCTGCTCAGCCACTCGCCTGTGGCCCAGCCACTCACTTGGTCGTGGCTGAGCCCATAACTTATGTGTCTCGGTCGTTTGCCCGCTACCCTTACCCGTGGCGAAGCCGTCCCAGCCGTGCCCTTGTCGTGCCCAGTCGCTCGCCCGCGTGCTTGGTCGCTTGCCCAACCGTGGCCGAGTATCCTAAGCTGTGGCCAAGGGCCGTGTCGAGCCTTGCTGGCCATTGTGCCCGCAGTGCCCCTACCCGCGCCAAGCCCACTATTGTTCACCTGGGTCGTTTCGAGCTACAGCCGATTTTTCTCAAGCCAAAATCTAGTAAGTGACTCCCTAAACCCTACCTAGTACTTTGTGTATTATTAAACTTATTTAAGAGTTGATTAGTACCGGTTTAGGGGATGAGATGAGGATAGATTGGTTGAATTAAATGTGATCGGTTAGTAGGTTTAATTGTGACGATATTGTGGCATATATAGTGATTGACTAAGATGAAATGATTGGCTGGTTGTCATGGCGTTTGATAGTGATTTTGATATTTGTACGTGGCCGGCTTGAATATCGGGTTGGTGGAATAATGTGGTGAGCATGCCCGAATTTAAATAATACGACTTGTGAAAATGGCGAATTGTGTTGTGGTGCATATGTATGAGAAAAACCCGGATTGATTGGGAGGCTGCCAACCTGAGGTGTGTATTCGCGGGTGTGGCGAGAAAGGCATGAATAGACTTGAGGCGTGTTTACGCGGGTAATTGGAAGGAGAGAAATGTCCTGAGGCGTAGTTACGCAGGACTGAGCTCGGCTTGATCTAAGGGCTGACTTGAGGCGTGTTGACGCAAGTTGTGTGAAAGTGTGAAAGGTCCAGTGAGGGACAGAGTCCAGCTTGACTTGAGGGTTGACCTGTGAAGTGTTGACCTAGGTCGTGGAAAGTTGCTTGGCCACGCATGCGAATCGAGTGTGATTGAATTAATTGAATATACGTGTGAGAATGATGAATTGTGATGTGGTGTATGTGCATGCGAAATGTCTAGTGAGGGACGGAGCCTGAATTGATCGGAGGGCTGACTTGAGGCGTGTTGACGTGGGTCATGCGAAAGTGTGAAATGTCCAGTGAGGGATGAAGCTCGGCTTGATATAAGGGTTGACCTGAGATGTGTTGATGCAGGTTGTGTGAATGTGTTAAATGTCCCATGAGGGACGGAGCCCGATTTGATCTGAGGGTTGGCTTGAGACATGTTAACGCGAGCAATGTGAAAGGACCTAGGAGTCCATGAGAAAATTGCTCAGCCACACATGCGAATTGAGTGTGATTGAATTGATTGAATATGCGTGGTTATGGCATTTGAGTAGTGATGTTATGTTTCTGAATTATTATTACATTATAGTATTTAATTAATATGCAGAGTGGACGTGTAGATTGAGACGAGGTAAGTGCGTGTATGTGAATTATGTACATTACTGGTTAGATTGCATGTCAAGACTTGTCTGGATACGCATTGGCTTACATGGGGTTTAGGATATTACTTATTGAGACTCGTTCTCATGGTTATTATATAATCATTTTCAGATCTGCGACCGTGATTGATTGGAGATGCCACCAAGGTATCTCGGGGATGGAGGATGGGTCAAGTTACCCTGTATTTTGTGTGCCCCTTTTTATAGAGGAGTTAAGCTTACAAACCATCACCCTTTTTTGACAATTGTGATTTGAAGTTAATAACCTGGGTTGTTGTTGTGTATTTGTGAATGCTGTAAGTTATGCCAAGTATGTTATGCATTTACTTAGTTTGTGCAAGTGCTATCCCTTTGTCATTGTTATTTCTCTGTATTGTTTTATTTCGCTTCCGCTTGCGTAGTTCATTTGGGTCGGTGATGCGTCCTGGGACATCGCGTTCAATATGGCTATCGAAGGGGTGTCGCGAGTCCGTCGGGGTTCGGGGCGTGACGAGTCTTCCACAAAGCAAGCCTCTAACCACCTTAAAATCAAAATAGATACTAAAAAAATTAACAAGTCATATTTTTTAGAAAACAACAAAGCTTATTTGATAAAGAAAAAGGAAAGGGAAGTCTATAAATATACCTTGTCAAGAACTAGAATGAAAGTGATCTTGAACTTTGATTTTTTTTTTTTTTGATAAAATTGAGTGGAAAAACGAAAAATTTTGCAGTTTGAAGAAGTGGAAGGAAGGTCCACGCCCAAGAAGAAGAAGAGATGCTTTTAGTCTCTTGTCTTCCACAATTTTGCCACAATGAAGAGTAGTTTGGGGTCACATTAAATGGCTTGGGTGAAAAATAATAATACCAAATAACTAGACTTACATTTAGATAATAAATTACTAGAATTAAAAAAAAATGTAATATGTCATGCATGAGGTCATAAGCTTAGGTTCAATGCATTTCAATTAAGGTATGTGACAGATAAGGTGAGAGTTAAGACATTTGTCCATGCTAATATAGTGACAAATGGCATATTTTAATTAAAAAGATGGAGATATTAGTTTATTTTGGGTAGATACTATACATTGCGGTAAATAAATAGAGAAATTGATATTCATTTGAAATGTCGATAAATCAGAAAATTATTTTGAAACCACTAAAATCATTAATAAAAAGTATAGAACAAAAGTGACACATTAACTCAATAAAATTTTAATGATTGAAAATCATTCGATACCTATTTTGGAGCGTATCGGTCCTGTTGACAATTACTAAACTAATTTTATTACCTTAATAACTCTTACTACTTAATATTTTAAATATCATAAACTACGAAAAAAATTTCAGATGTCACACCGCTGTCGCCTCTATTCCATTACCACCTCAATCCTAGTGAGATTTTTGTAAATATATTTTTTTTTTTGGTAAATGTAAGATTATATATATACTTTCCAACACAAAATATACAAGAAATGAAATCGAAACACAAAAACCTCGCACTTGAAGCGACGAAAGTGTCCCAACAGGTGCAAAGGTGTAACGGTTACAAAGCTATAAGCAACAAAGCAAGATACAGGAGGTCCAACAAAGCGACCACAACACTAAAGAGACCAAGACAACCCTAAGGGGCAAGATCAAATATGGTAGACGAAATGTCCCAGCTGACTTGGACCCTACGGTTACAAGATTTTTGTAAATATTGTGATATGAAAAATTTTATTAATTTATAAATGGAAAAGCTTTGCACTAGGATTTGAGGGCGTGCATGGTTCGAGTTGGGCTAGTTTAGTACCTAACTTAGGGACCAACCGACTCTTTATTTTGTTTCATTTTTTTATATTCCTTGAGAGGACAGATGCACTTTTTGAAAGTTAGATATCCATTGACAATGCGATATTGAGTAACCAAATGGTGAACACTAGTTCAAATCAAACAAAAATCTACAATAAGGCAATATAGAAATCTTCACTTACTAAAAGTAACAAACTATAGAAGACGAACATGTAAAATAATATAGATAATAAAAAGTAGAGAATTGTGAAAGGGAGGAGAAGAGAATCGATCACTGAGTTCAAATGAGTAAAGAGATGACAAAGAGACGACCCTAAATAGATGGAAATGGATGATTGCAGCAATTATATGATATTGAGTGAGAGAGTGAGAGAGGAAAACAGCAGAAGAAGAGGAGGGCACTTATATTTATATACTTCAGGTTTTGACAAAAACAAAAGGTAACTACAAGCTGGACCAACTCTAAAGCCCTGGGACCAAGGACCAATCCGCACAATAAAAGTTCTAGCGACCCTAAGACCAAAATAAGAACCAAGGTTGGCCTTGAACTGATGCTCACCCTTCTGGGATACCCAATGAAACATAGAGATTAATAATCAGATACTTCATCCCAAGATAAAGTACAATTTTTAGGACGAGTTGAAAGAGTATTGCATGTCTGCACTATAACTGTAATGACTGTAATGATGCATATCTATTCACCAGTGCAGATCATTGAAGCTGCCAATCACTAAAGCCGCTCTCTACCTTTTGCACATAGCTCACTTGATCATGTTTGACCTTCTAGGCCATAAAGTTCATCACAAGCACAACCTCCACGAGACGAGAGATCAATAATGAGTAGGGGTGAGGATCGATCCGAGGTCAACCTTGAACTAACCCTACTCCTGCTAGGTTGGGCCATTCTCGATCTGGTTCCCAGGGGGAGTGGGCCAATCCCTGGTCATGGAATCCCTAGAACCAACATTGTGTGGGTTGGTCCTTGATCCTAAGGCTTTCGGATTGGTCCAACATGGATCCGTTTTGCTGGGTTTTATCTTTTGGGGACCCAAGTTTTTTGTTTTACATAATAGTCGAATTCCCATTAAATATGATTTCCTGATCCACATTGCCACCTCTAGTTTTATATGCCCATTACAATCGATAAGATAAGAATAAAGAAAAGGGAGTACTATCAGCATGAAAAACGACAGAAACCCTAACCAAGTTCACCTACATGCAACCCCAAAATTAAGTTTGACCTTCAAACACAAGAACAGACATTCTTTGTTGAATGAATGAGGAATAGAATGCATGAGATCTTGCTATGCAAATTGCAAACCCGACCGGGTTTTAGCAATGCAACGAGTAATAAAGACTTTGTATCTATTTAAGCTTGTCAAAGTACGTTGGATTCAAGGATGGCCCTTCTCACACATGTTCCAAACGACTTAAAAGAATGTCGCGAGTTGAAATATGAATCAAGGGTTGCCACAGTTGGGAAAATTCAGAAGAAGGGTGCAATTGGAAAAAAAGAAGAAGATAAAAACAGGACCGAAAACTGAAGACTGGCCTCCTGGAATGTCTGCTTTTGACGGGGCGAGAAAGCTGAAGATGACTGAAAACTGAGCCAACCCATGAGATTCGCACATGTGAAGTTGGCAACGGCTTTTCCTACAAAGAAAAAGGCACCTCTAATTTGAGATTTAAAAATCTCTCTCTCTCTCTCTCTCTCTCTCTCTCTCTCGCTTTGCCATTGATGATTATCTTGCTTAGAGCCTTGTATTACTATGAAGACGCTCTAGCTTCTAGAACTTAACCTCAACGTTTCAAGCTCAAGGGCTAAGCTACGGGACATTCGACATATCTAAGCTTGCGTTACTCACCTTATTCAGTGAAAAAACCAATCTATTTTTCTAGATTGTGAACTATTGGCACCGGGAGTGTTTGATTTTTTGTCTATATGGTAAGCTCAGAATCCTGCTCAATTTGATGTTGAAGCCACTCAAACTCACCTTTTGAATGATATTAGTCGAATTGGAGTGTATTTGCAAATTGCTTGACCTGGTTACATCCGCAATCATTTGATCTTTGTCTTATTGGAAGTCATCTCTTCAAATATGACATCCCGTGCAATCATTTCGAGTGTTTGGACAGTGACATTGTGGAATGGACATTCAACCGTGATCAAGACGGCCTATAAATGACAAACTTTCTTGTTGATAATATTGTCAAATCTCGTGATTCTATGAAGGGTTCAATAGTGACCTAAAAAAAATTACTTACCCTCCAATCAACACTTCATTTGTTTAACCAAAAATAAATAATTTAAAATATATTTACATAAATATCATCAATAAAAATTAAATGAATAAAAAATATTTTTATTTTTCATGAAAATAATTAAACATGAATTGTTATTGATAATGAATGTATTTTTCATTGACTAATTATTTTGAACGATATTAATGATTATTTTTAGGAAAATATTTTCTAAATTATTTATTTTTCTCAAAACAAACAGAGTATAATAACTTAGATTGTTATTATCGTGATCATTATCATCATCATTATTTCCATTATTAATATTTTGAGTTTGAGCTTATTAATTGGCTGCCCAGTGGAAGCCAACTATAATGGCAGAGAACAATCTTTCACATCATCAAAGAGTCCTTTTCTTTTCAGGCTGGCTTTGCAAGCTGGGGAATCTTTTGTTCTCTATGTCGCCCATCCAATCCAAAGTACATAGAATTATATAACCATTGGTAGGGACAATGCCAAAAATAAAGTTGCAGAAATTTCGGGGGTTAACATGAGTTATGGCATGAGTTATGGCACGACTGATTCCCCCACCAAGTGAATCTAGTGACACGTTCATCTATTATCACCAACTAGCTAGACAGATGTTTGGAGCTTTAATTGTTGCATTGACAACTACTTTTTTTGGGGGTGAAAAGGTTAATCTGTAAATATGTAAGGAGATAATCATGGTAGTAAGGTGATTGCAATATAAAGACAAATAAAGTTAATAATGAAGTTGTTTACGGTCCACTTCCATCTTAATATCGATTTCATGATTTCTCATAGTTACTGAGATCACATTATTCTGCTCTAAACTAACATCGATAAAATTTTTACAAGCACTGAATTTTTTTTTCAGACTAAGACCTTTCAGTGGAAGGTTCAAACCTTTCAATTATGGATGAAACGCTAACTAATGCTATCTTTGTCACATGGGCCGAACGTTATGCATTTCTTATTCGAAAGGAGTTAAGTTTGTCATGATGGCAAAAAGTTGCAGAGTTTTTTGGTACACTTGAAAAGCCATGTTAAATTTTTCACAATGGTAAAAGTTTGTGTAATTTTTTTAGGCATTGGCCTAAGTAAATATATCTTTGAGTAATTCATTTATGTATTTTTTTTCTGTTTTAGCAGTGAGGTAGTGTCGAGGCCAATTTTTGCGCAACTCGACTAGTGCATTTCACCATGCAATCTTAATGAGATGCTTCCCTATATTGTCCTGGTTCATTCAAGATTTTACTTTTAAACTATTCCCATAAAGTATTTGAACTCAAGAACACAAAAAGAAAAACAAAGTCGTTTGCCCTCCAAGCCACTACCTTATAGGTAATTCTTCTACTTTCAAAGCTTAAGTCCATTTTAATGCATGATTGCAGGTTATAAATTATATAATAGGCCTGTAGAAATAAATTAGTAAATAAATTTATGAATAAATGCAATATGGCTACTAACGATGAATAAAACTAGCTATCGAAGACAAGTGCCATTATCTTATCAGGAGACCCACAAGACATTTGATTGATGGGCCTCACGATACCCAAAAATTGAGAACCCACCATGTACATAACATCATGCATATCCGAATTATGACATCAGCATCTTCTTCCCTAATAACTAGACCCATTTGCCCAGCACCAACCATTTGATTTCATCGTGTTTTTACCATTATCTTCTATGAATCCATTGCCCTAGGATTTAGTCTTGGGGTTAAAAGAATTGGCCTGAGGAGCTTGAGAGACCCTTCTTGGGCTGTCAATTTGCCTGTAGGATCTTGTACTGTTGTTGAAGCTGGAGCTATTTCTTCCATGTCTGCTTCTTCTTCTCGGTTGAGAACACTTGGGAATGAAGACACCAGTCCCTTTGCTTTCCCTCGCGCAAACCTGCTCGTGCAATGACGGAGATGGTGTGGATGATGAGTTGATTTCTAATCTTGAGAAACCCTGAGATATATGGAGAAAATTGTAAATGACAGAGCTCTAAACCGCTCGGAGGAAGTATCTAACAAATTCATGTATTTCACGTAGTATTATCAATCAGAATTGAGATTTTTCAACATTTTCAAATACCATCTTTATTTATTGTGCTACAATTACTTCACTGAAAAATGATAGATTACTTGCATCATCAGCAATACAACTACTACGGCACAAGGTTCCCCAAATTTTTAAGCTTTAGCAACTAAAGGAGAATTTGCAAATTAAGAGGAGCAATGTTCAAGGAAAGTTCACAGATGGGTATTGAAAATGATTGCATAAGAGTTGGTTTAAACATTCTACCAAAAATTGAAAAGAAACTATGCAGCACAAAACATCTTCCTTACCAAAAAAAAAAAAACTATGCAGCACAAAACAATTTGACCGAATCATATGAATCCTCCTTCCATAATAAACTTTGCAAATTTTAGCAGCAAAACTCTTCTGGGAAGATATAGCGAATCGAACTAACATGAAATCTAAATATGAGAAACGTTCCAAGGTAATACTATGAGCAATGACCCATTGAATTAATTCAGTGTGATTTGACATAGCTGTTTGAGCTAGGAAGAGGCAGATAACATCAATATAGCAGTGAAGGGAAGTTGAAAAAAGAACCTGGAGAGGAGCAGAATGCCGTTGAGTAACAGACAAGTGTTCATCTTCATCCATGATCAGAAGAGAAATCTGCTTGCTCAAGTCTGCAAAATACACATCATCTTCCACATCCAGAGTTGTTACTTCCATTTTTATCTCTCTTCCAAAATCTCTAAGCTTGATGTTGAAGACACACTGGCTCTACTCTCTGGGCTCTATGGCCATCTTCTCTATCTTATGTTTGTCTACGAGGATGAAACCCGAACAAGTGTTGTTGCTAATTTTCAGTCACTTGGCCTTTTTTTCATTCGCTCTCCAGTTGAGTGGGATCTGAACGGTGTTTTTAAATAGGAAAGGGAAGGAATGGGTGAGGAAGTTGAGTTCATGGGCATGTGGGATGGTGGGTCACGAGTGACAGTTGGGCAATCTGTCCCAAGATTCCCAGCCCCACAAGAATCACTTAGTGAAGTTATGATATTACCCAACTAGAGTGGAAAGGAGGAAATATGAGAGATTGAGGTGGGAAAAAAACATCCTACTCCCAGATATCTCATCCAAGATAGATTCAAATCTCATATTCTCATGCTGCCTGGGTCATCCATGAATGGATGAAATGAGAGAGCTAGCATCTCTCTCTCTCTCTCTCTCTCTCTCTCTCTCTCTCTCTCTCTAAACCGCACACACAAGCATACGTAGACCTGACGCTCGTGCACACTCAAGGAGTGAGCTTGAGGAAAGCATTCAAGCAAATAATAATCAAGAGCGCATCCCAACTTATGTGTTAATTATTCGTTCCATAGGTGCATTTTGGTAGAATGACAAACGTCATTATGCAAAGGTTTTCAAAGAGAATATCAATTAGTCCGATCGCGGTTCAATGATATTAGGACATTGCCAATGGCAAGGTTGCCATGATTCAATCCACTCGATAGACTGTAATGTCTAACGCTTACATTGAATTTGATGTAAAGGAGTATTAATATGGCTTCAAGGCATATATTGACTCTCTTTGAAGTCACTATAGCTTTAAATTTAGTCATAAGGTTTCATTGAATAGAGATGCCATGGCATATCAAACAAGGTAGTCATATATAACATTATCCCTTCTATATAATGCATTAATTATTCTCTTCATTCATTTTTCTTTTAGATTTTCAATTAAAGTACCAGATGAAGTACTTGCTCATGATTCATAGTCCACACACATACTTGGCTGAAAAGAGCTGGTGTCCCAGGGCTCCTTATCTCACGCACCGTGCCGGCTGGCTACTCTAGTGGTTCTCGTACAATATATATATATATATTTTCAGGGTCTATAAGCATTTGAAAAGTCAGTCAAAACTCATCTGCTGGACAGTGGATCCTTTGTTAGCCTCACTTTGATGTGGGTCCATTTATTTATTTATTGGTGACAATTACCAAATCCTGATTGAGATAACATAGAGCCCTCCAAGAGTTTGAAGGGCCAGAAAACATTGGAATTCAGAAATTCTATTAGAATTTCAACACACTTCCGGCTCGTACCAATTTTGGTATCGGAGTCATCATCAATTGGTATTATAATTAAATCTATTTTGCATCAATTAGTATCAAAGCTAGATCTATACTCCACGTGGATTGCACAATCAATTGTGCTTGTGGAAAGCTTTTTGGCAACTATAGTTAAACCTAATAATATTGCTATCAAAGGATTCGAGCCCATTGCAGCTAGTGGACTTGTGGCCCCTAGGAGGGCTTAATTCCAAAAAAAAGCACAAACTTTGGGTCGAGAGACAATTCTGGCCCGAACTTTTTTTTGTTCCATAAAAAAACACCAACTTTAAGGTGAGGGACAATTTAGGCCCGAATTTTTTTTTGTTCCACGAAAAAGCACAAACTTTAGGTCGAGGGACAATTCTGACCCGAACTTTTTTTTATTCCATAAAAAAGCACCAACTTTAGGTCAAGGGACAATTCTGGCCCAAACTTTTTTTTGTCTCATAAAAAAGCACAAACTTAAGGTTGAGTGATAATTTCGGCCCCAATTTTTTTTTTTTTTGTCTTATTAAAAATCACCAACTTTCATAATGATTCTAAATCTGACCACCTGTTGACTTTTACCATTGTTTGAGAAAAAATGTTATGGTGATGAGCTTGGCCAATCTCGTCCATGACGTTTGTCGACAAGCAGTGGTTAGTTTCAGATTAAGTTTGACCAGAGAGATTCAATCTAGAGATATTTTTGACTTGTCAGTGAAGTGAATGAGATAAACAGTTTTACCGTTAATCTTCAAATTGTGATTTAAAAATAAGACAATAAATATTGCTTTAAATCCAGTTAGCAAGTCACATGGATTTATTGCTAATATGGAATAGTCAAGTTAGATAATTAATGGTTTTAAGTTAATGGGGGCCAGATTTGGGATTTAAGTCAAAGTTAGTGTTTTTTACGAGACAAAAAAAAGTTGGGGCCAAAATTGTCCCTCGACCTAAAGTTGATGCTTTTTTACGGGACAAAAAAAAGTTCGGGCCAAAATTGTCCCTCGACCTAAAGTTGATGCTTTTTTATGGAACAAAAAAAAGTTCGGACCAGAATTGTCCCTCGACCTAAAGTTGGTGCTTTTTTATGGAACAAAAAAAAGTTCGGGCCAGAATTGTCTCTAGACATAAAGTTGGTGTTTTTTTTTTGAATTAACCCCCCCTAGGAGAGGATTGCAAGGTCACGGGTGCATGTACTTATCCTTTAAACGTTAAATCACCAACCTGTACTTCAAGCTTTGTTAAGCCCCAGTTGACCCACAGCTTGCTGCAGAATGTGCCGTCCCAATTGCAAAAGGAAAAATTAAACGCGGAAAAGCATCTTGATCTTGACCCACGAGATATGTATGTTTATCATTTCAATTTGTGCCCACAATCCGTATTGCGATAAGTCTGAGAATATTGTCGGTAGTCACTCACATTCCTTTGTTGTTGGAGCCGCATCTTTAGATTCACAGAGATTTTTTTTTTTGGCCAATTTAGATCCACAGAAATCTTTGTAAATAGATTCCAAGTTGCATCTTCCATCATAACCTTATCTACTTAATTATCAGATTTCTCATTTTCTTTACAAATTGCCCTTTCAACTGTCCTTACTCGAGCTACCTAAAACGGCTACACTACTAAAATACCCCCTTCCCCCCATCTCTCTCTCGTTCTCTCTCTCGACGCACTTAGCCCATCACTTTGAGATTGATGCAACCGTCCCCATCTTCACCCCGTTGAAAACCTCGCTAGAATGTTTTGAGTATGACAAAATGATCAAAGGCTACTAAAGCATATATTATTTATGTAGAACTCGTTCATAGATGCACAAATAATAGACAGATCATGTCGCAAATGGTGTCTGAAAGTTGAATGGACTGGACTAGAAGGTGAACAAGTCATAAAACATAGAGTTCGTGAGGACTTGGATGGACCAAGGAAGGGAGAACGGTTGAGTAAAATCTGGATTGTCAATATATCTAGAGGTTAATACCACGAAAAACCCTAAATTGGTATATCTGTGACAATTTTACCCCGAACTATTTTTTTAACTACAAAAAACCCCAAACTGGTACACCTGTGACAATTTTACCTCGAACTATTTTTTTGACCACTAAAACCCCCAAATTGGTACACTTGTGATAATTTTACCCCGAATTATTTCTTTGACCACCAAAAATCTTATACTGGTACACCTATGACAATTTTATTCATGAACTAATTTTTTGACCACTAAAAACTCCAAACTTGTACATTTGTGATAAATTTACCATCTGTTAGTGCCCTTTAAATTATATTAATACCACAAAAAAATCACAAATTGGTAAACTTGTAACAAACAAGGGGCTAAAACCCAAAACCGGTACACATGTCAATTACCACGTGTCATTAAACTTAGCAATTTGACAGTAAAATTTAACGGAAACTAACGGAGGGTAAATTTGCCACAAGTGTACCAATTTGGGGTTTTTGGTGGCCACAAAATTAGTTTGAGGGTAAAATTGTTATCGGTATACCAGTATAGGGTTTTTTATGATAAAAAAATAGTTCAAAATAAAATTATCATAGGTGCACCAGTTTAGGGTTTTTTGTGGTCAAAAAAATAGTTTGGGGTAAATTTATCACAGGTGCATCAGTTTGGGGTTTTTTGTGGTATTAACCCATATATCTAGAAGGACCGGAGGCAGTTAGTGAACAATCATATTTCAGCGAGAAGCGTGAAAAAATTGGAAGGACTGCTCGTAGAAGCCCGTTATCAATGAAATGGAAGACGCGTGACATGCTTCTACTACCTAGATGAAAAGACCTGGATCTCTTTTGAATTGATTTAAAATTCAAATTAGAGGTTGTAACCAGTTTTAAGGTCTGGAGTCCACAGAAAGTAGACCAGAGAAAAATCAAAGGTGTATTTCCCCTTCTATGTACTCATTCAAAGAGGTAGACTCTAAACAAAAGTAGAAGTCTCCAATTCGGTGACCTCCTTTTTTCCCAATGATAGTGGACTGAGTGTGTAGCCAACAGCCGGTAGGAGCTGTTGTAACCAACGGATCTGTGACCAAGAAGAGGACTTCCTGTTGAGAAAACTCTGGAGGATTTTAATAATGACAAACCTCTCTCTCGCAATTTGATAGATGCTAGTATTGTTTCCCTCCAAGTAACTATTGATGACTCAACACCATTGAAACCATCCTTAATGCTAAGTAAAAGAACTTGAAAGACTGGAAGATCCTTAAGGGTAAACGAGTCAAAGAGAACTGGAAATCCGTGAGGACTTGGAGAAACCAATAGATGAACAAATATGAGGAAGTCTAATTCACATGCGTGCCATAGGAATAACCTGTGGTGTTTGATAAACACAACAACTTTCAACTAGACCACTGGGCAGAAGAAAGAAAAGTTGATGGAAGCTACGGCTTATATCAAACCAAGAAGATCACTTCCGGACAAGTTACATTATGAAGACCTAGACTTCCTTTGATTGTTATTGCGCATTCAAAGTAATCTAATTGCCAATCATAAGCCTACAATTACGGAGTTATTTGCTTTGAAGAAAATCCAATCTATTATTCATATATCCTTGAACAAGATTATTTCCTAACTCAGAGAATCTATTCATGAAAGAGGCAAGATTGCTAGAAGATTCGATCGCATTGGCAACCAAATCTCTGGTGATTTTATTGGAATATATAACAGCTACATGGATCATTCAAATAGTCGACTTGAAGATCGACATCTATATAAAGGATCAACAAAGGCTAAAGTAATAACATATAAAGACAGACGAACTGCAAGAATTGCAAGAATACATTACACACTTCATGATCAATTGATTGTGCTCGTTGGGAGTCATACACTGACTATTAATCTTTTGGGAAGTGTACAAGTACTGTTGTAGTACGTGTATTTGTGGTAGTATAATTTACCAACTTTGGGTAGAAGTAGCGTAAGCTACATCTATAACATCTCAAGAGTTACTAGTGAATTCTAGCCTTGTGGTTGTTTTTTTTGGTAAGGAGTGAATTCTAGCCTTGTTGGTGGCTGTGTTAGTCTAGAAGAGTCGAAGTAGGCTTATTCCAAGGCGAACCACTATATATCTATGTGCATTTATTCGTGTCTCATTCTACTTGTTATTTCATTTATTTGATAGAAGCAACACGCATGTAGTTTCCACTCATATTTGGTTTATTACTGCACATACAAACTCGCTTCTACTCAATTCCACAAAAAGTTGTCAAGTTTGGTAAATAACTTATTCACCCTCCTCTAGGTTATCTAACTAGCCACAACATTTCCAATGGCTAATTTAAGGCTTGGACGTCTATAAAAGGGATTCAAAGATTGCTGTGGAAAGTGGCGGAATTGAGAAAGCTTCTACTTTATATTGTCTGGAAACCTCTTGTGCTCATAAAAGTGTTTACTGCTTGTATTCTGATTAATTCACTCTGAAAGGGCTCTTGAGTATTGTATACATAATCAAAGAGTGTTGAGCGAAAGTGGTGCTTGCGTTTTAGTAGAGTTATTTACTAGCTTTACTTAGAAGCAACAGCTGCTACTATCCGTAACCTCCTGAGATTACTAGTAGATTCCAGGGTAATTCTTGGCTGTCAGTCTAGGAGAATGAATGTAGGCTTAGTTATAAGCCGAACCACTATACATCTACATACAAAGTGTTCTATCTCTTTAACTCATTCATTGAATTGTTTGGTAGAAGCATTGTCATTTGTTTAACTGTTTCTGCATCTACTAAAGTGTTCTTGCAAGCATTCCGCAAAGAGTTTCGAATTAATTGAAAAAATAACCTCTTCATCCCCTTCTGATTTATTGTGTTCGCCCTAACACAACCTCCATGACAATCCAACTCGAGGTTGGCTCAACCTCAATCCAGATGTGGAGCTCCCCACTGTTAAGCTTTGTAATGAGCTTGAGCTCGCTATAGCCTCAAGTTTTGTTCAGACCAGGCCACGGCTGCAATTTTGCACGGCCGAGCTCTGAACATCTCTCGTATTAGAACCTGTGCGAGCGAGGGGCAATAGCTTGCACTCAAGCTCGCACTAGAGAGAGGGGCAAGTGTTTGGCAAGGCGATCGTTTCGCACGGTGGCGGGTGGCAGCAGACACGGTGGCAATGGTTGGTTTAGCGTTTGGCTGCTGGAGTTGGTGAGTAGTTGGAGGCTGAGGGTTTTGAAAAAAAGGTAAATTGGTATTTTAAAAATTGGGTTTTGTTTGGAGATGGAAAGTGTGAATTTCAAAAAGTGGGTATGCAAATTAATACGGGTGAAAAAGTCGTAGACGATTTTCACTTAAATATTGAATACAAATTGTTAATGCATTAGTAATTATTAGCTTCTCTGGTAATATTTGTTTTAAGTAGTGAGAATGAGTTGATAATCTACTTTAAAGTTTAACTTTGGTAAATTCCTTTCCTCGTTGCAAACAAACTGCCTTAAAAGCGGGTCCACATTGGCTACTTTGCCAAACCTTTAGTAATTTGAAGTGCATGTTGGTAAGTGAATACAAGTTGCTAAATCTCTGAGGTTAACAATGTAAGATTTTGGTATAATGCCAAATTTCTAAATAGGTTGAGAACTTACTATTGCATGTTGCATTGGTAATTTCCTTACATCGTTGGCAACTTATCACCGCAAATGAGAGCCAACCTCGATCAGTTAGTAATTTGACTAATAAAGTTTTGTTTTAAATGGTTAATTTATAACCCGGTTGATAATTTTCTACCTTAAAGCTAAGCCAATTTTGGTATCATAGTCATATCTTGGGAAAATTATCAAAAAAGTTCTACACCTATTGCACTTTTGCGAATATAGTCCTAAACTTTTTAATTTTGCCAATTTAGTCCTAAACATTTTCACTTCTTATCAAATCAGTTCATTCGGCCAAATTTGGCCTATCGGTGCTGACGTGGCTATTGGCCAACGTCGGTCATTCGGCCAATGCTGACGTGGCAATTTTTAAATATTTCTTTTGAATTTTTAAATATTGTTTCCTTTTTTTCTTTCTTATTTTTTTTTCTACCCTTCTTCCCTCTAACCAGTCCGGCAACCAACTAGAGTCATAGGCCGACAAGGCCTCGCCGGCCATTGGTGAGGGCAAGCCTCGCTCGTTGTTGCCTGGGTGAGATCGAGGTTGATCTTATCGTCGCTAGGCCAGGTGGAACCCAACATCGTCGAAGGTTGGCCTTGCCCAACCAAGCTGAGGCCAACCGGCGACAACGCTAGCTGGTCTTGCCATGGTTGGGCGAGGTGAAACACAGCGACGGTGAGGTTGGCCTCGCCTCGGCCTTGATCTCACCCAAGCGGCGGCAGGCAAGGCTCACCTTCGCCAGTGGCCGGTGGGGGCGAGCTTCGCCAAAGGCCGGTGAGATCAACATCACTGGCCCGTGCCTCTAGCCAGGAAGAAGGGCAAAAAAAAAAAAGAAAGGAGAAAAAGGAAAGAAATATTTAAAAATTGTCACATTAGCGTTGGCCGGATGAATTGAATTGATAAGAAGTGAAAGGTTTATGACTGAATTAACAAAATTAAAAAATTTATGACTGAATTGGCAAAAACGCAATAGATTTATGCCTTTTTTAACAATTTTACTACCAACTCTCAGTAAACACGGAATGAATCTTGATAAGCTGATTACAAATTGCTAAATCCCTTTGTAAGTTACTAATTTCACTAGTGAGATTTTGTTTATATTGGTAAATTTCGCATGATACACTCTTAGATTTGACGCGGGTAAACTCGTTACATTGTTGGTAAATTACCAATAGTGTTTCATGCGAGCAATTTGTAGGTCATCTTCATCAACCAACAGGATTTACAGTTTACGAACTGTTAGTAGTGAAATTCACGTCCCATGAATGAAGTCGCAACACAAGCTATAGGTTTGTTGCACTAAATAAGCTGACTCATTCGTTGGGCCACGATATGACTCAGCCCACCGTATGAAAGTTTGCTCAAGCTAATTGCACAAAGGCATTCAAACGCTTGAACAATTATCAGATTTGAGTATCAATTTGTACGAACCGACTAGTTAAAAATAAACACCAAAGATTAGAGGGTATGAATTTATGTATTCGTGTTCCGAATTAACAAAGGGAAGAGAAGCATGAAGTACAATTTTACAGTAACCAAAGTATGAGAGACAACCACCTAGAATGGTTGAGGTACCTAGGTATTCTTGTGCGATATGAGAAAATTATCCGATTAGTCCTAAACTGATTGTAAAGATGTCAATGCAATCTCAAACTTTTTAATTTTGTCAATTTAATCCTAAATCTTTACGTGAAATTTTAATATAGTCATTCTGGTATATTTTCTCTGAAAATAGCTGACTTGGCAAATTTCATTGTTGGCCATCCTATGTGGCACATTGCTGCATCAGTAATTTCCGAGACAATTAGCCCAAAAGGCTATATTGGAACTTCGCACAAATGTTTATGACTAAATTGGCAAAATTTAAAAATTTACGGTTGAATTGATATTCATATAATAGGTTTAAAACTGATTTGACAATTTCCCTTTTGCAAGATGAACATATTTGATTTTCTTTGTGTCATGCTTGTGTAAATTGTTTTGGTTGGTTTAATTTGATTACTCTATTTTTTACACGTAATAAGACACGAGCAAGAGGAACTCTCTTTTCATCGCTCAAACTTTGGGATGCCGCATCCATTAGTGGTAGACCATTGTGAAAAATCAAGTGAGAAAAAGGTAAGGCAAGTTGGGCAATTGGTTGCGACGTCGGGGAAATTTTAAATTAGCACCTGTTACTTATTCAAATCGCACTAATTGCATGCAACTATTCCGCCACTCGATAGACCCACGGCAGAATTTATCTAGTTTATTGGATTTCATGGTATTTCACAACTCTCCAAATAGCCGAGCTCTATGCTCGCATCTTTAATTATAAAAAAAGGTACGCCATCGACGTAAACTATCTTTTGATATGTCCGAATCTTGTTGGGGGAACTGTTTTTTATGGTTTTGATGGATCAGTGGTAAAGTTGTGGCGTCCAATCGCATGACGTTTAGCTACCTCTAGCAGGGACGGGCCTAAAGAACTGGATTTCCTTAAGGATTACTTAGAAGTGCAGTCTGTGCAAGCTCTAGTCGTTTAGTCTGTAGGCAATCTATGTTTCAAGAAACGTTTTTGGTATCGGATTGTTCTTTTTTGGTAATAGGAGGCAGTTGAAACCTCAAGATAGGAGTTCGACAGTGTACATCATACTCCTACTGGGGTTAACTATATTTGCATGTTGTCTGTAGAAAAAATATACTAATGAATTCTGTATAACATGGATTCATGTTGAAAATCCGTGTTTTATGACTTGATCCCAATTAAAAGGGACAATTACATAAATGGTCCCTAAATTTTGGTCCGATATGTAATGTGATTCATAAACTTTTATTTTGTTCAATTTGGTCCATGAATTTTATCTAAGTGTATTAATTTGTTCAAATTCTAGTGCTTAGATTATATGAAAATATCCAATATTATCATTCAATTAAGTCAAGTCATGGGTATGTTTTGCTATCGAGTCATGCCCTATGGACTCAAGAATACTAGGGCAACCTACCAAAGGGCCATGATCTTGCTCTTCCATGATATGGTACACTTTGAGATGGAAGTTTATGTAGATGATATGATTGTCAAATCTCAAAATAACAATGAATGAAATTGTGATATGGATGGAATATAATAACATAGAGCCACTTTGAGGTTCCCTATGAAATGAGGCATGGAAAGAAGCCACTACAAAGAAGTTCCAGGAGTAACGAAGGAAACTTTGAGTTCATATTGGTTGTGAGTTGAGAACGGGAATTGAACTCTATGAGATCTAATTATATTTTTATATAGTCTAGAAACTAAAGTATATGGATTACATTGCACATTGGGATAAAGTTTAGGAACCATATTAAACAAATTAGAAGTTCATGCAATCACATTACACATTTGACCAAAATTCGAAAACCATTTGTGTCATTTTTTCCAATTAAAATTATTCTTTTTGTGCACGGGATAATACATGAAATTTTTTTATTTGTTAGCCAACATCTGGAACGGGCCAAAATATATACACAGCCCATTATAGAGGAATCATAATGGAAGGCCAATTTAGATGGATCAAAGCTGGCCCCAAATTCATTCACACTTTTAAAGACCGCCAAGCTCCGACGCTATTGCTGTGCTGCACGGACGGTCATTACGGTCACAAAAAAAGTCAGTACACAGCAGCAGAATACGCTAAAAACTACTAGGGACAGGACGGCTGTTCCTAACGATAGGCTATCATAACCGTATGGTTAGCCGTGTTGAGGAAAACTCCTATTGATTTTGAAGTTGACAAAACTGTCCATGAGTTTTTTATTGTGAAAGAACTTCAGACTCAAAGTTCAGACTCTGAAATTTTTCAGACGCATACGCAGAAATTTTTCAGACGTAGACACAAAAATTTTGCAGACGCAGAAATTTTTCAAACGCAGAAGTTTCTCTAATGCAAACGCAGACACAAAATTTCTTCAGACACAGTATACATAACCTAATATAATAGCTAGTGATCTGGTATGGATCTCACAAAAGGAAAACTTTGATATCAATCTAATTCAAATTGATTGACAATCAAAGATTACGACAGGCATGCATTACAACGGACAAAACTCTACTTATGGAAACCAATATTTTGATTGTATGGGCGACCAGAATCAGCGGGATTCAGATTTTATCAACTAACAGCTACTCAATCCATTTTATACAAATCAATCCAAAGGTGAATATTGGAAGATGATCCTCTGAAGACTGTCCAACGGCTAGTTTGGAAGTGGAGGAGTATAAAAGGAGATCAACGAGGAGCAGAAGGAAGAGAATGAAATCAAGAATCAACAAGTCCAAAGTCTGAGCATACTCAAATTCAATCTCTTGTCTTTCGTGAGCTTAAACGTGTAATCATTTGAGAGGTGTAGACAGTGTTATAAGTGTGTGCTTAGGTGTGAAATAGTGTGATCTATCGGCTTGGTATAAGCAGCACTAGTTTCGGGAAGAAGTGCTTGAGTTTTAGCGGTACAACTTGCTGTAACTTCTCATTGATTTGATTAGTAAAATCCAGCCAGTAGGCTGTAGCGTGGGAAAGTAGACGTAGGCTTGCTATAAGCCGAACCACTATAAACTTGTGTGCAGATTTTTTTTATCCCTATTCTATTACTTTGCACACTGCACATCAGGAACACTGTCTTTATAAACTGCTTTGAATATGAACAATATTCAGACTCAACTGTTTTCTTTCATTTCCACATAATCTGGTTAAAATCACATATTCACCCCCCTCTAGGTGATCTCTGCTAGCTACTTCAATTGGTATCAGAGCAGGTTGCTCGTTTATAGAAATGTTTTACTTCTGAGTTAACGATCTATATGGCTAGCTATGGTGCTCCAAGTCTCATTGAAGGTCAAAGTAACAACAGACCACCATACTTCGATGGCAAGGAATACAGCATCTGGAAGAATAAGATGAAGGCATTCATTAAGTCAATTGATCATATGCAATGGCATGTCATCATCAGAGGAGTCAAGCCGAAATCTTCTGAAAATGCAGATGCAGAAGATCCTCCTTTATCTCAAACTGAGATATCCAAAAGAGAGACTTTAGATTTCAAAGCAATTTATTCTTTATATTGTGCTTTATCTCCTATTGAATATAAAAAAAATTGCTGCTTATGAATTAGCTAAGGAAATCTGGGATATGCTTCACATCACTTATGAAGGAACAGATCGAGCCAAGGAAACTCAAATCAATATTTTGTTTGGTCAATATGAATCCTTCAAGATGAAGCCTGAAGAATCAATTGTTGGCATGTATGACAGGTTTACTGACATAGTAAACGGTCTTGCATATCAAGGACAACCAGTTCTAGATGCAATGAAAGTCAACAAATTACTGAGATGACTCACAATGAAATGGGATAATATCAAAACATCTCTTCGAGAAACACAAAGGATCAAGTCTCTATCAGTAAATGAGTTGATTGAAACTCTACAATTATATGAGATTGAACATCGGAATGAAGAGAATCAATCTAGAGGTAATAAGTCAATTGCATTAAAGACTAACATTGATTCTGATGCAGATTCTGAAAATGAAGACGTTGACGATGAAGAACTAGCTCTCTTCATAAAGAAGTATAAGAAGATGAAGATCAGAGGAAGAAACCTCAAAGGAAAGAAGCTGTTTGAGAAAAAGAAGTCAGCCGATGATACAGAAAAATCAAACGATGTTATATGCTTTCACTGTAAGAAACGTGGACATATCAAGCCTAACTGTCCTCTTCTGAAAAAGAAAACCAAATTTGATAAAGCAAAGAAGGCCTTAAAGGCAGAAACTTGGAGTGACACAGAATGTAAAGATAGTGACGATGATATATGTCTTATGGAAAAATCAGATTCAGAATCAGATTTAGATTCTGATCCCAAAGTAGAAATCGAGGTAAAGCTTTCTGAAATGCCTATTGAAGTATCGAATTACATTGACGATTTATGCCTTGAATTTATAGCTGCTCTTAAAAGAATCTCTTCTCTGAAAAAGGAAAATTCATCACTGAGGCAACAGGATGTTTCTCAAAAAGAAAAAATCGATTTCCTTCAAAAGGAATTTCAACAAATCAAGGAAAGTCGAGATTTTCTTTCCAAAGAGAATGCTATTTTAAAAAAGGAAATTTTAGAAATTACTTCCAAGTTTTCAAAAGGGTCAGAAACTTTGAAACATATCCTTTCCATCCAAATTCCTTATTACAACAAATCTAGACTCGGATTTGTGAAGGAAAGTGATAGCTTGATTGATTTTCCAAAGGTCAAGGAGATTAAGACAAAGACCTCATCGACAAGTTTACAAAAATCATTTCAAAAGGAACTTTGTAAAACCTGTTGGCCGAAGTATTCTCAAATGCTCAAAATGTGGAGATCCACTACATTTTGAGAATGAATGTCCTAAGGTCTGGAGACCTGTTTGAAGAGAATTTGTTAAGACAGCCTATACTAATCCTCAAGGACCCAAACAAATTTGGGTACCAAAGAAAACTTGAGATGCTATAATTCTTGCAGGTTACCATGAAGAGAAAAAGGAAGTGGTACCTAGATAGTGGATGCTCAAGACACATGACAGGAGATCTAAACATATTCATTAATCTACAAAGTCTGAATGGTGGAAAAGTTTCCTTTGGGGGAAATACCAAAGGAAAAATCATTGGCAAAGGAACGGTTGAAATAGGAGGACTGACATTCAATGATGTCTCATTGGTAAAAGGACTCAATTATAACCTGTTAAGCATCAGCCAACTATGTGATACAGGTTTCAGAATCAACTTTCAAGAAGATACATGCTTAGGAACAAGCAAAGATTCTTTTCAAGCATTTACAGGAAGAAGACATGGCAACATTTATCTTCTAGATGTCAATCCAAGTTCCACTCACTACTTAATCTCAATCAAAGAAGATGAAGATCTATGGCATAGGAGATTGGGACACATCAGTATAAAACAAATCTCAAAAATCTCAAACAAGAAACTGGTGCGAGGTTTGCCGGATTTAAAATACAAGAAAACAGAGTTATGCAATGCCTGCACTCTAGGAAAGCAAGTAAGAAGCTATTTTAAATCTATACACCATGTTTCTACTAATCGTGCCTTGCAGCTTCTTCATATGGATCTGTTTGGATCAACAAAAACACAAAGTTTCAGTGGTAAGAAGTATTGTCTAGTCATTGTTGATGACTTTACAAGATTTACTTGGGTGTTCTTTCTTGCTCATAAAAATGAAGCATTTTCATATTTCTCAAAATTTGCAAAAAGAGTTCAAAATGAAAAGGGCTATACCATTTCCTGCATTAAAACTGATCATGGGGGAGAATTTGAAAATCAAAATTTTTCAGATTTTTGTGAGGAGAATGGTTTTCAACACAACTTTTCTACTCCATACACACCAGAACAAAATGGTATTGTGAAAAGGAAAAATCGTTCATTGTAAGAAATGGCAAGAACTATGTTGATTGAAAGCAAGATTCCTTCATATTTCTAGGCAGATGCAATTTTTACAGCATGTTATATCATGAACAAAGTTTTTCTCAGACCTATTCTTGAGAAAACCCCCTATGAACTCTACAAAGGTAGAAAGCCCAGCATTTCATATTTTCGAGTGTTTGGTTGTAAATGTTTTATTCTTAAAAATCCAAATGACCACATTGGCAAATTTGATGAGAAAGCAGATGAATGACTCTTACTTGGATATTCCACTACGAGTAAAGCATACAGAGTCTTCAACAAAAAGTCTCAGACTGTGGAAGAAACAATGAATGTCAAGTTTGAAGAAAATATTCTGACTCACAAAGATGAATCTGAATCATCTTCCTACAATCAAGAATCATCAGAAGCTCAATTTTCAGACATTGTCGAATATACAGAATGAGTAAAAGAAGATGCAATCCAGACGTATCCAGAACCTTCAAAGTCTGATATTATTCAGAAGGAAAAATATGACAGAAACTGGAAACATAAATCCAGTCATCCAAAAAACCTTATAATTGGAGAAATAGAAGACGGTATCAAGACTCGATCTAAGTACAAGGAAAACATCAGCAACTTGGCCTTGATATCAGAAATAGAACCAAAAGAAGCTAATGAAACATTATCAGATGAAAACTGGATTGAAGCTATGCAGGAAGAACTTCAGCAGTTCAAAATCAATCAAGTATGAGAGCTTGTGCCAAGACCTAAAGACCATCCAGTCATTGGAACAAAATGGGTATTCAGAAACAAGCTGAATGACAAAGGGAAAGTTACAAGAAATAAAGCTAGACTAGTAGTAAAAGGCTATTCTCAAGAAGAAGGCATAGATTATGATGAATCATATGCACCAGTTGCCAGGTTAGAAGCCATTCGGCTACTATTAGCTTATACTTGTTTTCATAACTTTAAATTGTTTCATATGGATGTAAAAAGTGCCTTTCTGAATGGATATATCAAAGAAGAAGTATATGTTGAACAACCACCTGGTTTCGAAGAACCAAAGAAAACTCTGTTCTTGGTATGAACCAAAGAAAACTCTGGTCTACAAACTCAAGAAGGCTCTTTATGGTTTGAAGCAAGCACCACGTGCTTGGTATGAACGACTAAGTAACTTCCTTCTCCAAAATGGTTTCACCAAAGGTAAGGTTGATACGACTCTGTTCATCAAGAAAAAAGGTAAGGATTTTCAACTTGTTCAAATTTATGTTGATGATATAATCTTTGGATCCTCTAACAAATTGCTTTGTAAGGAATTCTCTAAAAATATGCAGAACGAGTTTGAGATGAGTATGATGGGAGAATTAACATTCTTTCTTGGCCTACAAGTGCAACAGACCAAAAATGGTACATTTATTTGCCAGGAGAAGTATGCCAATGATATTGTCAAGAAATTTGGATTGCAAAATTGCAAGAAAACAGACATTCCCATGTCTCATTCATCCAAATTGGACAAAGATGAAAATGGTAAGAAGGTTGATCAGAAGGTATACAAAAGCATGATAGGTTCATTATTGTATCTTACTGCATCAAGACCTGACATACTTTTCAGTGTTTGCATGTGTGCAAAATTTTAATCAGATCCAAAGGAATCATATTTATCTACTGTTAAGAGAATAATTAAGTATATTGGAACTTATCCAATGCTAAGTCTTTGGTATTCCAAAGATTCAGACTTTACTTTTACTGGATATTCTGATGCTGACTTAGCTGGATATAAAGTGGACAGGAAAAGTACCACAGGTACATGTCAACTGCTTGAGAATATGCTAGTATCATGGTACTCCAAGAAACAAAATACAGTCGCACTTTCCACAGCAGAAGCAGAATATGTAGCCTTGGGAAGTTGTTGCGCACAAATTCTGTGGATGAAGCAACAGTTATAAGACTTTGGCATTGAAGAATCAAATGTTGCAATCAAGTGTGACAACACAAAGTGTAATCAATCTGACAAAGATTTCCATTCTCCATTCTCGAGCTAAGCACATTGAAATCAAGCATCATTTTATTCGAAATCATGTTCAAAATGGTGATGTGAATATTCAATTCATTGATTTTAAGAATCAATTGGCTGATATATTCACAAAACCTCTTGACAAATCTTCGTTTGAGTTCATTAGATATAAATTGTGCATTGTTTATCCCTTTTAGTGTATCATCTGTTAGATAGGAATTTTTCAGACTCAACTCTCAGTCTGAATGTTCTCTTCAAACTCTAAAGAAAGGTATGTCCATATTTCAAACTTTGGCGGGTATATTTTTGGTAAGATATTATCATATTTATTGTTTTGGAAACAAATCAGGTACGTATCCTAAATTATCTGTTTATCTATGGCTAATTTATTATCTTAATTTTATCATGATTTTTATTCGGGATTATCTTTCTATACTTTCTAAAATTCCTTTCTTTTCAAAACCCTTATGATATTCTATATATTTCTTCTCTTTTATAAACTTATTCGAGTTTTAACAAAACCCTATCAATTTGCACTTTACTCTCTAAACCCTTCCGATATTTAGAGTCGCTCCTCCTCTCTCTTCTCCAAAAATCGAAACTTTCTATGTAAAATGTGCTCAAAATGCCTTTCAAGAGAAGATCTTTACGTATTCTCAACCAATAATCAAAATCTACTGCACCAGCGGAGCATCTGGAAATTTCCGATACAGATTCAAATCATCCCGAAGTTCCTTCTGAAGCAACACCACCGAGGCATTCATCTTCTCATAAATCTTCCGATAAAACTGACTTTCGTTTCCGGAGTATCAAGTTTGTATGTGAAATATATCAAAAGTTGAAACGGTGTAATGCTTCTGCGACGGTTCTCCGTGCGTGTTTGCGAGATAATAATCTCTTCTCTGAAGAACATCTTGTGCAGACTTATTCTCTGTTTTGTTCTAAAAATGAAGCTGTTCCTACAAGCTCTACTCCAAAAGCATCATATTCCAAAAAGGGCAAAAAGAAAGTTGGATAAACTTCCACTCCCTCTAAAAAAGAATATACTCCCATAAGCCCTAAACCGGTCAGTATCTCAAAATATGTGGCTCCCGATGATGATGCACGACTTTTTGATACCTTTGAGATGAAGGTGGGAATCGCATCTGGCTTACCTGGCACAGGTGGATTATTCAGAAATAATGAGCACAACATGTTCTATAAAATGTTGCTTACTCGGGGAGTCATCAACCACAGGATAGTGGATTTTGGTTATTTAGAGAAGGCAGGAATCTCGGTAGAACATCTGTTTCAGGAATTAGGAATTTATGAATTCTGTCTTCAGTCTGGTACTATTTTTGCCGAATTAACTGCATACTTCTATTCCAATCTCTCCATTCTGTCACAAAATTGGATTCAGTTTACTGTTGGTGATCAGAAGTTTGACTTACAAGCGACTGATTTGGCAAAAATAATTGGAGCAAGACATTCCAAGTTCATTCCTTTGGCAGTGAATGTTGAAGAGGCTTCGAGGGTTGCTTCCAAGAATCCCAACTTTGCTCATAAGGGACATATTTCCTATTCTGACTTATCAAAATGATCGGTGATCTTGCATAAGATCATTATTAACTGTTTAAAGCCCAAGGCAGCCTCTAAAACTGACCTTTCCAGATCCGAAATCAAGCTCATTTGGGCTATCTTAAAAGGTCAATCCTTTTCTCTTCCTCATGTCATCATTTTTCATATGTACCGAACATTGCAGAAGGACAAGGGACAGTTACCCTATGGGGCTCTAATCTTTCGCATTTTCATGTTTCTTAAAATATCTATTCCTGCTGATTTGCAAAACAACCCTATCCCCTGCATGTATGTTGGAGAAAAAATGGTCTCCAAAATGAAAAATTTTGAAGATATCAAGGGAAGAGTACAAGGACAAGAAGCTCAACAGTCAGAGGGAAAATCTATTGAAAAGATAAAAGCAAATGAGCCAAAGAAAAAGTCTGGTACAGCCAGCAAGATGCCTGTCTCTCCTCCTCCAATCAAAGTGTATAGCAAGAAGAGAAAGTTTCTTCTGCATGATGAAAGCGATAATGCAGAAACAGAACACTTTGAAATAGGACGCACTGCAGAAACAGTTCATGAAGATCCTATACCTTCTACAGACCAGGCACCTGTTCAGGGGGAGCATCCACCAGCATCAGCCTCTGAATATGATCAATCTATACCAGAAAATGTCTAGGAACAGCCTTTAGATACTACAACTATTCTCTCCCTACTGCTCGAGATCAAGGCCAAGCAATCTACTCTTGAACAAGATTTGAAAAATCTTCATTACATTGTTGAGGAAAACCATCAGATTCAGAATATTCAGGCAGCTCAGGATAAAGCAGAACTTACAAAGGCTATTGATATGTGCTCCACCAACTTGGACAAAGCAATAGGAGAATGCAATTCCAAGATCGAAGAAGCTGTTTCTATTCTGGAAAATTTTCAACTCATTCGCACTCCTAAAAAATAACCTGTTTTTCTCTCCAAAACTCTCTTCTTCTTCTTGGTCTGTAATCTCGATTACATTTAAACTACTTGATTGCTTAATATCATTGATCTATTCTATTTTTTGCTGATGACAAAAAGGGGGAGAAATTTTATGCATATACATTTTATGCAGATTTGATATACTAATATGTTAGATTATATGCAGGTTACATACAAAGGAAGAGATAGACACAGATTTCAAAGGAGTTTGCTCTTTTCAATTTCAATCTGTGACTCAATGCGCTTAATATGCCTTCAAATTAATTTTAAACTAATTCAATCTGCAGAAAAGTTTTGTCATCATAAAAAAGGGGGAGATTATTGAGGAAAATTTGTATTGATTTTGAAGTTGACAAAACTGTCCATGAATTTTTTATTATGAAAAAACTTCAGACTCAAAGTTCAGACACAAAGTTTAGAGTCAAAGTTCAAACTCAAAGTTCAGACGCTGAAATTTTTCAGACGCATACACAGAAATTTTTCAGACGCAGACACAGAAATTTTGCAGACACAGAAATTTTTCAGACGCAGACGCAGAAGTTTCTCTGATGCAAACGCAGACGCAAAATTTCTTCAGACATAGTATACAGAACCTAATATAACAGCTAGTGATCTGATATGGATCTCACAAAAGGAAAGCTTTGATATCAATTTAATTCAAATTGATTGACAATCAAAGATTACAACAAGCATGCATTACAACGAACAAAGCTCTACTTATGGAAACCAAGATTCTGATTGTATGGGCGACCAGAATCAGCGGGATTCAGATTTTATCAACCAACAGCTACTCAATCCATTTTATACAAATCTATCCAAATGTGAATATTGGAAGATGATCCTCTGAAGACTGTCCAACGGCTAGTTTGGAAGTGAAGGAGTATAAAAGGAGATCAACGAGGAGCAGAAGGAAGAGAATGAAATCAAGAATCAACAAGTCCAAAGTCTGAGTATACTCAAATTCAATCTCTTGTCTTTCGTGAACTTAAATGTGTAAACATTTGAGAGGTGTAGACAATGTTATAAGTGTGTGCTTAGGTGTGAGATAGTGTGATCTATCGGCTTGGTATAAACAGCACCAGCTTCAGGAAGAAGAGCTTGAGTTTTAGCGGCACAACTTGCTGTAACTTCTCATTGATTTGATTAGTGAAATCCAGCTAGTAGGTTGTAGAGTGGGAGAGTGGACGTAGGCTTGCTATAAGCCGAACCACTATAAACTTGTGTGCAGATTTTTTTTTATCCATATTCTATTACTTTGCACACTGCACATTAGGAGCACTATATTTATAAACTGTTTTGAATCTGAACAATATTCAGACTCAACTGTTTTCTTTCATTTCCGCATAATTTGGTTAAAATCACCTATTCACTCCCCTCTAGGTGATCTCTGCTAGCTACTTCAAGCCGTCCCCGAAAAGCTAGTGACGAGCTTCACAAAGCAGTCGTCAACTTCCAATGGAAGCTTATAAGTGACAACGGGGCAACAGGCTTTGCACGGCCGATTATGCCCGTTCGGGCAGGTGTATTACACTGAGTAGATTTTTTCTACTGCATATCTTGACATAGTAATTATCCGCTGGGGAATTGTGTTGGTGTGAAAAGGAGGGAAACAGAGAATCCAAGAGAAGCTAAGGCAATGAGAAAGCAAATGTATTCGTCGAAGTAATACCAAGTTCGAGCCAGCCAAACGATCAAACAAGCAATCCTTTCCTTAAAGCCGTGATAAGAGAGACGTACTTTTTTTTAAGGGAAGCAAACCAGAAGCCATTCTCCAAAGAAACATTTAATCACATTATCTATGAGAATTTCCAGAGTCAGCTTCCAAGATCATCGAACGGTGCAGACATTTTAATCCTTGTGAAATCAAATAAGTAGATTTTACACACTATCTACACCATGAGTCACGAGCCAGTTTTAATGAGGTTGGAGTTGGCTGATGAGGAGTATGAATTTTCCTTCTTTTTCTCGCACTTTTTGGGAATAAAGCAAGCACTTAGTTGAGGGATATCCCCATGAGGGCCATTCGGAAGGAATAACGTCGATGTCGATGTTTCCACACCCTGTAAATACCTGTATTCATGTTACATGCCAGGATGTGTCCTAACCTTTCAGTGATCTGCCCATATCCCCCAATTGAATCAAGTATGAAAGTAAAATTGGAAAGTTGGCCAAACAATTCCATTTTTTTAATTTTTTTAATCTCCCTGTGTATTTTCGTCGTGTTCTATTTACACATGTAACAAAATACACCAAAAAATTCAAAAAAAAAAAAAAAACCAATCCTTTCCTAACAAATTTCAAATTACTCAAGTTACTTTCGTTTTTTATTTATTTGTGTAAATTCTAAGAAAAAAAAGGTGCAAATACATTCAGAGAGAAAAGCGGAGAATTTGGAGTCATAAGTAGTGTTCATAGTAATATTCGAACTTGTGAGTTATGTGCAGAATATGAGCAATCTTGTACCAGTCCTCGACTGCTTCTTTTTTGCACCTCTCCTCCAAATCTGGGCAACCTGCGATCTTTAGGTGAATAAGCATTGTAAGCCGTCGCATTGCTTTTGGTAATGATGTCAACGAGGGGCACCGGACCGGATGATTTCAAGCGGTCGGAGTGATTGAAGGGCCTCAATTTGCTGGGGTAAAGCCTTCAAATTTAAGCACTTTTTAATAAAAAGCCACTCGAGATTTCCGACCTGTAGAAGCCACTGTGGGAGAGATGCTAGTTTGGGAACATCAGGGATGTCCATTGACAGGAGACTCTCGAGTCCTTGTAAATCCAAGATGTTGTCGCTTTCGTCTTTGGATAAATCGAGCTTCTCACGGTACTGAAAAGAGAGATGCACAAGGTTCGACTGATATTGCATACTGAGTGACAGGCAAGCTAACAGAGGACAATGATAGTTGCCAAGAAATTCAAGTGAAGTAAGACTTTGCAAACACTGCTCTCGCAAGCACTCTAGAAACGCCATCTCCATGATATATAGACTCTTCAACTTATTAAGGCCAAATATCTTATTTATCAACTTTGGGTTGACCTTACTCAGAGTTAACTCCTCAAGATGTGTAGCTAGTGGCATGAGTTTCAAGTTTTCACAATAACCGATCCATAATCTCAATAGACTAGAAAATGGTGTTGTTAAAGTGGATGAATGATCTGAAATCGATGTATTCCAATTTAGTCAACCCCCAAATCTCTAAAGACTTAAGGTGAGGTAATAGGCCCAATTGAGGAAAATGTTTACATCTTCCACATCCCTTTAGGCGTAACTCAACTAAATTTGGCAAGGAAAAAACAAGGTTATCCATCATCCACCTTGGAAAGCTCTCACCTTTATATTCATCGATCGTCAAGCTTTGCAGATTTGAGGGGGGCCTCAGTCCATCCAATAGAGCTTCATCTTTGTCCCCAATTACTGCATCATTAGTATCGAGACAACCCCATTGAAGTTCCAAAGATTCCAGAGAATGCTTCCCTATCAAGTTTGCAGCCTTGAATTCAGCTACTTCTATTACGTGGCCCAAATTTTCAATGCTAAGGATTCCCCAAATATTATCAAGCCCATTTAGCTCCCCAACTTTGCAATAATCCGTAGCAAGGGCTTTATTTTTGGGCAAAATGAAGCGTGTTAGCCGATGCAGAGATCTCAATTGTCCTAGTCCACATGGCACACAACTAAGTTTCCTACAATCATCTATGCCTAGATTTCAAAGGCTGATCAACTTCCTTTTACCCCTTGGCAATCCTTCAAGGGCAGAACGCCAGTAGAGATTAAGTGTTTGCAAATTTTGCAGTCTTGTAATAGAGTTTGGAAGCCTTTTGAGTACATTATTGTGAGAGAGATCGAGATACGTGAGATGCTTCAAGTCACAAATGGACCTTGGCACCTTCTTGACATTTGTGGCATGCAAATCCAAGTTGCGCAACCTCTTGAAACTTTGAATGAGTTGGTGCAGATTTGCTTTACTTGCTGGTTCTCTTTGATCCAATTCCCGATATGTAGGTTCTGGTGCGACAGAAAGAAATGTTCTTTGTGCACTTGCTTTCAAGCATGCAATTGGAAGTTCACCCATCAAATTGAAAGTTAAATCATGAGAAATATGACGAGTTCTTCATGTATGGATTTTGTGTCATCCCATGCCACCCAACATTCCATCCTTGCAACTAAGTAGGCTAGATCGTGCATCAAATCATGCATTTTGCAAATTTCTGTATCTTTTTCGTAATCTTGGAAGAAGTTACTCGAAAGTGGATCCTTGAAATATCCATAAGCAATGTCTTCTAAATACTAACTTCTATTTGATGGTTGGATAAATCCTTCTGCCACCCAAAGATTGACCAAAATTTGCTTCTTTATCCTATAACCTTTGGGAAACAATGAACACAACACGAAACATTGTTTCAAATGTGAAGGAAGATGGTCATAACTTAGCCTAAGAACAGATACTATGCAGTCTTCCCTTTGAGACACTTTTGGGAGCTCATAATCTTTGAAATATAACCATTCAGATTTAGTTTTCTTAAAGAATAATAAACTCCCAACAGTTAGAACAACCAATGGAACCCCATAGCACTTTCTTACTATCTCTTTGTCGATAAATAGCATGTCAGGATCTTGTATCTCCTCTTCTTTTTGACAAGCCATTCGCAGTAATAAATCAAGAGATGCACTTTCCAATAAGCCCGTAAGACGATGAGGCGGTGTAGTGCTGGTGGTCTCCTCAGCCAAAGGAAGGCATGTCGTTGTAAGGATCTTGCTTCCTCTAGCACCACCGACCAGTAAAGTTTTCAAGCTTAGCCATCAATTGATGCCCTTAGTTCACTCTGCAACCTTTCCATTGCAACTTCAGTTAGTTCTTTTTTCTTTGCACAAGCTATGATCTTTTTCACTATTTTTTTCACTTCAAAGTCATTAGAGACACCAACCCACATTTTCAAGTTAAATTGTTTACTGACCATCTCATCATTATATACAAATTGAGCAAGAGCCATTTTTCCAAGCCCACCTATACCAACTATCGGAAGGATGGAAACATGCTCATTCAAGTTTGAATTCAACAAAAATTTCAAAACCGTCTTCTTATCAACATCTCTTCCTATAATATCTCCCTCATGTATAAACGAATGCATCTCTTCTCTCTTCCTCCACTCTCTCTCTATTTGTGAACCCACAAGGCGCTCGTCGAAGTGGAATCTCGTTCCAGAGTTAATGGCTTCTATTCTCTCTCTCACTGCTCTTACTTTGTAACTCATCTTCAATTTAGAAGAAAGCTAATTAGAACTTGAGAAAAATGTCCTTACCTCCTTGTTCATTTCATTGTGGCCCTTAATTCTCATCACATGGCTTCTATATTGAATTCTTCAAGCACGTCCCACGCATCATAGAAAGCGTCCTTCAGTTTCTCAAGCCAAAGTTGGATTTGGCGACTCCAGTATTATTGCTCCTCTGTATCGTCCAGCACAGCCCGAAGCGTGGAGATAGTGTCCCTGAGCACCTCCGGTTCATGCTTGACGCCCCATAAATTTCCAACCTCTTCTAGTGCTCTATGAACCAGATTAGCAACGATCTCTCCAGCAATGCTCCCAAGGACAGCTTCCGCCATTTTTGTTCCCCGTGTGTATGTGTGTGTCAGTAGATATTACTCCAATTGTTCCGAGGCGAGAGACATCTCAAAACCGTATAACAAGTTTATGAGACTGAATTTTCAGCTTCTTTGACCGAGTAGAGTTGTTGAATATAGGAATTCTAATCAATGCATGCGAGCCTAATTTTCAACGTGGGAGGTGGGGTGTGAGGTCCGCGATTGGTTTGTCCAAGACATTACTTGATTCTAGCGTTTTTACTCGTCTAACATGCTTGCAAAGGCAATGAAAGTGCTGGTGCTGAAGTGACACAGATATTTATTTAGCAGCTTATTTTCCATCTGACAGATTCCGAGGCCCAGAAGCGAAGGAGAAAATAGGACCAAGTTGTGCAGGAAATTGCGTCTCCAATGGCAAACGAT
Organism: Syzygium aromaticum; assembly: GCA_024500025.1. NCBI lineage: Eukaryota > Viridiplantae > Streptophyta > Magnoliopsida > Myrtales > Myrtaceae > Syzygium > Syzygium aromaticum. The sequence goes on from CM044886.1 coordinate 8,567,931, forward strand.
ATTAACATCTGTCAGAATTCTCAAATTACATTCCGAGCATCACCACATCGCCTATCGTGATGCTATCTATCCATTTGTAAACACCTACCCAGGAGTCTGTCACCACCTTGGGTGGCTACTTTAAAGCTGCGTTTGGTCGTCCGGATTTCTAAACAAGATAGGACTGAGTAAAATAGGATAAGAAATCATGAGATTTCTTCATGTCCTGTCCACTGTTTGGTGGATTACGGATTTAAAGTCGAATAAGATAATTTTTATTTTTATTTTTTTGCTATTCACGGGTCTGGAGGAGTCGGTGAAAGAAAAAAAGCCGAGAAATTTTTTTGGTGAAAACACACAAGGTGTGTGGATGAAGATGACGACGAATGGAGTGTAGGGTTTTTAGAAAAATAGGCATTAGAAATCCTATCCGGATCTATCCCCCCCTTCCTTGGATTTTTTTATCTGAGCTATATCCGGTTTATATCCGACCTTATCCTATTATGAACCACCACCAAACACATGATAGGATAAAACATATCATATCTTAACTTTTATCCGGTCTACCAAACGTAGCCTAAGGTCATTATATTTAATTTTTCAAGATATACCTATTTATTCCTATTTAAATATATTATAACGGTATTTTCTCTAATTGATTCCTCCTTGCTTGTAACCTAGAATTGTTGATTGTTAGAATTGGCTTCTTCTCGTTGCAAGAAAAGGAATATATCTGGTGTCTCCGCAAAAGTACGTAGCCGCCACTTTGGAAAGCCCTAATCACATGATAAATGCGATATGAATCAATTCTCAAAATCTATATGCTGTTACTCAAATGTCAATCATTTTAGAAGAAGGTGGCCTTTTGTTAATCTTTTTCTTTATGTTTACCCCCAAAACGGTATCGAAAACCATTCCACAACTCAACTTGATTCAACGGACTTGACCAAATTTTCAAAAATTGCATTAATCCTCAACTTCTACTCTAAATACATGTCGAGAGAGATTCGGAGGTGGTTAATGAATTTCCAAATTTTGGTTAAAACTTGATTCATTGGATTTCGTTATAAATCATACAATAAAAGGTTTCGCTTAGTCAATATATATATTTTTTTTCAAAATCGCCGGTTTTGACTGAAGTCTTCCTTCTTTGTTCTTTTTTAAAGGTTGGCCGATCATTCTCTAAATTCTTAGGATAGATTTAAGTATGACAAAGTTGGTATTAGAGTTTATGCTGTGAACCTAGAGATATTAGTTAGCTTTAATCGGTGCACTGTGAGGTGTGACCCGTGAGCAATTAGTAACTCCAAACATATCTCATTCAAAAAAAGTCTTGTACTTTGGAGATCTATTTCGTATTTGGTACTACATGGTTTCACTCTACAAGAACTCCGACTCGTTCCCTTGGAGCTCCCCATTTTCATCATAAATAATATGCTTGCCCCAAAATGACTTGACCCAATTGAGAAATCTCAATTCATTGGGCTATTGAAACTAGGGGTGAGTATGTTCCAGGAGAGAACCTGGAACTTGATGGAAACTTATAGGTTACAAGTTTCAAGATATGCACGATAAGTTTCAAGTACTAAAAATTGAGAAACCTATTTCAACAAGTGGGTTATAGGTTCTATGCCTAGATCTAAAACTTGGAACCTTAAACAAGTTTTTTGTATTTTTTCTTAATCTATGTCTTCGCATGATCATGTGATGTTTCATAACATTAGGTGATGAGTGTATAATATAAAATCATTAGTTTGAGCTTTCATTATATGACTTGTTAATATTTTATATTATTAGTGTCTATAAATATAAGTTGGGGTTAATGAATCGTAACAACAAGTGATGGTCATTAAAGGTAATGATTTACTATAATTGTTCAATTAATAATACAGGTGGAACCTAGGTAGACTGTAAAACTTGTGACATGGTAGGTTCTAGATTCTAAGGTATGTAAGGTAAATTTTAGGTTTCAAAAAATGAAGAACTTGTACGAAACTTGAAACCTCTTACTCCTAATTGATACAATCAAATAGAAATTCCAAAGGGCGTCATATTCTAGGATCCAAACTATGTGATCGAATAAGTCCTTCTATTGCAAGTTGAGGACTCCTACTTCACACACACACACACACACACACATTTACATTTATACGTATGCAATACACATTAGAATAGAGAGATTCTTTCGGTGGAAATACAAAGTTCTATATGCATTGGTTACATGATTGATTTGTTAACATTATGATGCGAACACCATACCTGTGATGACTCTCTTGAGAAAAAAAATACACTTCAATGCTTAGATTGTCCTTATTTTCACAATAAAAGCTGTGATAACTAAAAAAATCCACTAAATATACTTTAGCAGCATTCACCCATTTGGGTTTTGCTAACATTATTTGGGCGATGACATTCAGTTGGATTTTATCTTTTTCATAAAATTTATTTGTATTGTCTATTTTCTTTTGCTCATTTTTCTTCCATTCTTAAGTCTCTCGTTACAATTTTACTCTCTCTCTCTCTCTCTCTCTCTCTCTCTCTCTCTCTCTCTCTCTCTCTCTCTCTCTCTTATTAATCTTCATCCTTACTATCTTATTTCTAACAAACTGTGGATAATTACATCAAGAATTAAACTTACGGTCGTCCTTTTCGCTGGGTTTCCCAGCATATTCAAATTGGTCAGTCAGATTATATTGCAATTTTGCATAATATTGCTACGGGAAAAAACCACAAAAAACCCCAAACTTTGTCACCTATGACACATTTACCTCGAACTTTTTTTGTGACACCAAAAACCCCAAACTATACTATTTGTGATACATTTACCAAATTATACTTTAGTTCATGAACATTTTCGTTTTTTTTGCTTTTTTTCTACTTTCCGGCAAGGCCCTCGCCGAATACGGCAGGGGTGGCCCTCGGTGGCGTCTAGCAAGGGCGGCCCTTGCTGGCGTCTGGCGGCCCTTGCTGGCGTCTGGCAGCCCTCACTGGACGCCGGTGAGGGTCGCCCTCGCTTGAGTCGGGCAAGGGCCGCCCTCGCTCGCCCGGGCGAGGGCCGCCCTCGCTCGCCCGGGCGAGGCATCCCTTGCCTGACGCCGGCGAGGGTCGCCCTCGCCTGAGTCGGGCGAGGGCCGCCCTCGCTTGCCTAGGTGAGATGACCCTCGCCCTCGCTCGCCCAGGTAAGGCAACCCTCGCCCGATGCCGGCGAGGGTCGCCCTCACCTGAGTCGGGTGAGAGCCGCCCTCGCTCGCCCAGGCGAGGCGGCCCTCGCCCAATGCCGGCAAGGGCGGCCCTGGCCCGACGCCGACGAGGGTCGCCCTCGCTTGAGTCGGGCGAGGGCTGCCCTCGCTTGGCCAGGTGAAGCGACCCTCACCTGACGCCAGCGTGAGCAGCCCTTGCTGGATCTGGCGAGGGCTGCCCCGCCGGATCCGGCGAGAGCCTCATCGAAAAGGAAAAAAAAAAAAGCAAAAAAGACAAAAATGCACATAGACTAAAGTACAATGGGATAAATGTGTCACAAATAGTATAGTTTGAGTTTTTTTATGTTACAAAAAAAAGTTCGGGGTAAATATGTCACAGGTGATAAAGTTTAGGATTTTTTATGGTTTTTTCCCTATTGCTACAGAAGTAATTGATACTGTAAATTGATATCAAATATGAAAATTCTAGTTGATTCTATCTCTTTTCATGACTGGACGTAGTTTGATTTTGGATTGTGAATATGCTGTTATGTCAGATTCATGTTGTTAGCATCATGTAAACAAAATTGGAAATATATGTAGTTGAATCTAACTCTTTTCGTGCTTGGACGTATTATGACTAAATTAGCAAATTTTCAAAAGGTTTAAGACTAAATTGGACACAATTGAAGGTTTAGGATTAAATTGACAATACTACAATAGATTTAGGACTTTTTTTTGACAATTATCCTAATTGTGGAGTCAAGAAAGAAAATGATAAATGACATGGGAGACGGAAGAATTGCCAACCTCTTAGGGAGTTGTTCCATAGGAGGATGCAATCTTGCAAGTGAAGGACTCCGAATTGAAAGCGTCTAATACGTCGCTCAAGTAGGTGGGCGAGAATGTCATAGACCGCAGGCTTTCGATGCACAATAAGCCAAGGGGTGGCCAAAATTACCTGGCATGCCTTGAAGCTTCTAAGAGTCTAGGGATTTCGTGAGTTCTTTAAAATATTTTAAAGGGTAATGTGAGAATTACACTCATTTTCGAGAGAATTCATGTAATTATTAGGGTAGGTGGCAGATGGAAATTTTGGATCCCATCATTCAATTATAGGGAGATTACCGTTGCAATTTGAGGGGCTCATGTATACATACGTCTCCCTTCCTCTCATTTGTAACATTCGACAAATCCAACACAAGCACTAGAGTATTCTCTCCCAAAAACACTCATCTTTCTTGAGTTTCTCTCTACAATCCGGGGTGGACCAAGTGAGCGAGCGAGCAATGGATCGAGAGGAAGGGTGAGCTTAGGCGACCCTAGTATTGCGCCGTTGTGATCTCAAGTGTCGGCTTGTGACACGCTGACCTCAGACCGGAGGTCAGTGACAGTCCCGACCTCCATGTCAGCCTGACCTCGATTTTCGTGTGGGACTCAACCTTGCAGTGATGGCGAGCTCCAAATAAAGCTGGCCATCGCCAACACCTCAAGCCATGTGTGGAGCACTGATGACAGCTCGGCATGGCCACGAGGAGCTAGCGGCCTGTGCATAGCTGGAGCCCCGGCGAGCTCTGTTTAGAGCTCAAGCGTGAGAAAGAACGGGGGAGAGTGGTGGTGGTGGTGGTGGGTGCTGCGGCAGTGGGCAGTGCGTCGGTCGATGGTGGCTGCAGCAGGGACGGCAGCCGGTTGGATTTGGCCGTGGAACATGGGCAGATGACTTGAATTTTGCTGAAGACATAAACGACAGATTTTAGAAAATAAAAGATGCATGTTGGCATGAAAGTTAAAAGCAAGGATGGGTTTTTTTAAATCTTCCTGATGTACAAGCAAGTATTCATTTATAAGCACAATAAACTTTACATGCATCAATCATGTTGCTTCGCTTGAAAGATGAGAATCCGGAAGATTTCGGCGTGTTTTGCGATCATATAAAGCTATCTTACCCAGTTTTTTAATTAATTCGATTTCTTTATATGGCGTAATTTTCTCACAGTACAGTTGATGTTTATGTCATGTGTTTCTTTTATTAGTTTCTTCGCACAGGCGTTGCATTAAAAAACAGCAAGATGAAAATAAAAATTAAAACAATTTGATATCTGTCGTGAGAAAATGTGAATTGGCAAATATCAAGTTTCTAACATTACTTAATTGTTCAAAATAAGTGCACCGTAAGTTCTAAAACTTATCAAAAAAGTGTAATTGATTCCTAAAACTTTTAAAAAGTGTAATTCAGTCCTAAAACTTGTCAAGTTGATACAATCAAGTCCTAAAATTTATTAGTATTTTTCGTTTGTTAAATTAGACGAAGTTAATAGAAAGGCATGATTGCACCAACCTGTACTTAGTTAAAAGTTTTACGACTTAATGGCATTTTCCTGACAAATTATAGGACTTTCAATACATTTATCCTTATTTGTTATTTCATATTAGATATTTTTGTGCTCTTGAATATACAATCTGCTCAGACCAATAAATATATATATATATATATATATATATACAATCTGTAACATGCTTAACAGGTATTGGTCGTTGGACATTCTTAAACTGTCGGAAATGGGTGGGACTGATTCATGAAAATGAATCCCAGTAAGCGGTCTTTCACTCTTGTTGCACTTCACCAACATGCTATCAGCGACTGATTAGTATGTACAGTATACGCATTAAATTCAAGAAAGACGAGTAAAATGCTCGTCCCAGGTATGTGTATTTGCTCTTCACCAGCAACAACGGAACTGAAAAGGTTCGGTTTCTGTGAAGCCAAAACCGGGATAAACCAAAACCGCTTTGCTGATTTACAAATTCTGCAGGAGAAAAGATCAATTCCGCCTAATCCAATGGCGAATCTGGCCAATCACTATAATGCTTCTCTACAACTAGACACTCGGTTATTCCTCAAATGTCCCGAAGTGTCTTCACAATTCAGCTGGCCAATCATTCAGTATGTGCAACATGTACAGAGAATATCTGGTTTGCTCTTGGCTTGATATGCAACTTTTGTCTGTCAATCCCTTATATCGATCTCCTTCACTAGACACTGCAACTTCATCTGTTATGTATTGCAGTGGTCCTGTGGTTGACTGAAGTCAAGTTCTGTGCATAAATTGCCGCTTCACTTCATCGATAATCGATCCTTAGTAGCCTCATGTTTAAGAAATAGTGTGTAAAGTAGCACGTTCCACGAATCCGGGATTCCGGGCAGACACCAATGGCTACAGTCCTGTCTATGAACAGGTGCAGGACCAGTATCAGAGCCCAGATAATAAAGAGAAGCATGGCCGTCTTTCCTCTGAGAAGTCATGTGAGTTATGTTCAGCACATCGAAATTGGTTGCCATCGGTGCACTTGAGTGAGCTGATAATACATCAGAGACAACCTTGAATTGAGACCATGTTTCCGGTGTGGTTGATGAGGGGCCCAACTCCGGCAGGGTCTCCAAGTGACAGCTTCCTCCGTTCCTCCAGTCCCCTCCTCTGTAAAATTTGTCACCAATTGGTCATTTCTTGCAGGAAGAATCTGTATTCTATTCCTCCAAATGTCAAGCCCTTTTATTGCAGTAGCCAATTCTAATATAAGAGAGCCGTGTACCATTTAGTTTCCCCGTGTATAAGAACTTAGAGAGAGTGATCCAATGCAACCTAGGAACAGTCCCCTGACTATGGCTCCACAAGTTAAACTCTGGCGTGGAAAGAGTGCTAAACATTGAACAGGTGCACAAGTATCGTAGGAATAGCATTTGCTCTTAGACATTAGATCATGGTCGAATTAATAAACAGACATGATATCATCCCAAGAAGGTTAGAGGATTGGTGTGGTGAAGGACCAAAAAGTACAATGACATGTCAGAACTTGTGAACTACACCAAGTAGAAAGTCAACTAAATGCATTTAATTGGACGCAAATAAAAATGGGGTCCATTTATTAATATTTTAATATAATGATGCTTTCTGGGCGTCTGGATCACATAGTTTGAGCAACTGAATAAGCTAGGCATAGTAACTTATCAAGGAAGCGCATGTACCTGAAATGCACCGGTGCGAATGTGCGAAAAACGACCTGCGTCTTGTTTGTATTGACCTCATTGTGGATCCACTGCAGGACAGTCTCGATGGCTCGCTTATGCGCATCTTCTATTGCCATTTCCAGCTTCACCTCCGACCCTTCTTGGAAATAACAACCACTGACAGATGGTAGTGCAATTCAATATGAGACAGTTGCTAGGGCATGAAAGATCAAAATCATGATCTACTGCAGGCTTTATCTAACAACTACCTCTTCCATGACTCAAAGAACTCGCATGCCAAAACCGCAAAAATAACCGACACCATACTAACCCGATATCACGTTCATGTCTGCCAAACCATGAAAAAATTCACTAGATGGCCAGACTGGTTCAGAGTTTGCAACAGCAAGTTGGAGAGTGCATTACCAAGCAAATCAAAGAGCTTTGCAGCACTGTCTAAAACATTACAGTCTTGCTGATCAAGAAAGAGATAGATAACATAAAGGGCAGCTATATTACACAAACCCAGCAAAATAGATTTCTAGAAGCCAACCTCCAAGGACCCTCCTCCATCATAGTCAGGTGGTGCTAAGTCTGTAGCAAACCATACACCTCATAGACCATTCCAAAGTTTGAAAGAGTTCCCGACTTGCGCGTTAAACTTGTCATTTATAACCACCCTTATGCTCTTGTCTAAGTCTAGGAAAGAACCTCTGCGATTCTTATTCCAACCAGCTTATATCTGTAAATGATTGCTACCAAGCAGGTATTACATAAGGTCTCATCAAGGCCAACCAAAAGCTCCCAATCAAAAATTAGCAACAGTAGTTTTATGGATATGTCAACAGGAACTATGCATGTATCCTCGTGTACATATACTCATCGTATTGAAATTAGAGATAGATGATAATAAGGGAGAATTTGCATGGGCAGATCAAATTTACCCTCTTATGGTTTTCTCGAAGTTCCACCAGTGCCCAGTGTTAAAGACCAGCACATCTGCATCTCTCCACTTGGAACAGGTCCAGTCCATCTGATCTAATTTCAGGGTTGTTTTGATCTTATCAGGCGATCCCGGCGGAGGCCGGCTTTGCAGCACCAGAAACGGAGCTCTGTAGTACTCCAGAGTACAGTTGAACTCCTTAAATTTGTAAACCAAATACCCTTTGTGCTTTGTGATCGGACTACCATTCACTTCATAGATCGAGTCCTGATCAGAAACTGCAGAGGAGAGCATGCACATGAGAGACTCCCATTGGTTTCTCCCGATAGAATCCCCCACAAAAACGAGCCGCTTGTTCCGCAGTTTCTCCAGCATCAATTTCGCATCAAATCTGGTGTTACTAGACATTATCAATGTTCGTAGGCCAAAGTTTTGCAATGTCAATATCAAAGCAAGAGCGTGAACTGCATCACCAACTAACATTACATCAAACATTTCATGCTTCTACATCATATGCAGAATCCAAGTGTATCTTCTCTGGTGCCGTGGACTGATCACATTATGATCAAGTATGCTCAATTTAAAGTTCTGAGTAACTCAACTTCTGTAATTTTCATCACATCCATGTTTCATTAGCATAAAACAAGAACAAATAAAGAAAAGAAATGAAACTAAACTAGGAAATCTACCATTCAGCCCGATGGTTTCTAGATAAAATCCAATCTGTCAATCTGTAAACTAACAAACATGGTAAAAAAAGTGGACAAATTGATGGTTGGGGTAGAGAGAGAGAGTTTGTCTTGATCACCTGAAAGCTTCAAGTCAGTTTAAAAAAAAGTCACGGGAGGGGCTTAGTGATGTGGAACTACCCTCCAAACAAGATCAGCGTGAAGGAAACAAACAAAATGCAAGGTGTGAATACTGTGACAATACGTGAAAAGCAAATTCGTTATATCCACCGAAAATTCATCGACTTTTCTGACCAACCAACGCTAGCACGAAATTTCTGACAAAAAGAAATAAATTCCGTTGCATGTTTCGATTAATGTACTTACAAAATCAAACAAAACTCGCCACTTTCGTGCAAGAGCCTTCAATTCAAATTCAATTTCAACCACATCTTATCAAGACCCCTTGGCAAAAGGCCCCACGGATTAATTACTACACAAAAGAAAAACAAGGCAGACAAGTAGCCCCTGATAACCATAACCCGTCATAATTGAAAAACACAACCCCGTTTGATTCCTCAGAAGTTCGTTCCGACAGAACAGACCAAAACCAAAATTTCTCAAGCAAGAACTGCAAACAGAGAGAGCAAAAAACTAAATCTTTAAGAACCTGGGCAAATTGCACTTTCTGGGTTGCCATCTCCACTTGGTGTAGAACGAATCGGGCCGCCCATTCTCAGAGCACCTGAAGCCCCCGTCCAGAAACCTGCAGTCTCTGGACTCGTACAACGGATAGCTATCGTCCCAAACCCAATCCCCTTCGAACAAATCGCACCCACCATCGCCATTCCTCTCCAAAAAGTCTAACTTTTTGACACCCCGATCGTCGTTATCGCCGTGCAACTGCAACCACACGAACCTCTCTGATCTCCCGGAGAACTTACCGTACCCTCTCCTGTAATCCAGGTAAAAGAAGCCGCAGACCACGCAGAAGGCGACGAGGACGAAGCCCAGCACTCCCACCGACGGCTCGAAGAGCCTCAGGCGCTTGAACTTGTGGCAGAGCTCGGAGCCCGGCACGTTCATGATGGCAGGCGCGGCGTGCGACTCCCCTCTCCCCGTCACTCTCTCCCTCCCTCACCCTGTCCCTGAGTGGTGGCAAAATCACAAATGGCGTTGGACCACGTTTTCTTTTTCTCTCTGGGTGGCACGGTTACTCCTGCCTTGCTTCTTTGCTTGGTGGGTCAGTTATAAACACCGCACTGGGGTTCCCAGTCCTTGATGCCGGGTGTGAAAGAAAAGGCAAGAAACCACAGAAAGAGAAAAGAAAAGAAAGGGACTTCAATGAAGCAAAGAAGCTTCCATGGCTGAACTGTACACACACTTTCCTTCTCTGTAAGTCACAGAGAGAGAGAGAGAGAGAGATTGCAGGGAGGGATTTGACGAAGACGGAGGAGTGGCAAGAAATGTTGCGCTCGTGCGAAAGTGGGGGGTGCGTGAGTGTGTGCGTGGGCACTTCTTGCTGTAAAGTCGGATTTCTCTCTTTCCTTCCTCTTTTCTTTAAAAAAAGATAAATTTCCGAAAATTTGTAATAGGCTAACGGCTATGGAAAAGCTCAACGGCCCCTCTCCAACGACGGGAGGTGCCACGTGATGCTGTCAATCCAGCACGCTGATTGGGCCGTGCGGGGCACGCGCCGCGACGGCGCGTGGGGGTTTCGTTCGTAGCCTCCCGACAGCAGCAAATTTCAATTTTCATGAACACAAGCGAGTGGAGCAAGAAAAAAGGGCAACTTGATGGTTGGTCTAAGGATTCACGCCTAAAACAACTGTCCTCTTTAATTTAAGACGCAGCTCACTTGATTGCATCAGCATGATGCTATTCATGGGTGAGCATGGTTCGGATAGCAGTTTTGAAATATTGATATCGCCAACTAAGTATCGATTCCAAAAAATTGAAATTAAGAGCTACCCGTTAATTTCATGAATCCACTCAAGAAGCTAACCTAAATCCAACGACTTCTAGTGCTCTACCGTGACAATTTCTATAGCAGTGGACCTCCATCGGCATTATTAGACTTGTAGGTATCATTGCCTAACACTTTGCAAGTTTCCCAACGTTGTCGTGACTCTGGTGGCATTAGCCCAATTCTTCCTGACATTCTTAATCTCGATGACGCAAGTCTAACAACACCAGTGTTCACTAACTTGGAGAGGAATTGGAACTGGGATTGAGGATGAGAAGATCACCCAAGTTGTGCCATTGGATACGAACTTTTGATCTTGGTCCCCCTTCGTTCCCGATTTATTTTAAAAAAAAAGGTGCACATAGGCAGAAGAAACAAAGGGAAAAGTGAATGAGTGGCACGGACCTACTTTGATTGGTTATTATTCAATGCGTGTTGGAGAAAAAGTTATACCATGCCCAATTAAAAAATCAATTGGGTCTTCAAAAAGGTCCTAAGTATTCATCTTTCTACTAATGACATAAAAAATTTTGTCGATGGTTTTTGTTGATCAAATTTCACCATGGACTTACACAAATGTCCTTTAGTAATTTTTTTTCCCATTAGTCGGGTGCTTAAAGAGGTCCCGATAGTTATCTTTCTATTCGTAAATAAAAACTATTAATACTTTTTGTTCATCAAAGTTGATTCTATGAAGTGACGCCAGTAAAGCTCAATGTAGAGGCCACACTATGTATTTGGCATAGTGTGGATAGTATATGGAAATTAAAAATGAGATGTGTAATTGTTGAAAGAAAAATAGTTTATAAAGTGGATGAGTAGTTGAGATAATTGTGATAATTTGCGTTTTAGGTCCTCAGCAAAATCCAAATGCATGACCATTGTAATACGTAATATGAGTTGTGACCAGTCAAAACTAATGAACAGAAACTTTCAATGTGGGTCATCGTTTCTTGCGTGTAATTATGCTGAAGCAATAATCAAAATGTAACTCAAGGATGCCGTTGAAGTTAAACACCAAATTCAACTTCAATAAGAGCTTAACCATTATAATAAGGAATAATACCACCAAAAAGCTTAACCATTATAATAAGGAATAATACCACCAAAAATCCCAAACTGATAAACTTGAAATAAATTTACCCCAAAAAAATTTTTGACAACCAAAAATCCCAAATTAGTATATCTGTGACGAATTTACCCTTCGTTAATTTCCACTAAATTTTACAATCAAATTATTAAGTTGGATGATACGTGGCGGTTGACATGTGTGCTATTTTGGGGTTTTACCCTCCCATTGTCACATGTGTACCAGTTTGTGAGCTGTCATGGTATTAATCCAATTTAATGAAAACTAATGGATAGTAAATTTGTCACAAATGTACCAGTTTGGGATTTTTGATGGTCAAAATATTAATTTAAGGTAAATTTATCACAAATGTACCAGTTTAGGATTTTTTGTGATTAAAAAATTAATTTGGGATAAATTTGTCACAAGTATACCAGTTTAGGATTTTTGCTGATATTAACTCTTGTAATAAACATATATGATGGTAAAAAGGGAAACATAAAAATGAGATGAAAAAGGGATTTTTGGCTTAGATATAGAGGTGTACAAGATTTTTTTTTGTCTTCCTAAAGAAAAATGTGGAATGTGTCACACAAAGTGTTGCTAATATTGAAAGCTTAAGCATTTGGAAAAATTACTCAGTCAGTCCTAAACTTATCGTAAGAATGTCAATTTAGTCGTCAACTTTTAAAATTTATCAATTTAGTCCTAAATCTTTACATGAAATTCTAAAGTAGTTTGGTTAATTTTTGCCGAAAATCATTGACGTGGCGTTTCAGTCATTGTCGGTCGTCCTATTTGGCATGTTATCACATTAGTGTTTTCTTGTGTTAATTGACTGGAATTGCTATATTAGGATTTCGCAGAAAGGTTTATAACTAAATTAACAAAATTTAAAAGTTTAGTATTGAATTGGCATTTGTATAATAGATTTATGATTAATTGGACACTTCTCCTTAAAATCTTCTAGAATTATTATGGTACACTTTTATTTAATTGTTACATTAATTATCCTCCTCACTCATGTGCAAAATGATCAACTGATACCATGTGATGTCGTGACCTTCCTCGAGGTGAACCACCAAGGGAAAGTTATTGGATTACTAGGTGGGCACAAACGGAAGCTCATTAAAGAGATGGTAACGGCATCGCGTAGACTCTCCTTAATCCTTACCAATCATAACTTAAGGTTTTAATATAAACATGTGATTAAAGAGATGATAATCCCTCACATGTTAGTGGTTTAAAATTAGAAACAGCTCGTTTCAAATTTTAAACTACTAACATTTGAGAGGTGATTATGCGGATGTGTAAACAATTATCTATCACTCAACAATCAAAACAATAAGTAAATAACTTGAGAAAGATTGAAGAACCTGGATGCACTAAGCAAGCAAAAGCAAAGCTCCGCTATGACCCAACGAAACGGGAACTTTGCAAAATTTTAACTAGAAAGAAAACAATGATTCGATATATGCATGTCCTAAAGATGATGTGTCGACACGTGAGAACAACCAAGAATTGATCAGGAAGTGCTCAACGGAAAGTCAAGGATGAGACTTAGGAACTGATTTCATGTTACTATGAATTCATGTAGTAAAAGAACAGCTATTCAACATTCTTGGTGTGTCTATTAATACATGTAATGCACTTATTTATGTATATTTTCATAACATAAAGTGCAGAATTTAGTCGGTGTCCTTAATTAAATAGCCTCGTTAACACGTGAGAGTGGTTTTCGAGGAGAGGAATAAAGGAATATCGAGGACGAGTCTGAGAATCACATGACATTTGTTTGGGGAGGTTGAGGGCAAGCCAAGACAAGACACTGAATAGCGTATCCGCCATGCCAGGATTAAAAACGTAAACAATGTGTCTATTATAAAAGTTCATTTTGTCACAACTTATATATGAAGTGTATTATTTTCAAAGTTAAGTGTTTGTGAGTACGTGTTTGAGTGTTCCGATGTTTTTGTATAAGAGTTATAATGAAATGATCATCAGGAGACCATAAAGAAGACCGAATAAGGAAATGACAATTGAAAATACTAGAACTGATACAACATAATGCATATGCCCCAAAAATGCAGTTACTACAATTGGCGTATTTGGATTGACTTTTATATTTTACGTTTTGCTCAATTTTGATCTTTCAACTTACGTAGTTTAACATTTTAAATCCAGAATGTTTAAAATTTCATAATATGTAAGAGTTGGTACATGAATTTACCCGTGTTATTTTCATAATTTGTTGAGATTCGAATTGTAAATCATATTTTGGCAAGATTTTTTTAGTTTCGTCGAAGCGTGAACAAACACGCCCTATTATAAGGAATAGGCACTGAAACTATTATAAAAAGGATTGGGAGGCCAAAAATTTAGAGAGAGAGAGAGAGAGAGAGAGAGAGAGAGAGAGAGAGAGAGAGAGAGATGGGCTTCTTTGTGTGGTTGAGAGAGAGGCATTGGGGATAGAGGGATAATGGGGAAGTGAGGAAGCCTCACGTATTATGATAATGACCTTCACATTACATTGGGCTGGTTTGTTTTGCAAAAAATGAACTTTGTTAGAAAATATTTTTATAAGAACATATTTTCAAGGAGAGTTTCATTTTCCTTCTGTTTGGTTGTATTTTGTAAATAATATGAAAGTCATTTTTTTATGCTTGTTACAGGAAAACTATAGAGCACATATTTAAGGTAAAGTCTCTTGTACAATGTCAAGTCCTGAATTTAAGCACCAAGGACTTGAGCCGGGCACCGTGGACTGAACCCACTCTTGGGGGACCCGAGTACACTCTCACGGGACCGGGGCATGTCCGCCAGGGTACTAGGCACAGCCACAGGGGACCTAAGCACAGGTGCCATTTTGAAAAAGGACTTTTTCCAAATATTTTTTTTTGGTAAAGATAAGATTAACTTTTTCCAAATATTAGTGGATGGAGATGACAATATTGCACTTCCTTATGAAGACCCGGTTCCCTTTGCCCCACCCTGATTGCCCTTGCCCGGCTCGTCGCAAGGAAGAGCATAGCGCGAGAATGGGACTTGCTGGGGCCCGTCTGGCATAAGTTATTTTTGTTCTATTTTGCTTATTACTTGTTATTGTCGGGGAAATTTGATTGTTTTGATGCGTAATGACAATCACTGTCCTTAGTGTATTATTTGCCCCAACTATTGTTACCATCGGGTTTAGAACAAATACATCTCCAGAATATACACCAAAGCTGCAGAGAAACGAGTTTAGTAATTACTCAATTTCTCTCTTAGAATTTCTCCTTCAACTTATTATCAAAGTTGTGCGTGTGAAAAGAGAAGAATGGAGTGTTACGAAGAAAAAGTTATTTTGAACAGTTGTGATAAATAATGTATGATTTGGTGGTATTTATAGATAACCAATCAACACATCTATTATGAACAGGTACTTTATCTTCATCATCACCCCTTTTCATAATGAATCTTCTTCTTTTCAGAATCAAGAATCACTTTTTTTCATAATCAAGAGTTATCTTTTTCACAACCAAAAGCCACCTTTTTTTCATGATAACATATTAATTCAGCAGTTATTTTATTGTCTCCTAATTGTGCTGCGGTTTTTAAATTTTGCGTAACATTAAATTAATGCGGCCATTTTTTTGTGTTTTCACTATTTAAAGCATAAATATTTCTGTAACCGCGTTACTAGGTGATTATTTTTCAAAGCATATAATGATTTGACAAGAAATAATATGAGTTGTTGATTAGTCAAAATTAATGAACAGAAATTTTCAACGTGGTCATTATTTCTTGCTATCTACATGTAACTCAAGAATACCCTTGAATTTAAGACACAAAATTCAACGTAGCTGAGAGCTTAAAGCTAAAAAGCTTGGTAAATAGATTAATAAGTACATAGGGTAAACTGCGGAGCTAGTTTCATTTCAAGTCGAGTGCATGGAATCTCAAACTACTACGAATTTATATAGTAAAAGAAAAGTTATATCACATTCTTGGTGTGTATATCGATACATTAAATTTACTTCTTCATATTGTATATATTCTCGAAAAAGGAAAACTTACCAAAAAAGCCCTAAGCCTATTGCAATTTTGCAAATTCAGTCATAAATTCTTTTTTTTTATCAATTGAGTCATAAACCTTTTGTATTTGTGCCAATTCAGTCCATCTAACCAATTTTGATCAGAAATCACTAACATGGATGTCGGGCATCCTACATGGCGTGGCTAGTGTTGAAGTAGATAATTTTTTATAATATTTTAATATTTTTTGAATATTTTGATTTTTTTCTTCCCTTCTTCCTCTAATTGGCTGCCGAACCTCAACGATTGGCCTCGCCGTCATTGGGCAAGCCTTGAACTTGCCAGGGGTAGGCGAGGCACGCCGTCGTTGGCCATCACTTTTGGCCAATCGCTGAGGTCCGGAGATCGACTAGAGGAAGAAGGCAAAAAAAAAAAAAAAAAGAAAGAGAGAGAAAGAATAGAAAAAAAGAAAATGAAAAGAAACATTAAAAAACTCGAAAAATTATTAAAATTTTATTTAAAAATGTTCACGCTAACACTAGCCGCGCCACATATGATAGTCAGTGTCATTGTCAATAATTTATGGCAAAAAAATGGACTAAATTAACACAAATTCAAAAGATTTATGATTTAGAATTGAATTAACATGTAATAGATTTAAGACTATTTTGGTAATTTGTCCTCTCGTAAAACAATTTGCATAAAATGTAGTCGGTGCCCAAAATTAATACACTCGTTAACATGTGAAATTGGTTTTCAATAAAAAAAAAAAACGAAAGAAGGAATATCATTGGATCAAAAAAGGAAAAAGATAAAAAAACGAATATCAACGAAGTGTCTGAGAATCACATGCCACTTGTCTGGGGAGGTTTAGGGCAAAGCAAAGACAAGACACTGAAACTGAATAGCGTATCCGCCATGGCAGGATTAAAAGCGTAAACAAGACGAAAGAAAAAAATTATTCTCCCGATGTCTTAATGTACAGATGCTTTGTGAAATTTGTACCTCGTTGCAATAAAAGTTCATTCTGCCACAACTCCTCTGTAAGCGTTCATTATTTTCAAAGCTAGGTGTTTATAAGTATTTGAGTGTTACTATATTTTATGTGAGTTGCATCGAAACTAATCTTGATCATGACGGGTATGATGGGATATTGATACTATGGAAATGTTCGTTATTTTCAAAGCTAGGTGTTTGTAAGTATTATTTTATGCGAGAGTTTACATCAAAACAAATCTTGATTATGACGGATATGATGGAGATATTGATCCTATGGAAATGTTCGTTATTTTCAAAGCTAGGTGTTTATAAGTATTCAAGTCTTATGATATTTTGTGCAAGAGTTACATCAAAACAAATCTTGATTATGACGGGCATGATGGGGATATTGATCCTCAAGGGACCATAAAAATAGCCCGAATACGGAAATAATGTTTGAAGATACTAGCACCGATATGCCATGTGATGCGTCTCACATAAAATATATTATCATTTTGTATATTGTTGGCGTATTTGGATTGACTATTATTTTCAAGTTTTCACTTAATTTAGATAACTCAATTTATGTACTTTGATTTTTTAAAACGCGAAACATATGAACTTTTACAATATATAAATGTCCGTTCGTAAATTCTCATTTGGTATTTTCATAATTAGTTGAGATCGGAATTATATTTCGAATTCTGGCAAGACTTTTTTTGCTTTCGTTGAAGCATGAAAAAAAATAGAAACCAAACATATTATTGGAAGCCACAAATTTAAAGAGAGAGAGAGAGAGAGAGATGGGCTTCTTTGTGTGGTCGAGAGGCAGGCAGTGGGGATAAGGGATGATGGGGTAGTGAGAAAATCTCATATTATGATGATGACATTCACGTGTGAAAAATAATGAAGTTCTTAGAATAATATTCGTCAAAGAACATACTTTAAAAAAATATTTTTCGTTGTTCGATTATATTATGCAAATAATATTAATACCAATTGTTTTGTCACGGGTAATCATCAAATACAAATTGGAGAAAAAGTACACCCCCGAGTCATATTTGGGCATCGAAGATTGGGTCAAGGTGTTGGGGACCCAAGCTCGATTTCTTCAGACCCTAGTACTTCTCAAGGGACCGGGGTATATTTGTCAGGAATCCAGACACGACCGCTAGGGACCTAGGCACGAGAGCTAGGATCTTGGGCCCAGCCTTGAGAGATCTAGGCCCAACCGCTGAATTTTAGTCGTACTTTGAATACAAATTCCAATAGTTAAAAAAAGGAATTTATTTTCCCGAGTTTAAGTATGTGTTTTTCACTGTTCCATTGACTCATATTCCAAAGTGATACAAGTTCGAAAACAAGTAAAATCTTTTTCGATATTGTATTGCTGATGAAACGAATGATCCATTTTTTATGTTGTAAGAATTCATCGACAAATGCCGACTTCTAATTTTTTTTCAATAATAGAGACAGATAGTGATTTGTGATTTCCACAATGATATGTCAAATAACTTATTAAGTAGACCATTTATAAATGTTTGATAGATAGTTTGGTATATTAATGTAAACACGAGTAACCGGTAATCGACAATCAACCCGCCACAACAAATGGCCCTACCCGAGCCTCTCTAGATATTAAATTTTAATGTTTATATCATATGCTTTACAAACAAATAAAAAATTGAGTTAATATCATGAAAAATAATAATATGGTACACATATAGCAAATTTACCCAAAATCAATATCTTGACTATAAAAAACCCCGAACTAGTACACCTGTGATAATTTTATCTTTAATTAGTTTCCTATAAATTTTACTATCAAATTTCTGAGTTGGATGACATGTAACAGTTGATAGTATACCAATTTGGGGTTTTACCTTCCGTTTGTCACATGTGTACCAGTTTATGATTTTTTGTGGTATCAATTTAATTTAACGAATGGTAAATTTATTATAAATGTATCGGTTTGGGGTTTTTGTGGTCAAAAAATTAATTTGTGGTAGATTTGTTACTTGTGTACTAATTTGAAGTTTTTCATGATATTAACCCTAACAAGTTTTGGTCATTATAGTATTTCATTTGACAATTACTTAACAATCATTTTCAAGGATTTGAGTAATTGTACAATATTGAATTCAAAATAAGTTTCATCAATTAAAGTTAAATTCAAGATAAACGTGAACGATATGTTGACAAAACCCGAACATCTTGCCAGGATGGGATGGAGCCTATAAACTTGTCTCGTGCGAGGTGCGGGGCGGACATGATGCCACCTCAATTATCGCGAGACGGAGTTGGGGATAAAACTTGCTGTCGTCGCGTCGCAGTGCCATTCTTTTGAGAGCATGGGAGAGAGAGGAACTCAAATAAGAGAGCAATGAAAAAGTACACCTAGTAAAACGATATGAAAATTACTAAAATTAAATGAAAAAACAATTACAATAACCTTTAAGCTATCACATCCACATTAAAAATAATGGAGAAGATGTAATAATTAATTTATACAATGATGCATATCAAATATTTCAATGAATTGATTGAATTCAAACATTCAATTGATAACGATAGAGAGAGAAAACGATAGAGAGAGAAGCGGGAAAATTCATAACGGCATCAATATTTTAGTACGAACCAAATTCTTAAACACAAACGGTCACTTTCTTTTAATCTTTATTACATAAGGGGGCAAACGTCTTTTCTTTTCTAACTTAAATGGTGAAAAGGGGAAATCGACAATAATTATCTCTTCAAGGCATTAACACAAGGGTCTCACATCTCTCGTAGAATGTTCGGCTAGAGCGATCGCCACTCAACAACACCTGTGACATGTGCTTGAAGTCGGCAAGTAACATTCGACCAAGCTACTCGGGGATGGGATTGATTGTTAGCGGTTGGTCCTTGTCTTTCGTTAAGATATGAAAAATATAACAAAATAGGCGAAACCATAATTTAAAGAGTTTAGATGGTTTTCATTTAACTTCATGATATCTTATTTTATAAAATCATTTAATTATCTTTTCCAAACCATTTGAATGTTTAAAGCGTTTCTCCCTCTTTCTAAAAACATTCATATATTCTTTCTCCTCGCGCATACGAGTGTGCTTTTGGCTTGTAAATTTTTTCTTTGGCCAGGTGCTTTTTCGTTTGGTACGAAGGAATGATTTCGGAAATCAATTCTTGTATATCTTATACCAATAGCATATAATAGTTGAAGTCGGGAAAATGACAACTCAGTGTCACGACACTTTGAAGACACCCATTTTAGTGTCAAAACTTTTCAAATAATCATTTAAGTGCCATAATTTTTATAAAATGATTACTTAAATAACTTCGGTGACTTAATTTGTAAAAAATCTGACGTGGTTTGCCGGAGTCACTTAAACAGATATTTTTATAAATTTTTGCCGCTAAATTGATCGTTCATAAAGCTTTGGTACTAAATTGATCATCTGTAAGTTTTGGCTCTAAAGTTTTTAAAATTAGGAATTTGACAAGCAAAAATCACCAAGCAAATATTCTAGTTTTGCAACTATTTTTCTTGATTTTGTTAGACTCAAAAGCAAAATGACGGAGCAAACATTCTCTCTAAATAATTTTATTTAAAATCACAAAAATCTACTTGTTTTTCTCGAGAAAAAGAAGGTGGAAGTAAGCTAAATTTTCTTCATCTTTCGGAACTTCGCATTTGCTTCTTCTCTAACCTTGCTCTGTCTTGAGATGGCACAGAAGCGCTTGGAACCCTGTGGAAATAGACTACTTCACTTCAATTAACTATGCGAATCAATCCTAGGATATGTTTGGGAACCGATTTAACCCCAATTTCTCAATTTGCGAAGAATTGATGCACTTAATGATGTTGTTCGGTGCATAAATTTGCACCACACAATTTCAAAATGCTTTGAACCAAGAATTAAAGAACGATCTTTAGTGCTTAAACCTTATGAATGAAAACTTTAGTGCCAAATAGGGATGGATGGAGAGCAAACATGTTGGGGGGCCAAATATCGTCCGCCAATAGATAATACTTTTTTTTTTTTGGCAAATGTACCATAGAGAATGTTGTAAGAAAATTGGAGTTCCTTTTTCTCCATCAGTAAAATGTATCATGCTAGAATTTTTTTTTCTTTTTTCTCATTTTAAAAGATGGAGTGTTTCTCAAAATAATAGAAACGGAAAGTTCACTCGTTTGATAGATTTATGACTAACTTGTTAATCTTTTAAATAGAGCAATAGTTCTTGACTCTTTTCCTTTCATCACTAGTTGTTGACTTCTTAGGATTATTAACAAATTAGAATTCTTTGGTAAAAATCTCCCGTAAAATGTCAATAGCATGCGGGCTTTCAATGGATAGTCATTGTTACCAAAATAGAGATAGACCTAATGGAAAGTTCAATCTATGTCAAAGCATTGTTTCTCAAGTTAGGAAATAATTACTCATCATTCCTCGTATTTTACAATTCATTATCATAAAATATAGCTCATAAATTTAAACTTTTTTTCTTGGTTAAAAATTCTAACAATACTTCCTTAGACTTTGGAATGTAAAGAAATTGGAAATTTTGGTGGGCCAAGATTTATTGATGAACATATAAATTTTCTAATTTTTTTTAAAACTCTACTTAAGTGATTTTGACGAGTCACATAAGCTTTTCCATTATTAGAGTTACTTATCTCATCACTTTTGACACTAAGGGTGCGTTTGCTTGGGAAAAACTTTATGATAAAGGAAAATCTTTTCGAGAAATCATTTTCATGAAAATGGATAGTTTTCTTTTGTTTAGTGATATATGATAGAAATTTTTCTGGTGTTTGGATCTTATTTGAAAAATGATTTCATTCTAATGACTTTATCTCAGGCAAATTTTTTTGCGAATTTCTATATTTCTTTTCTTTTGTTTTCCTTCTTTCTTTTCTTTTATTTTCTGTTTTCTTCTTCCTCCGCCGGTTACCTCGCCGAGCCTCAACAATGGTCGGTAAGGCCACAAGTGAAGCTCAAGCTCGTCGGGATCTAGCAAGCTTGATGTTGCCAATCCGGGCCTATGGTTAGTCATCGGCCATTGCCGAGGCTAGAGACTGACGAAGGGAGAAGGAAAAAGAAAAAGAAAAAGAAAAAATAAAATAAAAATATTAAAAAATTCAAGAAGAGTAATTCCAAAAAGTGTTTACATTTCTTTAGATTTAGAAGTTCATTTTCCTGATTTTATGTATGAATATTTTTGTTGAACCGGAAAATACTTATTTTTGGCTGACTAGTCATTTTCGACGAACCAAATGAGTGAAAATCCGAAAAACTAATTACTTTCGCTCACTCAAACTCTCCCTAAAGTGGATTGTGGTGTTCATTCCCCCACCCCCGGTGTTTGCAAAGAGATTAATAAGTCAGGATGATATCAATGACGGGCAGTCCACTGAGATTGGAGATTGGGTATAGATCTCTTGAAAAGATCAGAGCACCATTACCGAACAAATGCGAAAATCTAGGGCTCTTTCATCTTCCTTGAGATCCACCATAACCCCCTTTTATGGACTCCATGTTGTCATTTTGGAGGAAATAAGTAGAATTCAGAATATTTCACAATTCACGTAAAAAGATTGTCTTTGTTATGAAATACATGAATGAATATTCATTATATTCAATGTACCTATTATGGTACATTTGTAACCTACGTACATAAATGAATATTTAATGTACCCATTATGGTACATTTGTAACCTACATTTTATGTACAATCTCCAATGAATGGTCATCTCTCTATTCAATGTATGTATTCAATACATTGACATTAATGATATGTGTATTCCTATTTTCTTATAAATAAGAGCTTAGTTTTGGTCATTAGGTAAGAAATCAGAACATAATGAAAAGAGAAAATATATATCTTTGGTGTTCATCTGCTTTCTCTACTTAATCTCTATTCTCTCTATTATATACTTGCAACACAATATTTTACAACACGTTATCAGCACGAAGATCTACCAATTGAGTAAATAATTTTTGCAAGCCAATTTTCAATCTAAAAGTATCCTTTTGCTCTTGAAGTGGCGATGGATATTTGGAAATCCTTCTAATTAATTTAAGGATTCGTTTCTTTTGCAAGAATTATGACAAATATTGAAAAGCCCAAATTCCACATCCTGGAAGTGAGAGGAAATAATTATCTATATTGGTGCCTTAACATGAAAATGCACCTCCAAGGGCAAGATCTCGCTAACGCAATTACAAAAGACGGAACCTTAAATGCAAAAGATAAAGCAAATGCACTTATTTTTATTCGTCGTCATTTGCATGAGAGCCTGCAGACTCAATATTTATCCGTTTGAGACCCTCAGACCCTGTGGAAGAGGTTGAAGGATAGGTATGATCATACCAAGACTATTATCCTCCCTCAAGCACAGTATGACTGGCAAAATCTCAAACTGCAAGATTTTAAATCAGTGTCTGACTATAACTCCGCTTTATTTGATATTGTTTCTCGGCTTGAGTTATGCGGTATCAAGTTCACTAATGCGGAACTGTTAGAGAAAACTTTCTCCACCTTCCATGCTTCTGATGCGGAACTGTTAGAGAAAACTTTCTCCACCTTCCATGCTTCGAATATTGTATTGCAACAGCAATACCGACAGCGTCAATTTGCCACATACTCTGAATTAATTTTTGTGCTCCTCACTGCTGAGCAAACTAATGAATTGCTGCTCAAAAATCATGATCTTAGACCTACTGGGTCAAAAGCATTTCCTGAAGCACATGCTAACTCTGAGAAAAATATTGGCCATTTTAAGGGCTATAAGCGCAAGTAAGAACATAATCCTCAAAGGGGTGGCAAGAAATTTAATCGCCCAAGGAAATCTAACTTTGGCCTGAATTATGATAAAGAAAAGAAGCAAAAGAAGGTGACTAATGAAAGTATTTGTCATCGCTGTGGCATGACTGGGCACTAGTCTCGTACTTGTCGTATGCCAAAGCACTTTGTTGATCTATACCAGGCATCTTTAAAAAATAGGGGCAAGGGCGGTGAATCTCACGCCATTGAAATTAATTCTACTGCTATAACCACTATTGAGGCCAACAATATCTCTGTTGGTGGGACTCCTCTTGCTCCTAAAGTAACAAATGCATCCCTTGATATCTCTAATTTGTTTGAGGACCTCTGATTACTTTGATGAAGCATCAGACTGGTGGATGACAACTTAGACTTCGAATTTTATGATTCTAATAATTTCTTTTCTAGTTGATTTTCTTTAAATGTATTACCTTTTATTGTTCTTTAATATGGTTATGAATGAAATGCTTATGAACCTGATATAATATTTATTATTTTGAAATTTTATTTGACCATATAACTAATATGAAAAGTTTATGATACTTGACACCTGAAGTTGTCAACATAAATGCAAATGGAAAATACTGAGAAAAAGGAAGATGTTTGTTTGCTTGATAGTGCATCAACACATACCATATTTCGTAGTAGACACTTTTTCTCGAGTATGACATTGCGTAAGACACATGTCTATACAATATCAGGTCCTATTTCGATTATTGATGGTTTCGAGAATGCCATAATTGTTTTGCCTAAAGGCACCATCCTGCATATTAAGAATGCATTTCTAAGCAGTAGATCAAAAAGGAATCTACTTAGCTTCAAAGATGTACGCCATAATAGGTACCATATTGAGACTATTTATGAGCAAAATAAATAATATATTGGCATTACTTCTTATAAGATGGGCCTGAACACCATCCATGAGAAGCTAGAAGCCTCTTCTATGGGTTTGTATTGTGTCATGATTAAGGCCGTTGAAACCTACTTCACCATATCCTGGAGATTGGTAAACCCTTATTAGTTTGGATTATGGCATGATCGCCTTGGTCACCCTAGAGCTTCAATGATGCGTAGAATAATTCAGAATACAAAAGGGCACCTTTAAAGGATATAAATGTATTGTTGTCCAAAAATTATAATTGTGAAGCATGTTCACAAGGAAAACTCATTATCAAACTTTCTATAACAAAGGTTGATCTTGAATCCCCTTTATTCCTGCAAAGAATTCAGGGTGATATTTGTGAACCAATACAATCACCAAGTGGACCGTTTCAATATTTTATGGTACTAGTGGACGCATCCTGTAGATAGTCACATGTTTGTCTATTATCTACACGCAATGTCACATTTGCACGTTTACTTGCGTAGATTATAAAGCTCCAGGCACAATTTCCTGATTATCCAATTAAAAGCATAAGGATGGATAATGCTGGTGAATTTACATCAAAGAGTTTTGATACATATTGTGTTTCACTCGGAATTGAGGTTGAGCACCTAGTTGCATATGTTCATACTCAAAATGGATTGGCAGAATCCTTGATTAAACATATTCAAATCATTGCCCGCACTCTATTATTGAGAATGAATCTCAACGATACAGCATGGGGTCATGCAGTTTTGCATGTAGCAGCACTAATAAGATTACGCCCCACTGCTAGTCTCTTACAATTTCCCCTTCAAATGGTTCTTAGTTATGAACATAATATTTCACATTTACACACCTTTGGTTGTGCAGTACAGGTGCCTGTAGCACCGCCAAAAAGAATGAAAATGGGTCCCCAACGCCGTTTGGGCATTTATGTTGGGTTTAATTCACCGTCCATCATTAAGTTCTTGGAACCGACTACTGGTAATCTTTTTACTGCCAGATTCGCAGATTGTCATTTCAATGAGACTATGTTTCCATCAATTAAGACACCTAAAACTGACATAGCTGCGAAGCAAAAACCAGTTAAGGTTTTCTCTTGGAATGAGAAAAATTTATCTTAATTAGACCAAAGAACTTCTGAGTGTGAAAACGAGGTGCAACGCATAATCCATTTACAGGCTATGACCAATAGATTTTCTAATGCATTTAATGATGCTACTAAGGTAACGAAGTCTCATATTCCAGTTGCAAATGCTCCAGCTAGGATAGCTATTCCCGAAGGACAAGCTAAAATGGATCAAAATCCCCCATAGAAACGCGGTAGACCGATATGATCAAAAGATACTATTCCTCGAAAATGAAGGGGAAAGAATCAAGAATCTGCTCCAAAAGAGCTTGGTGTTGTGCTTGCTCCCAAAGAGCTTATTGCCCCTGAAGAGGCATAAACCCATGAAAAGATCACCAACCCTGGGAATACTGAAAATTCCATTACATATTATAATGAGATTTGGGATCGGAATGAAATCATCATTGATGATGCTTTTGCATTCTCAGTTGCTCATAAAATTATGGATGGTGATTGTGAGCCGCAATCTATTATTGAATGTTATCAAAGGCAAGATTGGTCTAAATGGGAGGAAGCAATTAAGGCTGAATTAGCTTCCCTAGCCAAACAAGAGCTTTTTGGACCCATAACTCGCATCCCCGATAATGTAAAGCCCGTTGGATATAAATGGGTATTTGTCCGGAAACGAAATGAGAAAAACGAGGTTTTCAAGTATAAAGCATGACTCATTACCCAAGGATTCTCCCAGAGACCTGGGATTGATTATGATGAGACATATTTACCTGTGATGGATATGATTACATTTCGTTTTCTCATTAGCTTGATACTCTCTGAAAGATTGGAAATGCGTCTTATGGACATTGTCACGGCATATTTATATGGCTCATTAGATTCGGATATTTATATGAAAATTCCCAAGAGATTCAAAATACCTGATGCATGCACTCCCCGCAACTTCTTCTCAATAAAATTGCAAAGATCTTTGTATGGGTTAAAGCAATCCGATCGCATGTGGTATCAATGCCTAAGTGAGTACCTAATTAAGGAAAGGTATAAGAATGATCCTATCTGCCCATGCGTGTTTATTAAGAAATCAGAAACCGGATTTGCTATTGTAGCAGTTTATGTCGATGATATAAATTTAATTGGAACTCTAGAAGAGTTAGCTAAAACTGTTGAGTATTTGAAAAGGGAATTTGAAGTTAAAGATTTGGGTAAAACCAAACTTTGTCTTGGTCTAGAACTTGAGCATAAAGCAAATGGAATAGTCATCTATCAATCAGCATACATTGAAAGATTACTTAAACGCTTCAACATGGACAAGGCTCACCCATTAAGCACCCCTATGGTTGTAAGGTCTCTAGATCCCCAAAAGGATCCGTTTCGTCCTAGAGAATTTGATAAAGAGATAATCGATCCTGAAGTACCATATCTTAATGCAATTGGGGCTTTGATGTACTTGGCACAATGTACAAGACCAGTTATCACTTTTGCGGTAAATTTATTGGCACGTTTTAGTTCTGAGCCAACTCAGAGACACTGGAATTGAATTAAACATATTTTTTGTTATCTCCGAGGAACCATAGATTTGGGATTATGTTATTCCAAGGATTTCACTACCTCTGGTTTAGTTGGATATACTAATGCTGGATATAGATCTGATCCACATAAAGCTCACTCTTAAATCAGTTATTTATTTTGTTATAACGGCACCGCCATTTCTTGGCGTTTTACGAAGCAATCACTAGTAGCTACATCTTCCAACCACTCTGAAATTATTGCTTTATATGAAGCTGGAAGAGAGTGTGTTTGGTTAAGATTTGTTATAACACATATTCACAATTCTTGATGTTTAACATCGGTTACAAATTCTCCCACTATAATTTATGAAGATAATACTGCTTATGTTGCACAAGTTAGGGGAGGATATATCAAAGGTGATAGGATCAAGCATATCTCACCGAAATTTTTCCATACTCATGAACTCTAAGAAAGTCGGCAAATTGATGTTAAATAGATTCAATCCATAAATAATCTTGCAGATTTTTTTACCAAATCATTGTCAACGTCAACTTTTGAGAAATTGGTATATGGCATTGGTATGCGGCGAGTTCATAAGATGCAAGATTGACTAGCCCTAGCAGTGGCTATATAGCTCAAATTGAGGGGGAGATAGTATGAACTATGCATTGCATTCTTTTTCTTTCTGTCAGGTTTTTTCCCACAGGGTTTTTCCAACTTAAAGTTTAACGAAGCAATTTACGCATCTATAAAAGGGAGAGATCTTAAAATTTGTGCTATGTACTCTTTTTCCCTTTTGTCCGGTTTTTTTTCCACTGGGTTTTTCTGGCTTAAGGTTTTTAATGAGGCAATATCATTCAATGCACATTCATAGTATAATGAATACAATGAATATTCAAGGGGGAGTGTTATGAAATACATGAATGAATATTCATTATATTCAATGTACCTATTATGGTACATTTGTAATCTACGTACATAAATGAATATTCAATGTACCCATTATGGTACATTTGTAACCTACATTCTACGTACAATCTCCGATGAATGGTCATCTCCTTATTCAATATATGTATTCAATACATTGACATTAATGATATGTGTATTCCTGTTTTCTTATAAATAAGAGCTTAGTTTTGGTCATTGGGTAAAAAATCAGAACATAATGAAAAGAGAAAATATATACCTTTGGTGTTCATCTGCTTTCTCTACTTAATCTCTATTCTCTCTATTATATACTTGCAACGCAATATTTTACAACAGTCTTGAGATTTGAATGGTCACACGATGCATTGAATACATTTAGATTTTTTTTTTCCACAACTATCCTGTGGGGCTAATTTCACATTATAAAGATTAGATTTAGGACTCGAGTACAAGTTAATGCTTTTTATTGAAACAAATTTAAGTTCGGATCAGAAATGTCACTCAAGGTAAAGTTGATGTTTTTTTTTTTGGAATTAGGCCTAACCCCATGCATTGATTAGTTCTTCAATAACAAAAAGGGACACGGTGTCGAATATGGATCCAATATACATCCAACCGATTATCGATATATTCATTTCCAGACATCTTTTCTCGTAGTGGAAACTAATTTTTTTTTGGACTCACTCCTCTCTACTATGCACATGATGTGCGTACTGTGTTCACAAGGATCGAACCTCGGATCTTGTATTCTCCGGCCCTAACCCCCAATCCCTTTATTAGCAAGGCCGCATTATTGTCGGCGTAGCTAGGTTAATGAAAGCTTAAAACTAACTTAACTAAAGTATGAAATCATTAAAACAGTCAAATTGAGAAGTTATGAAGTCCCAAGAGAACACACAATACTCATGGAGGTTGAAAGCACTCGCCACACGTCGCGTACAAAGAGAAATGAGACTATTTTTGATACGGGAGTTACCCAATGTTGCAAGTAACAATGTCGAGATAACCAAAGCTCAAGACACTCAAGATCGCGGAATCGAGCGTGTCGGGCTCTATGAATTCTCTAACGACTCTCTTCTCTCTCCAAAAAAAAAAAAAACTCCTCTAAATAACCAATTACAAAACAAAACAAAAGCTCAAAACTCTGGGAAAAGTACCAAAAAAGTCTTAAATATTTTGCATTAGTATTAATTTAATCCTAAACATTTTTTTTGGTACCAATTCAATCCTAAACCTTTTGCATTGGTGCCAATTTAGTCCTAAACCTGTTTTTGGTGCCAATTTAGTCCTAAATCTTTTAAATTTGTGCCAATTCAGTCCTAAACCTTTTGTTTTGTGTCAATTTAGTCCTTCCGACCAATTTTAATCGGAATTTGCCGACATGAATGCCTGTCGGTTGGTAACCGGTCATTAGTGCTGACGTGGACAAATTAAATAATATTTTAATATTTTTTTGAATTTTTATTTTTTTCGACGATCGGCCAGAGGAAGGAGGGACCCAGAAAAATGGAAAAAAAAGAAAAAAAGGAAAAAAATAAAAATTCAAAAAATGTTAAAATATTATTTAAGTTATCCACGTCAGCGCCACGTCAACGCTGGTGACCAGTTGCCGGCCGACAGGAGTCCATGTCAGCAAATTCCAATCAAAATTGGCCGGAAAGACTAAATTGGCGCAAAAACAAAAGGTTTAGGACTAAATTGACACTAAAAAAATATTTAGGACTAAATTAGCACTAATACAAAAGGTTTAGGACTGAATTGGTACAAAAAAAGGTTTAGAACTAAATTGATACTAATACAAAAAGTTTAGGACTTTTTTAGTACTTTTCTCTCAAAACTCATATGTTTCCTTCAATTGTATGTTGGCCCATTTGGTGAGCCCAAAGCATCCATTTGATGAAATTCCTCTTCTGGGCCAACGGTATCATCCGTGACAGAGTCTGCTGGCGGCGGGTCTCCTTTTCCGCCGCCTGATTTCTCTTCCTCGGTGATCGGCGTTGTTGGCCGGAGAATCATCCGAAGGCAAGCTAAATTTTCTTTCTTGCAAAAATTATGGTGATGAATTCGTATATTTTTCGAATTTTCTTGGCAGCTGCTCTGCTCTGTTTCTCTGTTTGTTCGCCGTCTTCTTTCGTCTAATTTCTGCTTTTTCTTTAGTTGCTGTATCCCTCAAGAAGCAACGACCCGATGGAGTCCGTTTGAAGTATAGCCCATTTTCACCGTGGTCGCGTTTGAGCCAAGTGCGACGTGGTCGTTGCTAATGTTGATCGCCTGTGGTTGTGCAGAAGGTTGCATGTTGGCTTCTTCCTCGTCCGTCCTGCGAAGACAGCATTTCTTGGTGAGGTCTCTGTGCCTGGGAGGTACCGGCAATCGCAGGAGGTCGCAGGGCATAAGGTCAATGGCTTTTGATGCTGAGGCTGAGAACATTCTGAGGGCAATTGCTCCACCGCTTGACCCAAGTAAATATAAAGGCCAGGCAGGTTCGTCTGTAGTTTTGGGACTGTGTAATTTTGTTCTCTACAATGATTCTTGATGTTTATATTTCCGTCTGTACAATGGGTTATTTATGGCCTTGCTTAACCATGATTTAAGCTATGTTCTTGGTGGACAGATTTATAAAAGGAAAACAAATTCGTTCACATGTTAAACTATTTTCATTCAAATGTATCTGATTTCTTCAATTGGCAGCTTTAGCTATGAGCTTTTAGTCATGGCCATTTAGCTGAAGTGAGGAATTTGAGTAAACTAGTCCTATTATTCTTTTGTTACGTGTTTACCAGGAAAGGTAGCAATTATTGGTGGATGTCGTGAGTACACTGGCGCTCCATATTTTGCGGCTATTTCTGCCCTGAAAATTGTTAGTGCTCTTGACCAATTTGGTTTAACTTTATAAGTTGTTTAGTTCTGTTTTCATCAGTTATGATGTCCCAACGAGTAATGTGCTAAAGAATACCAAATTTTGCTTCTTTCTTGGATCATATTTGCTAGGGGTGGTGTAACTTTCTTGATTTTGCAGGGTGCAGATTTATCACATATTTTCTGCACAAAAGATGCTGCCACGGTTATAAAAAGCTACAGCCCTGAATTGATTGTGCACCCTATTTTAGAAGAATCTTACAACATAAGGTGAAAAAATTGCTGACTTCTGTTTTTATGATCTAAATTCTATGTTTGAGCAGATTTTTACCTGTTAAGGAATTCTTTTAGGGATGAGGAGAAAGAACAAATCTCGGGCAAGGTTCTTGCAGAGATTGATAAATGGCTGGAAAGGTTTGATTGTGTTGTTGTTGGTCCAGGTCTTGGGAGAGACCCATTCCTGCTGGTATACTTCTTTAGCCCTATCAATCGCATTTTGTTTACTTAATTAATCTGTATTAAGTTACCATGTCTATGTTTCTTTTTATTTGTAATAGCTTGTATTGTGCGTCAGCAGCACATATGGTTGGTCATTTGTTGCTGAGCAATTCATAATAGTCTGACCTTTTCTCTTCTGTTGACTGAGATACTTAATTTGTCTTTCATTGTTTTATATCCTGTTACTCTTTGGTTACCAAACTTTCATTGAAAATTAAGAGAAACTGTGCATTATGCAGTTTTATAGTTTCCTATGAGAGCATTTTCTATATGTATATGCATTAGCAAAGGGGAGCACTGAGACAACTGACATGTGTTTCTTAGTGACTGGAGTGAAAGCTACAGATAACTGCAGTGCAGCCAGAGATCTTATCTAAGATCTTTTAGAACTGTTAGGCATCAACACGGTACAAATTAACTGTACATAGATGATTACTCTTCAGTGAATTATGGCATTTAAAAGTGATATACTGGATTGAAATAAACACACCTCAGAGAAAAATGTTGTTTTCACTGCTTTGAGGAAGTTCAGCCAAATAGAGAAGTGTTCTGTGAATTCTCTATAACAATGTCTATTAGGGCATAAAAGGATATATGCAACTGATGCCACACTTGTTGAGAGCACAGATGTCAATGCTGTTTCTGTTTTATTGTGACTGGAGGTGGAAACACTGGAAGCAGACCTTCCTTTTTTCATCAGCGCTGTCCTTATTTTCTTGCTTAGACTGGACGTCCTGTTAAAGCTCTGCCTGAAGCATTTCATGTTTTTATGCATGTCCAGGGATGTGTGGGTCAGATCATGAGTCATGCAAGACAGCACAATGTTCCGATTGTCGTAGATGGGGTAATGAGATATTGCTATGTATCATCAAATTTTGGAATTGCTCTTCATGGATCTATTTCTACTATCTAATTTCTTAAGATGGCCTTTGACCTTCTGAGCTGATTCTATGCTGTTATGACAGGATGGGCTCTTTCTTATTACAGACAACCCTGATCTTGTTATTGGTTACCACCTCGCTGTCTTAACTCCGAATATCAATGAATATAAGCGCCTGGTCAAAAAAGTACTCAATTGTGAAGTAAAGGATCAAGATGCTCATCAGGAATTGCAATTGCTTGCTAAACGGTAAGCTTATCTGCAGAGTTTGTCTGCTTTTATTGGAGGTTTCTGGGAGCTTAGCTAATGTCTTAGTATGTAATGTTCAGTATATTCCAATTTTGTGGTGTTACATGCTTAGACACATTCATATTCATCGTTTGTTGGCAATGCATTCACCTAAGTATCAGAGTGGCTAAAAATTGATGTAGATATATATCTGTTGGTCTCGTCCAAAATTGCATAAAATTCCCCTTACACAACAACCTTTGTTCATTCTACCCATTTCGACCTTTTCAAGGAAAGTCCTTTGAAATTTTGAAAACAAAATTTTATGTAGGCACATTTTAGTCGTGAGGAAATTAACTAATATATGTAGTAATCTCTTTATATATGACGCAGTGATACTGACATGTTGTGGTTGTTCTGCTGGGTTTGTGCCAATCACTGTAGATCGCGGAAATTTCAAATATTTTGATGATTGTATTTCAAAATTTTCTTATGTTCTGAAAAATGAACTAATATTAGTGTTTATTCTTTCAGGATAGGCGGTGTTACTATCATGCGAAAGGGGAATTCTGATCTGATAAGTGATGGTGACATAGGTATAGGATGAACCATATGCCATAATCCTTCTTGGTGTAATATTTTGCAGTTTTTTGGATGCATTATAGATCCTCTGTTAATAGTGCTTGCAATGCAGTAAGAAATGCTAGATTGTTTATTCATTGGGTATTCTCTTTGGACCTTGGGTGCAACATATCTACACCTTGAATTGATTAAAGCCATCCAAAATTTCCGAATTTTTTTTTATATGATCTGGCTCTTTTCTGGAGCTCAACAAATAAAGGGTGCTTTTGGTAGCCTGGTATCTAGAACTTGTTCATGCATTCCTGGAATAACAAGGAATCCTGTTTTCTCACTTGAAATTGAGTATCTGTATCCCTCCCTTTCCTGCTAGGATTGGAAATCCTGTACTCCATAAGTTCATAAGGACTGGCAAATATGCTGCATATCGTGAAAGCAGATAAGCTAGCTACAAGTCATACCTTTTTCTTCCCCTCTTTTTGTAGGAAGTGCAAGTTATTGATGTGCTTGACTAAATAATATATGATTGTTTTAGAGGATT
This sequence comes from Syzygium aromaticum, assembly GCA_024500025.1. Taxonomy (NCBI): domain Eukaryota; kingdom Viridiplantae; phylum Streptophyta; class Magnoliopsida; order Myrtales; family Myrtaceae; genus Syzygium; species Syzygium aromaticum. The sequence continues at coordinate 8,601,525 of CM044886.1, forward strand.
TAAAATGTGAACGTACCTTGCCTAGTTTGATCTGCCATTACACCTGGAACCTTTAACTTAAAGAATTGAAAACATATCATTATTGTTGTGCCAGCTTCGAGATTGAGTGTGATCTTATCACCTAGAGCTTCTTATCCCAATTACAAAATGAATTGTACATCGTAAGTTAAGGAAATTTTAAAATTCTAAGCGGTAAGCAGTAACTTTTGTTTCTTCTCTAGCATGTATTTTAATTTTATTTGGCCAAGGTTTATGATATCCCTTGTTGGTCTTTGCAGTTAAATCAGTGAGCCAGTATGGTTCACCTCGACGCTGTGGTGGCCAGGGTGATATTCTCTCTGGAAGGTGCACAATCTCTTTCACTTCAGTAACTTCTTATTCGAAGAATACACTGTGGTCCCAAGTTATTTCTGTTACCTGGTCCACATCATGTTCCCTTATCTATAGATACAATATCAACTATTCATTTGGATTCAACTTTTCCCCCAAGAGTGAGGAGTAAATACTTATTGTGGATCGATGATTTCCAATTACTTGTAATGTTGTCAGTGTTGCAGTATTCGTATCTTGGGCTCGTCAACATAGTTCAGCCGCCGGAGTAGATTCAACCAGGTATTTAGCAGTCTTGCAGATTTCATTTCCGATAATCGAAATCTCATTCTAAATATTCTCTTTGAATACTTGTCTCTTGTAGCCAAATGAATCCAACTGTGATGGGGTGCATGGCGGGATCTGTTTTGTTGAGGAAGGCTGCATCACTCGCTTTCGCAAGCAAGAGAAGGTCCACTCTTACCAGCGATATCATTGAGCTATTGGGAAGAAGGTAGGGACTGACTCCTCGATTTGAGCTTTTAACTGCAGCAAAATAAACAGAGTTTTTAAACGGAAACTTCCATTCTCGCAGTTTGGAGGAAATTTCACCAGCTTGTTGATCACGACAATAATGAAGTTGCGATGGTGATGGCCTTCTCAAATATTTCTCGCTGCACCTCTTGGTGCCTCTGCTCTTACAAGTACAGTTTTTTGTATGTGCCCTTTCTTTTCCTGTTCATTTTTTAGAGTACTCCAATCTTCTTGCGGTGTATCTACATTTTCAAATGATCCCTTTTTGGGTAGAATAATGTCTATATGAGTTCCGTGTTTGTGCACTATTTGGCTGGAGAACCATCTTGCTTCTTAAAACCACTGAATGCCTCAGTTTAAGCGGATAATTTGATTGCCTTTCCACTGCTACTTGTTATTGTTGACACTAGTATTGCCTTTTATCGTGCGCGGTGGATCAATCCTTCACTCCCATCATCCAAGGGTCACCATTACATGTTAGCACATTTTTGTTTTTGGCTGTTTACAGTATTATTTTGGGAAAATGACACAAATGGTCCTTGAACTTTGGCCCAATGTGTAATATAGTTCATGAACTTTTAATTTGTTTAATATGATCCCAGAAGTTTAGTCTAATATGTAATGTGATCCCTCAACTTTTAATTTGTTCAATATAATCCTTGAACTTTTGGTATACGTTCAATTTAATCCCTAGATTATATGAAAATGTTTAATATTGTCCAAGACCACATTGAACAAATTAAAAGTTTAGAAACCACATTTCACATTGAGCCAAAGTTCAGATATCATTTGTGTCATCATCCCTATAATTTTTTATGTTCGGGTAAAAATCCATATTGATCCATCTTGATCCATCTAACCTGTTTTGACTCATTTCTATACAATACAAATCTAGCGACTTGTACCCGATCCGACTCGTGTTATTAATATAAATCAAATTTAGTAAAACTCATACATAAATTGAGGTGGGAGCATGAGATTGAGTGGGTATCTATTTAACACCCATATTATTTTGGACTTTACCATTCTGAACTCATTTATGATCTATTTATTGTATATAACTAATCCATATAACAACTCAGCCTATCAAATATGGATTAAGAAATGAGTTTATGATCAATTTTGACATTTCTATAGATCACCGAGCATAATACAAACCATACAAATTTAGCTTCACTTGTTAAATGGTTGAGAATCTTGAAATGTAGAAAATGGCATGCTGTGGAAACAAATGTAAATTCTTGTAATGTTGAGGATGTTAAGAAAAAGAAAAGGGACAATAAGTTTGCATAATACACTCCATACGAATTTGACACCCACTTTGCCACTGAAGCGACAGTCAATTTTCGATCCTTTGAGATATATCGTCATTGCCATTGAAGACCTCGATTTCACGTCTGACCTCGTCACTATTTATCCTGCTCCCCTACCTAGACCTCGGCAACTACACTTAGTCTTAGAGTGCGTTTGTTTTATGAAAAATTTAAAATTTAAAAAACATTTTCCAAAAGAATGATTGGTTATATCGCTCATAAAAATGAATAAATAAAAATTAATTTTCATCATCCACGGAAATAGTTAGGTATAACTTGATGTTGATAATGTAAATGATTTCGATTCATTAATTTTTTTAAGCAATATAATTAATCATTTTTTAGAAAATATTTTTCAAATCTCGAGTATTCTGTGAAATAAAAGCACGCATCTTCTTGCATCCATCTTGATCTGATTGTGGTGGTCTATCATAGTGTCTCTCTCTGTTTCTGGTTGGCAATGAGTACACTTACTAGGACAAGACGGGGAATGGATAAGATGGAACTAGGATTTCAATACCATTCAGAGAAGCTTATGAAAAGTGAATGCACCACGAGTTTGGTAGAGCAGAAGAAGCCTCTTATTGTTGCAGCAATCCATGCAGCACATAGTGAAGAAAAAGAGGGCATGGAGTCCCCAAAACATCAGCTATATTTTAGACATCTTTTGTAAACCTTCTCACTGAGCCTACTCTAATGCCGAAGAAGTAATGGCTGAGAAAGAACATGCTCGTACCCCGAATTGTTATGGATAAGATTAGTGAACCTGCAAAAGTGAAAAGTAGAAATAGAGGAACAAGCAAGCAATACGGCAGACCAACCAGAAAACGACAGTAGAATCTCACTTCAATACAATACAGGTGAGAGAGGACCCGGGCATGGATCGACTGCAATTGAGCAAATTGTGCATTGAGCAAAGAGAGACGGACTGAGCTCAGCCTCGCTCAATCGAAGCAATCAAAGCATGAGCTAGAGAGAGATTGAAGGCGTGAATGAATTGAATCGTGCGATTGGCTTCAGTTGATGGAGGAAATAGGATAAACGGTCGGTACGAACCAAACAAAAGGTACAAAATCTCATCAACTTTGTCTACCCAAATGAAACATTGACATAAAATTCTTTGCTACATTGATTGGCCACACAGTTTCAAAAATTGCATGACTCGTTCTTTAATCTCTCCATTGAATTGTCATATAGGAAAAACAAGTCTGTCCACGAAAATCCAATCAATTGCAAGTCTCGACTCTTCACCAAAGAACCAAAAACCAAGACATCCTTTTTGTATCCCTCTGAGTAAAAGGACTACAGTAACACTAAAACACACTATTAGAGGCTCAGAGGCATTATCTGTAATCCTTGGGCAGGTGATATCCTGTCATGACTATCTTGTCTGCAAACATCTTGCCGGTCTTGGGCATGACATGCCAATGCAAAGTCAAGTTGAATTCTTTGCTCCGTAAATTGCTTCCCTGAAAGTGGAGGAAAGGAAACCATTATCACGGGGAAGACATTGCATGACTTAGAAATAAAAAATCTTTTCATTTCTTTCTTTTCATCCACAAACAAGCAAGCTCCTAAAACATTAAAATTTTTTCAATAATTAAGGTCTTAAAAGTATATAGATGATCAAGATGCAGATCAGTATCTTGCAGTTACTTCCTCCACACGTGTCTGCGACACATTATAATAACAAGCTTCAAACATAAGTTTCAAATAGCACTCTTTAGGAAATTATGCACAATGATGAGAACCCAGAAGCCCTATTTCTGTATTGGCCATGGCCATTAACAGGGAAGAAAAGGCAAAGCAGAGAAGAGTAACGATTCACCTGATCAGTAAGTCGGTACTTGTTGGTTGTGTGAATAGAGAACTTCGCATGTTCTTTAGATGGTATGATTGCGTCCCAAAGTGAGATCTGTTAAGCAGTAAAAGCAGCAACTTTTACTCTGATTTCTCAAAGACGCAAGTTCAGTGAAGCCAAACATCAATAAATTGTCTAGATTACTCAGTATTTTCAACCTAGCAAGCATCATATGAGATGAAGATTATCTTTCTTAAGCTAGAAAAGTCTTGCATTGCAGGTTAAGATGAGTAATGGAGAGCGATCCATGGGAAAGTTGGATTTCTTGACAGAAAGAGGCATCATGATCTCCTAACATGTTTCAGTGCCAGATTGCAGAACCATTGACTCTATGACACCCAAACAGCCGGTACACTTGGTTTATTTAATAGCTGTCGCAAGCACAAAACCACAAAAAAAAGCATCCATTTGATACAGACTGACAACAATTTCCTAAGATATAACCCATCAAGTCCTGCAATCAAGATCGCTATCATGTTTGACTGTTGAAATAACTTCCTCTAGATCTCCTTTTCAAACTAGTTTAGAATGATGGACAAACATATGAGGTCGGGAAGGAGACTGACGTAAGCATGACCAGTACTTCGATATATCAAGACTAGTCTAGTCAAGCCGAACTTCAACTTTTAATATATTGTTTCATCCTACATCTGCAGAGTACCACCAAATTGCCCACAAAAAAAAAAAAAAAACTCAAATTACAATACCCATTATGAAGTGGTAATGTACTCTATCTCCTATTGCCACTATGATATCAGATGATGCAAAAGTCTATGACAACCAGTTGCCTTTAAGCGGGTGAAAAGAGAACTGCAAAATCACCACCAGACACTGATGGCAGGAAAAACATGTCTAGTAGAAGCATTTTAAAATCCTAGTCTTGCGAATTCATCCCATGAAAGAGGCATGAGAGCCAAGATCCGTATTTTTCCACCATAAAGAATACAATGTGCAGTACGAGTGCCAACATAAAGGATACAACATGTGGACATCTAGAAAAGGACTGAATGTATAATATCACACCAACCTGATTTAGAGAATTTTGAGTTGTTTCATACTCAGCTGCCAGGAAGACAAATACCTGCAATTTTTTCCACGAACAATTTAAACAATAGTAAATAATGACTTAATGACCTAGAATAAGAGAGTCTCAGTTTTCCATTTCTTGGCCCAACTAGATGGAACGAGCAATCATCAAATATCTGACTGACAAATAATTTGAGAATCATCAACAGAGCAAGGTTGTCAGGATTGGGATCCTAGGGAGGATCATTGGGAAGTCATTAAGGATTGGATCGTAAATTCGGATCGAGGATTGTAACATCCCACATATTATCAAATTATTCCCTAAATATTGAAATTTCAACTTTGATTTGCTCAAATATATGCATATTAACAATTTAGGAAGAGGTAAAAGGCTATATACTTGCATTCCAAGTATTAAACTCCAACTCATTTTTCTCCTTGATAAGTAAAATGAAAATTTCCTTGATGTACCAAAGCGAATCAACCCATTTACAAAGTGAAGTTTATAGCACAAAAAGAAGCCAATTTCCAAAGAGGGGTGAACCCAACTCAGTAAGAAAGGATGACCAAAAAAAAATAGAACATATTGAATTAGTCGGAATTCCTAACCCATTCCATATAATGCTCCTCATATAAAGCATCAACATGTAAAAGAAAGTACACGGGCAGTTTAATGTTGTAATGATGCCTGTTCCACAGCAAAGACGTAACAACCAGAAGCTAACTCACACATTAACATTGTTACACCACAAAAAGATAAAAATGAACACTCAACTGCATTGCAGTTTCAAAACACGAAAGGTCAAATCCTGAAAGTTGTCAAAGGATCCTGCAGTAGTCGACTCTAAAAGGAGGTCAAAATATTTCCTCTTTTCACAAAAACACACTGTCATCTGCACAAACATAAAGCGAGTGAAGGCTTCAGCTGCTTAACCTGTTTTGTGTTCCACGTAAATGCCGACTGCAAGTCAGCCGAGATGTTCAATGTCAAGCTAACCTGCAGGATCCAAAAGAAAGGTACCCACTCAAAAAGAGAGATCTAAGAAAACTACGGACATAACAATTGAGATACTTTTCCGCAAGCAGATTCAAACAAAATACGTTTTCTGATTGTGCATTATAAAAAACTGCCTTGCATTATACAGGACGAAGTCAGGACCAACTATAGCTTTAAGAAGCAGAAAATACATTCGCACGTCGAAATTCCAATAAGCAACACAAACAGGCGTTGAAAATCGTCTTTCATTTCATTCTATGTGATTGGAGAGGAACCAACAATTACAAAATCCAAGACAAAATTCACCCTCTTAGGGTTTGGTAAATAGGCCAAAACCATCCACAACAACCCCGAAAATTGATACCCCGAATTCCAACAAGACAAACCCAAGAACACAGATCAACCAAGGGGTCGAAAAACGGGTGAAGGGTAGAAAATTTACCTCATCGTTTCCATTACGTTGCTTCTGAAACCAATTGACATTGAGCACCTAAACAGAGCAAAAAACCCATCATACTCAACTGCCCAATTTCGAAACTCAAGCAAAGGACCACGAAAACCAGGGCGAGTGCGCGTTGGGCGACGGTTTACCTCAACATGGGCCGAGGGAGAGGGAAGGTTGAAATTGTCGGATAAAGAAGCCATGGCGCACATCAGCGCCAAGACGGTGACTCCCAGAGTCAACAGAGCGTTCGCTCTGTACCCAAATGTGTGCATCCTCTCTCTCTCTCTCTCTCTCTCTCGCGAGCGATCTGTCGCTGTCCTGATCGAAAGATTTCGAGCAAGCTCGGGTTTTTACTCCGAGGAGCAACGTACGAGGGCAATGGCAAGGCGTTTACATAGGGCGAATCGAGAGGATCAGAATGTAAAATGCTGAAAAGATGTCGAAACGGCAAGTTGACCAAAGAGACCTCCGTTTCCCGTCCCGTGGGCGTCTCCGACTGAGTAGTCTTGTTTGTTTGATTTCTTTTTTTTTTGGATTGCAAAAGGGTGATCATATTTTCACCCCTACATAACTAAATGGGAAAATTATACAAATGGTTATTGAACTTTGACATAATGTGTAATGTCATTCCTGAACTTTTAATTTGTTCAATATGGTTGTTGAACTTTAATCCAATATGTAATGTCGTCACTAATCTTTTAATTTATTTAATAAAGTTCCTGAACGTTTGGTAAATATTTAATTTAGTCATTAGATTATTAAATAATCCATAGACTAAATTGAACATGTGGCAAAAATTTTAGTGGCCATATCGAACAACTTGAAAGTTTAGAGACGGCATTGCACATTGGCTAAAGTTTATGGATTATATTGAATAAACTAAAAGTTTATGGACGATATTGTGCATTAGATCAAAGTTCAAGAATCATTTTGTGTCATTTTCCTTAACAAATCTACCCAATTTTCATCAAAAAGACAAAATTGCCATCAATAATTCAATTGCAATTTAAGTGGTAGCCCCAAAGTTATTAACTTTCCTTTTCTCAAATTTTCTATTACAATGTAGGATCTAGTTACCATAATTAAGAATTTCACGTGTTTAGTTTTTCTTTATTGGGCCTAATACCCTAAAAAACCTCCAACTTTAACTTTTGTCCCAATTTTATTTTTTGTTTTATAATAATCCTCCAACTTTAGGTCAAATTTCAATTATACCGTAAACTTTTCTTTGTCCTATGAAAAATCCCTAACTTTACGTTTTGTCCCAATTTTACCCTAAAATTTTTAGAGTCTCATAAAAAACTATAAACTTTTACTCGAGTTACAAATCTACCCCCATTAACCCTAAAACCAAAATTTCTCATTGATAACCGAGAGATGGAAAACTCTCAAGTACGAGCTATTTGAGCATCTTGAGTGCAAGCTCTCCGACTACAAGAGATGGAAAATTCCCCAGCACGAGAGATGGACGAGAGCAAAATCACTAAGGACGATTTTGACAGAGGGTTAATGGAGAGTAGATTTAGGGCTCAAGTAAAAGTTGATAATCTTTTATGAGAAAAAAAAATTAGAATGAAATTGAATATGGACCTAAAGTTAGGATTTTTTTATGAAACAAAAAAAAGTTTAGGGTATAATTGTTGTTGGACCAAAAGTTGAGGGTTTTTTATGAGACAAAAAATGTTTAGGGTTGAATTGGGATATGACCTAAAATTAGAGGTTTTTTATGAGACAAAAAGTAAAATTTGAACAAGAGCTAAAGTTGAAGGTTTTTTAGGGCATTAGGCCTTCTTTATTGTAGGTATCCAGGGGCTATGATTTTTTTTTATTGTTAGATTTTACTTCCAAAAAAATTAGTTTTGTGGAAAAAATAAATTTTCAAGAAACCTAGTTCTTTTCTAAGTTGTTGAGGACATTTAAGGATAAATTGTAAAGTAAAATCAAGAAAATTTTTTTATATAGACAATTTTTTCACATAATTAATTGTTTATAAATTTTTACCTTTGTTGTGCACATCACCATCAATCCAGACACCCGAGGATATGAGGATTTATATAAAGAAAAGATCTTAATGTAAAAGAGATCTAATCAAAACTTTTACATTTATGATGTGTCGTAGGTATATCTTGAAAACATCTATGTTTGTGATTTAAAGAAAAGAGATAAGAAAATCAAAACCTATTAAGGGAAGATAAAAATTAAGTTCTAAAATAAAAGCAACGTATTCTAGAATGACGATGCATTTATAAATAACACAAAGAAATATAAAAAGTCACATTGTAATTCATCAACGTAGAAAGAATTTATGAACTTGAACGATAAAGAAAGCGGAAACAATATAAAAAATAATTATAAATAAAATAAGACAGAAAGTAAAACTCATTTACAAGGGTTGTAGTCTGCACTCAAGTGGGGTATGAACTAATATTTAAATGGAGTAGTATTTTTTATACAAAAAGTAAAACCATCCGCAAGGGCGGAAATACGCACTCAAGGGAGGTATAACTTGATAGGATAAATTGATAAGAAAGATTACAACATATGGAAAGTTACATTGATATATGAAAACTAACACAGTAATTGGGATACAAATTCATAACGGAAAGGTTGCAAGATGTAGAGAGGAAAGATTACAGAGAGAGAGAGAGGGAGAGAGCTTCTAAAATTGGGTGAAGAAAGGTTGTGACTTCTTTGTGAAAGACAACCACCTTTTATAGACCATGAGTGGTAGTGCATAGTCACATGTGAGTCGTAGTACATAGTAATTTGATAGTGGATAGTAATTGGTCTGCCATGGTAAGACATTGAGTGAACAGTAATTTATCTATCATGATTGGATATTAGAGGTTTGTCCTCCATCTACAGTATTATTCCGTGCTACTATGGTCCAGGCGAGTGACCTTCTATTACTGATTTTATTCTTCATTGTCTGACCAAGTTGATACCATAGCAATCATCTTCATTGGTATCTCCATTGTAATGTGATTGGGCTGAGTTGCTATTTGATTCTTTAAATTCTGATATAATTTGCTCCATTATAGCAACATATTCATTTGGTGATTGAACGGCTGCAAGTTGAGCTGCTGCCAATGATTTTTGCTGAAGAAAAGATGTATGAGTAATATATTGGAGGAGTGGCGTAGTTTGAGCATTTTTGTGATTGAGCCAGTCTAAGACTGAGTTTTTCTGATGTTGACGGAGAAAATTAAAATTATCCCAACATTTGGTTTTGAATTTTCTTACTAAATTTGGGATACTGGGTCTATTAAAGGAGCACCGTATCCTAGTTCCCGGGCTAATATTCGTGAGAATCGAAAGTTAATAAAAAAATGGGCTAGGACTGAAAATCGAGATTCATATAAAATGGGGATGAACTTACATTCGAAGAGCCTGTAACTCTTTTTGACCTGTGTGGGTAAGATTTCAATAACAGGGCTAATATGATCCCACCATTGGTTACACTAGTTGGGGAGCTGGTCAACCTTAAAATCTATTTTGAAGTAAAAGAACCATGAATGGTGGTGATTGTTGTTTTGGCGATAGAATGTTTTACACTCGGCTTGTTGGCAATCCCAATATGTGAAAGTAGGGAGGTATGGTAATGTAGAGGTTAAGCTGGCTTGGAATTTTAAGGAGCTACTAGGTGAGGAACTCCATTTGGTTGGGTGAATGATCTGTAATATGGTTGTCACGCCCAACTCAAATCTAATACTTTCCACACCTCACTTCCAAAAGTCGAACGGTGCGACATTCCAGGAATACGTCACCGATTCAACGGTCTCACATTAGAGTTGATCGTAGCAGAAACAAATTATTAAACCCAAACAATAAATTGGAGAACCCCAGAATTAAACTTGCACGCTCAACTGCTAATACTTACTAACATTTTATTATCATATATATATTTACAGTATCCACATACAAGTACACTTATACCCGTCCGCCATTCTTTGAGTCCATAAAATTTATATGTACATCCACAACAATTACTTTAAATACCATACACCAAAAAGAGGCAATTACCATATCTACCAAAAACGGTATTACACGAACACTAGCTCATCGCCTCCTCACTAGTCCTTGCATCCCCGGTACAGCGCCCATTCAGGGTTGTACTCCACAAAGTTATCCTCAGTGTGCATGACTGTATCAAAACGTTCTGACGGCGGCGGTGGTGACTAATTCCTTGTTTAGACGGGTTATCTGAAATGGTTTAGTTTATACAATCATGAGATACTTCTCAATAAGTTGCAACATAAACCCTACCTAGGTTATCACGTACCTCCAAACAAGTACACAAACACACGCATTCACATACATGAAATCACCATAGTGCAGGCACATCAATTAATATTGCCAAACTCTAATATGCGAACACCGGCACTCAATCACGATTTAGTCATATGCAACACACGCATGTGAAATTATCGTCTCCCGTATCCATTCCGTTCTTATTTCCTCTTTCATATCCCTCATTAATGACTCGCGTTGAAGTACACGCCTCAGGCACACTGCGATCATTCATCACACCATTTCCGGCCCGGGTATCCATACACGCCTTAGGCCTCGATCGCGACTTGAACATCACATGCCTCAGGCCCGATCCCAATACTCAGCCCACATCAAATGCGACAGGCCTACATGATCGGAACTCAAGCTTATAATGCCTCAATCCAATTCCGATCTCACCCGAGCTGATCGTGCCTCGGACCGATTCTCATTCTTGCTTTTTCAAGCCTCAGCCTGTGCCAAATGCAACAGACTTACGTGATCGTTGCCCGAGCTTATAATACCCGGCCCAATCTCATTCTCACACTTACACACCTACTGCGTAACCCACGTAGAAGTACACGCCTCAGGCTGGCAGTCCTCTAGTAATACCGGGTATCGTCCCACGTAACACGCCTTAGAATGGCACAATTTTCACAATCTCTCATGCCATGCCATACACACGTAATCACTTTCTTACTCATACGCATGCTCAACACGCATATACCACACCCAGTTGGCCTATCACACGTGGCCCGTGCACGCATTAATTAACACATAAAACATGTTCACTCAGCATTCGACATGGCCAATCTTAACAATTAATTCAATCTGGCCCACGCGTGCACTTAACAAGCACATTTCAATCCATCAAATCACGGTTCAATAAAAACACAAGGCCACTCATGGGCCCACAAACACAGTCATGTTTATAGGCATAATTTCGACATTTTCAAGTTTATTAAGCACTACAATCCAACCATACTACCACACACCAAATCGACACAATTTATCCTTAAGTCGAGTCCTAAGCTCGCAAATTCCATCCCACAACATTCGACACTCTATTCAATCTCACTCCAGCCTCGAAACATGCTCATTTCATCCCTAAATCAACTCATATATCACACATTCAAATTCAAACCTAAATTCTGGTCATGAGGCAGCAACTATTCAATCCCGACATCCACACCATTCCGCTCATCAAAACAAACATCCAAAAAATCGAAGTAAAAATTGGGCAGTTTGCACAGTGACCGAAATTCCATTCAAATAAATAGTAAATGAACTTCAAAAATTTTGAAATTTGGATAAATTACGTAAAACATCTTACTAAACATTTTTCGTGAAAAACTCGAAACCCAGTTCCAACTGTAAGCACCTCTTTTGGTCACTTGAAGTCAGACAAAAAGCAACTCGCTCCAACAGACCATTTTGTCCTCAAAATATATTTCTTTCAATACCCAAATCACCTTGAAAAGTTTTGAAATTTTTATATGTCATAGCCACAAATGTCCCTAACAATTTTCGTGAAGGAAGTATCTTGACAATAGGCTTGGAAAAATTTATAAAAATTTGAACAGCCCCGAAGGTCGAGTGAACAGTAAATCTGGCAGTTTTACTTCGATCCAAAGATGGACTTCTGAATGGCTTCAAATGATTTCCAAAAATTCTCAAATTAAAATATGTTATACTTCAAGATGTTGGGAGCAACTTTCATGAAGAAAACTTCCTCAAATTCGGCCCACAAAATTCTCTACAAAAATAGCAAATCGAAGATGCACGGTACCCACCAATCCGCAATTCACACCGAACTTTACGGATTCAAACCTGAACCGATTTCTACCGAAATTCAACTGCCAAAACTCATTCCCAAACGTCTAATCCAACCTGAAACAGCCACTAACAATCATGATCAGCCACTAACAGCCATGATCAGCCACCAACAATCATGATCAATACCTTAATCGACCTCTAAATCCCCTAAACCGCATCCAACGAGTCCGAAAATACCCGATATTCTAGGCAAGGGTTAGATTGTGACTTACCGGACTCTAGACTCACGCGGCTAGAGTGAAACGGGTGCGATCAACACGGCGGCGCGGCTCGGCAGTGGCAACGGCAAGTGGCGGTGGCGATCCGATTGAGTGATGACCGGCGTGCGACGGTGCGGCGAGGGGAGGGGGCTGGTTTGGTGAGGGGGATGGAGAGAGATGGAGATGCCGTGAGATGAAGAGAGAGAAAAGGGGAGAGAGAGAATTGTCAAACTTAATCCCCAAGTTTTGACCAAAAATCACAAAATGACAAAAATGCCCCTCTCTAACCTTTTTAATCCAACGGTCGAGATTCGATCTAATCTCGAAATCAACGGTTCAGATTGAATCTTACTTTAAAATATCCAATGGTATTGTGTTTTTTCCAACTTTGAGGGCAAAATGACCAAAATGCCCTTCCCTCATAAAACATACTCTTTATTAATTCTTAGGGGTAAAATGGTCACTTTCTCAATTTCTTGCGCAATTTGAATTTTTCTGAAGGTCTCGAGCTCACTCAAAAATTGCACGTGTCTTCCGCGACGTCGTCCTAACGTTCCGTCGTGATTTCCTAATTTTTCGATGTCCAATTTGGGCTAAATTCAATAATTAAATTTTATTAAATGCAACTCGAGCATTTTTCAAACTAACGGGCGGCTTGTTGGGGAAATTCACAGAATCGACTCGTGACTGAAAATAAATCGAGTTACGTGCAAGTTCGTTCGGTATGTGACGACCTCGGTTGTCATTAAAATCGCGAAGATCAATCACTAGCTTCGAGAGGTACGATCGTTTGGTATAGGTTCAGGATCACTCGTCAAGTCATTTCATGGTCTAGCGGAATCGCTCGCGATCCACTATTATGACAGTGGCGAACTGACCCCTGACTATCCTTAGATCGGCCAACAGTGGCTCAAAATATCACTTCAATGATTTCATGGTCGAAAATCAATTCATGATCGAATGTTCTTTAGTCGGACGAATTTAATTCCCCTATTAGCCTTTCCTTAATGGTCAGTATTTCAGGAATGATCAGTTTCGGGCGAGAATTTACTATGAATACATTTCATAAAACTCAGTATTTTATCAATCCCAAATGGACTAATTTTCAGGATCTCACAATGGTTGCTGTAGAAAGCATGATATGGGTCGGATCATGGGTCAAAAAATTGTTTGAATGACACAGATTTTGTTTAAGGTAGAATCTGTTCATAATAAGCCAAAGGTTTTAACGGATCATGTGGTTTGTACCTCCAATCCTCAAGAAAATATATTTTTGCAAATTTTACTGGTTCTTTGTGGTAAGATCCATCTTTAACTGTAACTCTATTTTGGAAGACACTTCTAGTGATAAATTTTGATTTTTGAGTTGAAGAGATTGCCCATGGCATAATAACCACTTCACTGGAAATCCTTTTTAAGTACTTACGTGAAGAGGTAAATGGTGATGGATTTAGACTTATGTCAATTGATTGTGATGTAGCTTCTTATTTTCGGGTTTTGTAGAGTATAGGCAATGAGTTTTAAGATTTCTTCTGAAAGTACTGATGCTAATTATGATAGGGTGGTATAGAAGATGGTGTTGTCTTGGTGATAGAGGGCGATGGTTTTTCTTCGGCTATATCAGCCCATATTTTGACTGGCGTTTGAGTTTGTGATCTGATTTTGCTGGGTTTTGGTAACAGTGATGAAGCCTTGGCAGTGGTCTCGCCTTTATCTTCTCGAGTTGGTTTTGGTGGCACGATGGAAGTGGAGATTATTTACTCTATAAAAATTCTTTTGTGAGGAAATCTGGTAAATAATTTCGAGATTCATTTATGAATTCAATATCAAAATCAAAATTGATAAAATTGCTTGCCCTATGGCGAAAATCTGTTTTGATGCAATGTTTAATACATTTTTTTGTAATACTTCTTAGGCTAATTTACAATCAATTCTAATGAGAAATTTTTTATTTAACAAATCCCCTTGGAATTTAGAAATTGATAAAACAATTGCTAATATCTCTATTTTTATTGTGGAGTAATTTTGTTGGGTTTGATTCCAATGTTTGTAAACAAATTGAATAATGTGGTCATTGTCATTTTTTGCTTGTTTTAGTATTCCACCATACTCCATTTCTAAAGCATCGGTTTTACTATTTTGAAAGTAGATAGGTTTGCTAAGTGAAGACAAGGTATTTCTTTGACATGTGTTTTATTTACTTAACAATATTCGTACATATTGGAGTCCTAGGCGGAGGGCTCTTTTGTAATCTTTGATGTAAAGGCTTGCAAAGAATATTCATATTTGGGAAAAAATCTAGGATGTAATTAAGACTACAAAAGAATCTTTGTAATTAAGTTTTATCTCTAATTTCATCAGGGAATCTATCAGGAAATAAGATCAATTTTGTCTATGGGGATAATGGTACCTAGATGAATATAATGGCCTAAAAATTTGAGTCTTGTTTGGAAAAGTGAAATTTTGGTTGGAGACACTACCAAACCATTTCCTTGATAATTTTTATATTGACAGAAATATGTTTAAAGTGTTGATCAATATTAGAGGAGAATACTTTACCAAAAAACAAAATATTAGAGAAGAATATTAGGACATCATCTACATAGACTTTGATATATTCAGAATATTGGTTGAAGATATCATTCTCTAGAATCTAGAGGGAGCATTTTTTAGTCTAAAAGGAATAACATTCCATTCGTATCAACAAAGTGGGACTGTAAATGCTATTTTATATCTGTCTTTTTACTGATTTATATTAGCCGGAACCTTGACTTCATGTCAAATTTTGAGAATTTTTTTGAATTGTGAAGTTTATTTAATAGATCTTTTTTAATTAGGAATTCGGTATCTTATCCATTTTAAGGCTATGTTTAAAGGTTTCTAATTGATAACTGATCTAGGAACTTGTCTTTTCAATTGAGCATTTTCATTGACTTAAAAAGGAGAACAACTCTATGGTCATTAACTTTTTGTAATGAATTTTTTGTCTAGGAGATCTTGGATCTCTTTTTTGCAAAATTGCAAAACTTTGTGATTCATTTGAGTAGGACAAGCTTTTGTATGGATTTGTTTTTCAGAAAATTCAATTTCATAAGGCAATTCAATAATATGTTTTTTTTTCTTTCTCAGAATGCATTAGGTAAGGTGGAACAAATATTTTGTTCTATGCGTGATTGGAGGAATACTATTTTATTTGAATTTTTGTTTCAAGAAGATTATGTTCTATTTTATTATATTCTAAATCTTCCCTTAAAAATTGAAGCTTATCTTCTTGTCTTTTGCTAAGTCAATTAATTTTAGAGATAGATTGTTCTTGTAGAATATTTAGATTTCTAGTTTGTAGTTTCATGATAACATTAAAAATGATTTTTTATGAAGAGTGTGGGTTTCAATTCCTTCGCTTGTTACAGTAATTGGTTAGGATTAACTGCATCAAAGGTGTTCCTAAAATCACATTTTGTCTCGTATCTTTAACTAAAACAAAAGATACTTTATAGGCCACGTCATCTTTTGCTACTGAAGCTTCTAGTAATTTATATTTGATAAGTAGTTATCTTCCGAAGCTAACTTTAATGATTTTGTTGATTTTCAAAATACTTTTTTTTTTTGTCGGTCCTACTCTATCTCTCACTCACGTTACACGCTCAGACTTGTGCCCCACCTCTTGTAGGGCGTGGGCGTCGAAACCCACATTTTAAAACTACGCGTCCCCACCCCTATGCCCCCCTGCGAAAGTGGGGATTTAAACTTTCCACCTCCCCCTTCTTAAGTGAGAAGAGTGGCCACTAGAGTAAACCCCAGTGGTTTAGTAGGTGCTAAACCTTCTTTGCAATTGAGGTCAGCGCCAGTGTTAAAGAGTGCCATTGTATTAATGATAAATTCATTGTTGATTTTTGTTGTTACATCTATTATCCATTTCCTAGAAGTAGCTTATGATAATATCATTAAGAAGTTTGGATCAGAAGGGTTTGGCTCTTCATCTCCTCTCTTTTCTTTTTCCATTTGTAAGTTTAGATTTAAGAATAATTGTATTACAAGTTCTAAAACTTATTATGAAAATGTAATTGAGTCCTAATTTTTTCAAAATATGTAATCAAGTCCTAAAACTTATTAATTGTTGCAATCAAGTCCTAAAATTTGTTAAATTGCGAAATCAAGTTTTAAAATTTGTTAGCACTTTTCATTTGTCAAGTTGGATGGAATTAATGGAAATACTTGATTACACAAACTTCACAAGTTTTAAAGTTTGATAATATTTTTTGAAAGTTTTATGAATCAATTGCACTTTTGTGATAAATTTTATGACTTCTAATACACTTATCCAATTGATTTAGTATATGAGATTTCTTATAGCATTTCAATCTGGGTTGTTCTAAGAGTTTGAATTTCTAATTTTTGTTGGTTGATTTCATGAGGAAGATCACTAATGTTAACAGGTCTAGATTGTTTCTTTTTATTTTTGCTAAGGGTCAAATTGTTTCATGAAAATTTTTTTTCTTATTTTTCAGCGTTTAGTTTGCATAAGAAAATGAGTCAAAGGAAAATGTTTTCCTTTTGCATAGGAAAATGAGTCAACTGAAAATATTTTCTTTAGTCAACGGAAAATGTTTTCCCACCAAAACTTATATTCAAGAAAATGATTTCCTCTTTGAAAGAATCGACAAAACCCTTTTCGAAATATGACTAGTTATCGGCACTTGGACTCGAAACTTTATACTTGGTCATGGAAATCCTAACTTTGGTCCTAGGTTTGGGCATTTGAGACCAAGTCCTCAGCAGCCTACCCCGAGCCCAAGCCCCTAGCGCCAACGCCGGATCCATCAAGGCCGAGCCCAAACCACTGGTGCCCATATCCGTTGCTTTGGCACCTGAACTCGGGTCCATAAAGGCCGTGCTTTAGTCCCCAATGCTCAAGCTCTAGTCTCAACCCTTAGGCCCGGGTCCACACAGGTCATGTGCAAGCTCTCAGTGCTCGGGCTCAGGTCTTTGGTTAATGAAATGTTCGTTCTTATAAAAATAAACTTAAAAAATCAATTTTTTTTATTTTTAACTTTTTTATTATTTAAAAAATTTCTTTTCCTTTCCTTTCCTTTCTTTTCGTTTTTTGTTTTCCTCCTTTTTCTTTTTGCTTCTTCCTTAGCCGATTGCTAGCCTCCGACGGCGATGCTCGAGCGAGTGCAAGGCTGACGAGCTTGCCAGGTACTAGCGCACTTGAGCCTCACAAGCCTTGGGCAAGGTTGGTACTTGCCCGTGTCCGGTAGCCGGCCCCGTTGCCATGGCCAGCAACCGGCCAAGGAAGAAGAAAAATATTAAAAAAATAAAGTAAAAATAATTAAAAAAATGTGAATTTTTTTGATAATTTTCCCATCAGATTTTCCCTACCAAAGGGCTGAAAATACTTTCCAAGTGTTTTTTAGGTTTTAGCCAAACATTGAAAAATAAAGTCATTTTCTAGGAAAATGACTTCTTAAAAAGCATTTTCCAAAAATTGTGTATTTTCCACGAAATAAATGCACCCTAAGTATATCTTTAAGGTTACAAGAAGTGCGGGGTTTAGAAGTGATTTCTATAGAAGACTAGAGCTTATAAAAAAAATTCTTGTTTGGCTTTAGAGTCGGATATATGGTCATCTCTTTAGTATAATGAGACGATTCTAGTCCTATAGCGTGGAAATAGTTCAATCCTAATGGATTTATAAGTTGTAAAATGGCAACTAGGATTCGGTCCACTTGCCTTGTTTGACTATCAAAGAATTTGTTGACTCGTCTAAACTAAAAAAGGGCATTCAGTACTCTACGTACTTTGTGGTACAAATGCGCATGATCCTGCTGGATCCATCGAATGAGACTGAAACTCAAGGTCCATGCAAAGGGTACTTGACATATACAACCATTTATACATTGATATTCTCGTAATTCGTTTCTTTTATTCGTTTCCCCCTTCAAAAAGGCACTGTGATTTGTGAATGTTAAGCCCTTGATGCAGCTGCAAAGTCATCAGTCAACGCTTTCCTCGTGTCCCGTCACCAATAACACATACAGAAACAGGCAGTGTTACTGCAACGACACACCGGTGAATCCGGTCACCGGGTCATGTGCCCTGTCTCAGTTAACCTACAAAGATCTCGTCATATATTGGACGGACGGAAGATTTCCCGCGGTAGGTATTATAGACTTCAACCACCTGTATGTATCTTGTGCTCCGCCATCTCTTCTACAATCTCTCCCTAAAGAAGCAATCGGTGTGGGTGCCTTGTCATGGTCTTCTCTTGCTCTTTCATATCTATTCACCTATCCTGACCTTGGGGTTGCAAGGAATTCGCTATTTGCCTCCCTAGCTCGAGCCATGCTCGTGGCCCGATATTCTTCAGTGATGGTGTAACGACCCGGTCCAACAAGGGCGGGGAGTGATCGCCGGGGTCCGAGGACCTGGACAAGGAGCGGCTTCCGGTAGGCTTTTAGAATGGTAAGGGGGGGCATGTCTTTTGTCCCACATCGCATAGGGAGGGAGCCTTGGGCTTACTTATAAAGACTTGGGAAACCTTAACTTGCAAGAGGCCTTTTCTGAGGATAGTATTGGCTGCCTTCGGAGGAACAAAATCGTGAGGACTTAGTGTCCAAAGCGGACAATATCTTACGAGTGGGACCCAAGTCGTTACAGGTGGTATCATAGCCGACTTCCGACTACATGTGGGGCCATAGCGAGGACGCTGTGCTCCAAAGAGGGGAGAATGTAACGACCTGGTCCAACGAGGGCGGGGAGAATGTAACGACCCGGTCCAACGAGGACGGCTTCTGGTAGGCTTCTAGGATGGCAAGGGGGGCATGTCTCTTATCCCGCATTACCTAGGGAGGGAGCCTTGGGCTTGCTTATAAAGGCTTGGGAAACCTTTTGGAGGTAGTATGGGCTGCTCTTGGAAAAACAAAACTGTGAGAACTTAGTATCCAAAGTGGACAATATCTTACGAGTGGGACTCAAGTCGTTACATATTGTCCCTACTATATACTTTATCTGATGGACTTTGATGCTGCAAAGCGTATTGTCCTACACTCCTTTGTATGGAGATCCCACATCGC
This sequence comes from Syzygium aromaticum, assembly GCA_024500025.1. NCBI lineage: Eukaryota > Viridiplantae > Streptophyta > Magnoliopsida > Myrtales > Myrtaceae > Syzygium > Syzygium aromaticum. The sequence goes on from CM044886.1 coordinate 8,621,391, forward strand.
CAGGATACTTTATCAACCTCACCGGTATATCAATCAATGGAAAGGCCATGAACGTTCCTCGTAATGCCTTTGATTTTAACGTCAATGGAAGCGCAAGGCTGAGTTCCATAGCACCGTACACTACTCTTAGGAGCAACATTTACAATGCATTTCTTAAGGAGTTTAAGAAGGCCGCCAGAGGCATTGCTCAAGTGACGAATGTCAATCCGTTTAGTTTGTGCTTCAATACTAGCGCTATCGGATCGAGCCGGCACAGGCTACGCGTTCCACAGATCAATTTGATGCTAGGAAGTGGAGAGAAATGAACGATCTATGGATCAAATTCAATAAAGCAAGTCGATAATGATGTCGGATGCCAGGCATTTGTTGACGGAGGGAAGACGGCAAAGCAAGCAATCGTGATCGGGATGTATCGGATGGAGAATAATTTCTTGCTGTTTGATTTGGATCAATCAAGATTGGGGTTCAGCTCTTCCTTTTTGCCTTGCAAGACTACATGCGGTGGCTTCAATTTCAAGGTTGGAGGCATTGTTTGAGATCTTAATCTACTTCGTGGTGAATATTTACTATAAATTGCAATTGAATGATTGAGGGCAATTTAGTCTTTCTAGTGTAAATGGAGTAAGGTGAAAATAGCACGGCCCTTGCAAAATTATCAATGACTGCTTTTTTCACTTGAAAAAAATTATTTGATAATGTTTTTCATTATTGACATGTAGAAAAGAAAATTATTCATGAAATAATTTCTGAACGTGTCAAATGATAGCAATGATCGGTGATAGTGACACTAGCCATACCATTTCAAAATGTACGATTAACCCCACTTATCAATATCTATAATTCATGACATGTGACCACTATAGGCAGCCGATAGCCAACAAGGTCAATTTAATCTTAAACTTTATGTAATGATGCCAATTCAATCCTAAACCTTTTTGTCTTTATGCCAATTTAGTTATTCTAACCAATTTTGGTTGGATTTAACTGACGTGGATACCAGCCGGCTGGCGGCCGATCACGGATGCTGACGTGAACAATTTTTAATAATATTTTAATTTTTTTAAAATTTTTATTTATTTTTTTCCCTCCCCCCTCTTTTCTCCGGCTGGTCCCCAAACTGGCGACTGGTCAGAGGCCAGAGGTCAGCGAGAACCTTGCTAGCGACAACGAAAGCGAGCCTCGCCATGGCTGGGCGAGGCTGGACCTTGCCGGATCTGGCGAGATTGTGCCTCGCCTAGCAGCTGGTGAGGCTCGACCTCGGCAAATTCGGCGATGTTGGGCCTCGCCCAGTGGCCGGTGAGGCTCAAGCCCTCGCTGGAGGCCTTTGTCACAGCCTCCGGCAAGGGCTCAAGCCTCGCCGGCGGCTGGGCGTGGCACGACCTTGCCAGATCCGGTGAGGTCATGCCTCGCCCAACTATGGCGAGGCTCACCTTCGCTGTCGCTAGTGAGGGCAAGCCTCACCAACCTCTAGCTTCTGGCCAGTCATTGGTCCGGTGACCGCCGAAGGAAGGAGGGAGGGAGAAAAAAAAGAATAAAAGAATAAATAAAAATTTAAAATATTATTAAAATATTATTAAAAATTATCCACATCAATACTGGTGACCGCTCGACATCCATGTTAGTAAAATCTGGCCAAAATTAATCGGAAGGACTGAATTGGGACAAAGACAAAAAAAGTTTAGTACTGAATTGGTACAAATGCAAAAAGTTTAAAATTGAATTGGCATCAAAAAAAGGTTTATGATTAAATTAGCACAAATGCAAAAGGTTTAGGACTGAATTGACACAAAAAAAAAGGTTTAGGACTAAATTGGTACCAATGCAAAAGGTTTATGACTTTTTTGACACTTTTCCCTATAGTCATGACTTTTGTGCTTGGTGATATATGTTTTGAAGATACAACATATAAAAATTGGGTGTTTCTCAAAAGTTGCTCGAAGCTGCTATAATTGTACATGTTTTGCAACTATGAGGTGCTTCCCAAACACCTTACCAAAGCTTCAACACCCATTTTACAGCTAAAACAACAATAGAAAAAAGCTCTACAAAGAACATCAAAGAGTTGAGAATTCTCTACTCTCATAATTTTCATCCTATTTTTAAAAAGAAGAAATAAGTGTACTGAAAGTCCTAAAACTTATTACGAAAATGCAATTGAATTCTAAAACTTTCAAAATGTGCAATTAAATTCTAAAACTTATCAAGTTGATGCAATTAAGTTCTTACATTAACTCCATCCAATTTAATAAATGAAAAATGCTAAAAGGTTTTAGGACTTGATTACTCCAACTTGACAAGTCCTATGACTTAATTGTACTTTTTGAAAATTTTAGGATTCATTTGTACTTTCATTACAAGTTTTAGGACTTAATTGTACTTTTTGAAAGTTTTAAGACTCAATGGCACATTCGTAACAAGTTTTAAAACTTCCGCCGTACTTTTCCCTAAAATGAAAAAGGCAAGCGTAAGCGAACAATGTTGACATAGCAGAAATGATAGAAGATGTCCACAAATCGATTCACAGACACGCACACAACCGCTCATAGCAGAATTCTCTCTCTCAATTCTTTTTGAGAATTGATGATAAAAGCTGTTTGACACTTTGAAAATAACAAATAAATACAAACTAATAATTAGGTAATTGGAAAATTACTCCAACCCGCAAAGAAAATCGGAAAAAGAAATAATGTGGGCTAAAATAGGCTGAAAAATTTGAAAAGTGACTCAAAGCCATGTTACGGTGAATATGAGATTGAAATGATCACAAACGGGAGCCCCATTTGAGTGTAGTGTAGCGTTCAAAACAGGCATTTCTGGATTGGTATTATGAGTCCCGTAATTTCTTTTGCTTCAAAAGTTATAGCTTTCCTATTGGACTCTACCCAAAAATTTTTTGTCGCGGTCCACCTTTTCATTTTTTGTTATTTGCATACTTCAAAACGTCCTCAATAATCATTCTTGCGTCAATTGTAAAGAGGAATTAAGTAAGATACGGGTACTCAAAATGTCTGGGACATAGTTACGGATATTAAGAAGAAAAAAGCTGAGTGTGTAATTAGTCGTCCTTGGTACCGGGGTTTTTCCCTTCTCTATATGACTAAATCCACTCAATTTCTATAGAAGAATGACACTACAAGTGCTAAAAGTTGTGTACGGCACTAACTTTAGCGCCAAAAGTTTTTGCCGAATCACTTTGCCAAATCGGAGAAAAAATGATCACTTAAGTTTCAACAGCGAGAAATTCTGACCAAAATTAATACGTGACTTTTATAATTAGAAAAAAAGGTGACATGACATATTTTTTAAAAAGCAGTCCACGTGGACGTGAAATACGATGTCATTTTTCCATTTGACGTGGCTCCAACAAATGAAATGATGTCATATAAAGCCTATGGCCAAAACAACATTGCAGAAGGTGGATGATGTATGTTTACTTGCTCACCCGAGGTCGCACAAGGTGGGTGTTTCCTATTACTACAAATGAACAAAGCTCTCTCGCTCGCCCACCGTCGCTCGATCGCTGTCGCACACCCACCGTTGCTCGCTCATTGTCACAGTTTTGCCATCACTCACTCAAGTTTGTCATCCTTTCTCTCGTTAGCCTCCAACGGCAAAATTAGGGTTATTAGGGAAAAATTAGGGCTCGGCTCAGAAGGAAAAGGGTTCTGGGTACTTGAGAAGGAATCATGAAACACAAGAAATGAGATTTGAAATGATGAAATAGAAGTGACCATATTTGCTTATGTTATGGGGATCTCAATTTATTTAATCAATTCGGTACTATTGTCGGGACCAAATTGATTAAATCAACTTCGTTAGTTTCATTCCACAAAACGACAACCATGGAATCAATTCTTTAATTAATTTGTTGCGATTGTGGAGACCTCCATGTGAAGTTGTTGTCCTTTCTGCTATGTGGTCTCAATTCTAATGTTTTTTTACTTGGGTGCAGCATAGGCATGGGGGAGAATCTTGTAGCCATCATTATTTGCTATTGCGGGGAATTTGTAATTGACATTAAGAAGTGGGAATATGCCGATAGAAATGAAGCTACTATCTTCATCGATGTTAGGAAGCCATCATATATTGAATTCATGAGGGATATAATGCATTATTTACCCATGCAAAGTACAAAACTTGCATTTATTGTGTTCCTGGGAAGGAGTTGAATGATGTTTTGAGATACTTTAGCGATGGTAATAGTATCAAGGATATCATTTACAATTATCTTCACAGTAAGGAAGCTAAGGTGTATGTTGAGTATTATAGTGATGATGAGGATGATGGAGATGATGAAAATGATGAGAGCACTCAAATAGGAGAAGTAGGAGATCGTATTTAAGCGAGTAATCAGGTCGGAGATAAGTTTATATTAGACGAAGGGCAGTGGGAGAGGCATATGAGGGAGGAGAGGGATGAGTCCACATTAGCTAATAAAGAATTGATTGACTAGATTGGAAAGTTGCTTAATCGAGTGACGAAGATGATGAAAGTGACTAGAAAGGGGAATTTGTGAGAAATAAATTTATAGCATTTGGAGAAACGCGTGAATCTGAGCCAATAAATAGAGATGAATGAGCTGGAGGTAATGAAAGTGATGAGATTGAAAGTGGCAGTGATGAGAGTGCTAGTTCCAAGAATGAGCTTGGGGATAATGATGTACCTATGCATAGAAGGAAAAGTAAGTTTCCTTATTATGATCCTATTGTCGCCAAACCTATTTTGTCTCTAGGCATGAAATTTGATGATACCAAACAATTTAAAGAAGCTATTGTGAAGGACTCAATTGCTGAATAGAGGAACATTGAATTTATTAGAAATACAAAAGAATTTGTGAGAGGTAAATGTACACAACCCAATTATTCATGAAAGATTTATGGCGCGTTGAGTAGGAAGGTGTCAATCTAAATTGTGTATTTCCAAGAGGAATATAGTTGTTGCATCATGTTTGACAATAAAAAAGGGTAATGAGTGCATGGTTGTTGAATCAATTCTTTAATACTATCAAGGCAATACCTGAGATCAAGAGTCCTCAGTTTCAACAGTTAGTGAAGGTGCAGATAGTAGTTAATGTGTCAAGAAATCAATGCAAAAGAGCAAAGCAAAGGGTGATGAAAATACTTATGGGTTGGTACAAGGAAGAATATGCCTAGGTTTAGGATTATGCTTGCAAGTGCATGCTTCAAAACCCATCTAGTCGAGTATATATAAAGATTGTTGATAGGCCATTGCCTGATTTTGAGCCTAAGTTTAATAGATTTTATGTTTGCTTTGATGCATGCAAACGGGAATTTTTGGCTAATTGTAGAAGAGTTGTAGGATTGAATGGATGTTTTTTGAAGAGATTATGCAAGGGAGAGTTGTTGGCTGTTGTTGGGAGAGATGCCAATAATCAAATGTTTCTAATAACTTGGACTGTTTCCAAGATAAAGAACAAAGACACTTGGTCTTGGTACCTAAAAAATTTAATAATTGATTTTGAGATTGATAATGAGGGAGCTTGGGCATTCATGAGCGACCAACAAAGGTAATGCCATTCTCAATTATTAACTTTTTTCATATTAATTAATCGTATATTTTTGCTAACTTGTATTTGTTGGTATGAATTTTTGCAAAGACTTGTTCCTATATTAGCTAAGTTGATGCCATATGCCAAGCATAGAATGTGTGCGAGGCACATATACACAAACTGGGCAAAGAACTACAAAGGAGATAAGTTGCAAAAGTAACTTAGGCAAATAGCAAAGAGAGCCAACATGGTTGATTTTAGATTGCTCAAATAGGAGTTGTTGCAGCTGATAAAGGAAGGTTTCGAAGCACTTTTCCAAACCGAAGTTAAGCATTGGTGTAGGGTCTTCCTCAGCGAAGAATTCAAATGCATTGTCATTGATAACAACCTTAGTGAAGCTTTTAATGACAAAATAATAGAGGCAATGTGCAAACCAATCATCAACATGTTTGAAGACATTCGAGTTATGGTCATGACTAGGCTGCATGGACAAAAAAAAAGAGGCTGCAAAATGGACTAGAGAATGTGGTTCTAGGATTGCGAAGAGATTGGATGAGAACCTGGTTGTTAGCAATTTCTGCAATCCAATTTGGAATGAAGATGACGGCTATGAGATAATAAACAATAATGATTAGTATGTTGTCCACCTAGAGAGGAGAATGTCGAGCTTGGCAATTAACTGGAATTCTTTGTGCCCATGCCATTGGTGCCATCCAAATGAAGTGATAAAACCCAGAGGATTACCTACATGTTTGTCACAAGAAAAGTACATACCTTGCTTTATACAAATTCATGATACAACCTATCAAAAGTAACAAATTCCAGGAGCTAACAAATCATGAAGCCCCTATACCTTTGCCACTAAAGAAGCAAATAGGAAGGCCAAAAAGGAGACAAAGAATGTAGTAGAGAGAGATCTCAAGTCAAAGGATGACTAGAACTGGGGCAAAGATGATGTGCTCCTATTACCACAAGGAAGGGCACAATAAGGCATTGTTTGGTTTAGCATTTGTGGAAAGGCTTTGGTCAAATGGAAAGGCCTTTAGCCTAAAGGGTTTTGGGAAAATGTAAGATTATTTGGCAAATTGTAACTAAAAAGTGCTTTGGGGAAATGCAAGATTATTTGGTAAACATATATTTGGAAAGCTCTTTGGTGTGACCAAATTAAGTTTTTTAATTTTAATATTTTAAAAATTAAAAAAAAGAAACAATGAATGTAACTTTTATATTTTCGTGTTGAGAGTAATGTAAAAGATACATATTAACAAATTTATATATAAAAAAACACATCCTGCTATCATAGCTAAGATGCAAAGCTCATTTTCTAGCTAAAGAAAAATGAAACCAAATTTCTCTACTAACAAATTTATTACATCAAGAATATGATCAATCTTCGCTTTTTGGATATAACCACGAAACACTAGGCTTTTTGGTTATAACCACGAAACAGTAACGATTTCCAGAGAGTGCAATAGGATGCTTGACCTCTTTGTGGTGTCTATTCATTGGAGGCTGCAAGAATTTGGAGGCCTTGTTCAATGATATGCAATCACTTACGCCACTATGCAAGTTGTTCAATGGTGATTGTCCGAAGGCGACCCTACCACAAGGCATCAAGAATCTCAAGGCATTAGAGAACCTTTGGATTGGCAACTGCGAGAACTTGAAGCTGCCAGAAGGCGAAAGTGATGAACCACGCTCCATGTCGAGGCTTCGAAGCTTGTTGTTTGTGGGATTACAAGAGAATTTGAGGCTACATATTATAATACTTCGTGCCAAAGAGAATTTATGGATATATATGTCGGCTTTGACACCACCCACCGCCACGGCTTGCACACAAGTATTCTAATATATCATCTCGTACAAATTTGACTAGAAAGAAAGTCATTTCACTATAATAAATATGGTCACATATGCCCGTAAGAAAGAAATACCTTTTTCCATAATATTACAAACCTTCTTAACAACTTTAAAAACTCATGACTATTTCATCACGTAAATATTTCATGTTAGGAGATGCATTATTATTTGAAGCACTCACGCCCTCATTTGAAACATCATGGTCAACCGAATATCTATAATCGGGATCCAATTCTACTTGTTCAAAATCTGAATCAGTCGCAACATTTCTTCATATAAAATTGTGCAAAGCCATTGTCGCTATGACCATTTGTAATTGCTTTTCATATGGATAACTAGACATATGAGTTAGAATTTCCCACTTCTGTTTAATACTCGAAAGGCTTGCCCAATTGTTGAGAGTGGTACGATTGAATACTTCTTGATAACTCGTTGGTGAAGAACCTTCTCATAATTTTGGTAAATGATATCTAACTTCTTTACATGGCCCCAAATAACCCATAGGATTTGGATATCCAGCATCTACTAAGTAATATTTACCTACAAAAATAAATTGTAAATCTAATCAACATATGCCACATAGATATATCGATGTAACTAAACCATTAAATAACGAACCTGGAAGAGGATGGGAAAAATGGGCATCGCATCTTCCAATGGCTTCATAGAAGATACAGGTATCGTGAGCTTGTCCCTCCCAATCGGCCCAAACATAGACAAATTTCATATTAAAATGACATATGACTAGCACATTTTGAGTCGTTATTCCTTTTCGACCATTAAAACAAATTTGATCTTGCAATAAGTACCACCGCTGGGATATGTATATCATCAATAGCTCCAATGCAATCCTTAAAATAAGGATAAAATTATCGGTCTTTCTTGATCTTCTCCGGAACTTTCCTATATTGTCGATCAATTGGTTAAATCAAATCTTTTCTCATATCACATACTTTATCTAAACTAAGCTGAAGTGCCTACTTATGGTTTCCGCAGACCGTTAAAAGCACTCTTATGCTAACCTGTTACCTATACCATGTCCCAAAATATGAAGAAACATACCAACCATTACTGTAATATCAATATTCCTAGATCCTTCAAGATCATAGTGCTACTAAGTCGCAGGTTAAATTATTAAATGCAACTTTACACATTCTAAACATATTATAGCACCTTATAGGATTGGCATTTTCACCCGTCAACTCTTTTAACTATGCATAACCTATATATGTTGAGATCATACAAGGTTGTTTGCAAAGGTACATTGCTTGATAAATAATTGCAGCTCCAGTAATTGAGACAAGATCCCAATAGTCATTTTCCTCTTGTTCACGATTTTCCCTCGAATGTTAATCATCCATAACTGCTTCAAGTAACAAAATTTAGAGGTTGTAAGATAAATAATGAATAAGCTTGATCATCCATCAAGAGAAACAATGCAGTAACCATCATAAATATGCAAACTCAACCGCATAAAGAGAACAACAACTGAAAACAATTCTCACATTAAAACATTAATAGAAATTGGGTTCATGGGAATGCAAATAAAGATCCATCAATGGAAACAAAGTAGCATCACTCTTTTCAAACAGGAAAAAAAAGTAGAATGACTTGCTTCAAACATGAAAACAATAAGATGCTAACATCCTATCTGCGAAGAGCTGACTCTCTTCAAAACTCATACTTGAGATACTTGACTTTCTATACATCATCCTTTAAGCTCATGAAAACCTGCATATTGTATATGTTTTCCTTCAAATGAGAAATTGCAAAATAGTACAACATTTCGTCTTCCACAATATTAGGTATGGTATCCAATATATCCATGAGGTCCTTGTAAGGACCAACTACATTGGTTGCTGCTTGAGATGTGGTAGTGCCATTGCTCCTACTTTCAATAATAGCAACAAGCGTGTTAATTTGCATCCAAAGCTATTCTCTTCTGCTCAATTTCTTATCTTTTTTTCCTCGAGCTTGCCTCGTTGAAGTTTGCGTGGCTCTTTTATGACTTTGAGTTTCAATTGGTTTAACAATGATTTCATCTACATGACACTCCAATTTTTCATCAGTAGATCCTGCACCATTATCGATACCAGGTTGTGTGACATCAACATTATTATTAATACATAAACCTTGTGCAAGATTCCATGTGATTTTTCTAGTAGCAACTGCATCTCTAAACATCATATCTAACTTCTCTTCAGGATCAGGATGTATGCCTTTCGTCCTAAAAGCCTTAAACTTTGGATTGACCTGTTATAACAAAGCATTTGTGTAAGTTGCCTGATTGAAAGTGATCCTAGTACAAAAGTAAAAGAAGTGATAAAAACCTGAATTTTACTCTCCCACCATTTGCCACTTGCATCAATGGTTTTCTTCCTTGAATCCCATCCTAATCCTATTTTATTGTAAAGCAATGATCTCCATTTTTTGCATTCTTCCTTGAGATTATCCCGCTTACTCTTCATTTGATTTTTATCATACTTTTTGCATGTTAGCTCCTCAAACTTGCTAATTATAACTGTCCATCCATCTCTTTTATTGTTTGCAGGATGATTGTCTTTTTCAATTCGTTCAATGCACAACTTGCAAAAGGTTTTTATATCTTCCAAGCTCCAAAATGTCTTTTCCTTTGATGAACTTGTCATCTACTAGTAAAGTAACATGAACAAATTTGGGAAGCACAAACAAACAAGATTAACCATGAACAAATCGGATGAAGACATGCATTTCTTAACACAAATAATCAATTAACTCTTATATGTTCATTACATAACCAATTGAACAATTGAATAGACTTCCAATTAGCACGTCACCCCCACAATAGTTGAAATAAGAAGCCTTGTTAGAGCATGCTTTTGTTTGATAGCTTCTTTACTTTCACATGTACCAGAGATCTATTCTTAAGTTTGTAGTCAAATTTTTCAAGCAATAGCCACAAGGTAAAAATACCAAGCAACATACGCCCATTTTGGTGAACATAATCCCAGATTTATGCATCACACTGACTCAATCATGCGATACCTTTCTTCTTCATCATTGCAATAATACCAAGCAATGTTATTAGGTCCACAAGCACCACATTACAAGGCACGTAAGTTCAGTATTTTATTAATATAGCTTATACCTACAAAAAGCAAAAATTGAATGCTTCTGTTGAAAATTCTCTCTGCTAATTAATAAAACTAATTTATGAGTCAAGTGATTTGAGATGGCAATAGACATTAAACCTAGCATGATCATACTCAAAATAGGATGCTTGTGTTGTAATTATTAATTTTTCCCCTAAAAACCCAGCAAAAAATATTCACATTGAAGCTAAAATGAGGCCAGCTTTGAAGAGAGAGATCACATGAGGAACATGAAGCACTACAAACACGTTGAACATAAACCGTACTTATAATTAGGTGTTCAGGGACGAAGAAAACATTTTTTAAATGGACAAGAAGCAATGCATGACAGTACCTGAGTACTCTCATCTAAGAATGGAATGCGCCTCAAATTACCTATTAGGCAAAGCAAAACGAAAAACCCTAAAAACATATTGGAGACAATACAAGTACCAAAACCACGAAATGCACAAATTTCATAGTAAAAGCACCATGGAAGAAAAGATAAAAACTCAGGTATGGCCATGAAATGCAAAGATCTAAGCAATCGAAAGTACATCCACCAGAGAGAGAGAGAGAGAGAGAGAGAAACCTGTAATTGAGCGATGGAATGAGCCAAGTGAATGACCCATACAAATAAACGAGCGATATGTTCGAAGGAGAGTGAAGCAACAAAAGCAAGCGAGAGAGGTGAGCAGTGGAGAGCGAGAGCAAGGCAACAGTCGAGAGTGACAAAAGGCAAAAAAGGCGAGCGAAGAAGCGGAATGCTTAGCGATAGGGTTTTGTTTTTTCAAATAGGCAAAATTGGACTTTCAACAATATTTTGAGGGCAAAATAAGCAACTGAGCAAAATTCATTCAATGAAGAAAATAGCATTTCGAAAATGCTGAATGCCCAAAGCATATCTCCACCTGTTTTGTGCTTTCACCATTCTCAATGGTAGCAATTGGTCAATGGAGTCCCAAAAACACTTGCCAAACACCTCATATTTTTCCCAAGGGACTTTGTAGGCCGAAAGTTCCTTGGGAAAGCCGAATCAAACAGGGCCTAAGAAAGGATGTGCCTTGAAAAAGCAATATCAAGAACAACAGGATGCTGCAGGAGCTGGAGTAGAGTCAACAAAAGGGCCTCTTATAGGACTAGTTGAAAGGCCAATAGAAGGCCCTTCTGTAGGGTCAGGTGCATGGCCACCTGAAGGGCCAACAAAAGGCCCTACCGTGGGCTCAGGTGCAGCGACTGCTTAGTTATTTTAGTGTATCTTACAATTCAATTCTATTCTTCGTTCGCAATTTAAGAATTTGAGATTTCGATTCACAATTCATATTTCAATTCAACAACTATTTGCTCAGTAGAATAAACTAATAAAATAAGGGACATCATTTAGGTCTACATCAATTGGGTTTCAAACGAAGAGGTGAAATTTCAATGCAACTCCGGTGGATTTTTTTTAATCCGTATGTTATTCGAACTGTCAACTCATTCACGTTAGAGAGTGCCAGCGGCAACTTGTCGCCTCACCAATAATTACTGACAATAATTTATTTATGAAGAAGCCGACGATGCAACTTTAGTTGCCCGTTATCAAACAAAATTCTCCACCATGATTAAGATATATAATAACATCACATGGTGCCTACTTGTCTCAGTCATTGTCTTTATAAATTGTTCATTTGATGGTGCCAGATTAATTAATTTAAATATTGATAAGATCGCATGGCCTAAAAGCATATACTTTTGTTCAAACCCCCATAAGAGGCCATGATCTCTTCCTTCTATCTCCACCAATCAAGAAAAGAAGCATCATTATCCACTAATCTTTCTTTCTCTATTCACAATGGTTACTTCCTCGAGCTTCATTTTATGTTCTTTGCTCCTGTGCTTGGTTTCTTCTCAAGTCCTAGCCACTTCAAGTTCTCAGCCCAAAGCACTTGTTATTCCTGCGACCAAAGACTCCTCAACGCTCCAATAGAACCCAAATCAAGCAAAGAACACCACTTGTGCCCATTAAGCTGGCCATTGATGTGGGTGGGATTTTCCAATGGGTGGATTGTGACAGCGGGTATGTGTCATCTTCCTGTAGGCCAGTTTCTTGTGACTCTCAAATATGCATGGCTTCAGGGTCAGGTGCTTGTGTGACTGAATGTTACTCTCCTCCTCGACCTGGGTGCAACAACAACACCTGCAGCCACCTGCCTAACAACCCATTTAGCAACTCTGGCGATGGCGGCGAGATGGCCTCCGACACTGCCGTCATCCAGTCCACCGAGGGGAAGACGGAAGCAAGGCGGTCGTGGTGCCGAGGGTAGTATTCACGTGCGGTTCCGCTTGGATGCTCGAGGGCCTCTCCGCTGGTGCTCTGGTGAGTTTCGTATGATTAATATGGCTTGGACACGACAAGGGAACTCAATATGAAAAATCTCATGATTTATTGGACATGAAATTCCGGTTGAAATACTGATTACCTCTCTATAAGTATTTATAAAGCTATCTGTGCTTTTATTTATTTATTTTTTAGCTATCTGTGCTTTAAAAGTAAATTTATCTGGCAAATTTCAATATAGCCAAGAACAGAGGAATTGTCTCTTTTGCAATTTTTAACCCGCCACAACGGTGTGCATTTTCGAACATGTTGGAAAAAGGTTCTTGATCACCAGCACCCTAACCAGTACATATGGAAGTCCGCACAAATAGATAGGCCATAACTAATTGATACCTCTTTGCACTCCAGGGAATAGCTGGGCTCGGACGATCTGAAGTGTCACTCCCTGTCCAATTTGCTTCCGCTTTTAACATTCCAAAAAAATTTGCCATATGCTTGAGCTCTTCATCAAGCTCCAATGGTGTCGTATTCTTTGGCAACAGCCCTTATGAGTTCCTCCCTAACGTCGAGGTCTCTAAGTCACTCATGTACACCCCATTAATCCTCAACCCGGTGGGCCTAATACCAAAAAAAACCTCAAACTTTAGTATTTGTCCCAATTATATCATAAACATTTTTTTGTCTCATGAAAAACCCCAAACTTATCACCTAATATCCAAAAAAATCTCAAACTTTAGCTTTTGTCCCAATTATGTCCTAAACTTTTTTTTTTTTGGATAAGGTAAGAAATCCTAAACTTTTTTTGTCTCACAAAAAATCCAAAACTTTTGTTTTTATCCCAAATCTACCACTGTTAACTTTTTCGTCCAATATTACCATTAATGACTATTTTTTATTTTCTTTTTCCTTTCCTTTTCTTTTTTTTTCCCCTTCACCTTCAACCACTGGCCGGCGAGGTCAACCTCACCCGCCCTTAGCAAGATTCGTCCTCGCCATGGTTAGCAAGGCTTGGCCTTGCCCAACGCTGGCGAGGCTTAGTCCTGCCGGCCTCATCCTCACTGGCCGCAGCGAGGCTTGACTTCGTCACCAGCCGGCGGGATCAAGCCTTGCCAGCCATAGCGAGAACGAATCTTGCCAAGGGTGGGCGAGGACGAACCTTGCCAGGGGCGGGCAAGGCTTGACCTCACTGGCGTTGGGCAAGGCCGACCTTGCCCACCCCTAACGAGGGCTTGGCCCCGCTGGCCACTGGCAAGACTCGACCTCGCCGGCATTGGGCGAGGCCAAGCCACGGCAAGGACAAACCTCGCCAGGGGCGGGCAAGGCCGATCTCGCCCAACACTGGCAAATTTAACGGTGAATGGAAAAGAAAAAGAAAAACAAGGAAAAATAAAAAAAATTCAAAAATATAATATTAAAATAATTATTAACGATAATATTGGATAGAAAATTTAATGGTGGTAGATTCGGGACAAAAGTAAAAGTTCGGGATTTTTATAAGACAAAAAAAAGTTTAGGATATAATTGAGATAAAGGCTAAAGTTTGGGGTTTTTTTTGGGTATTATGTGGTAGATTTGGGACAAAAATAAAAGTTTAAGATTTTTTATGAGATAAAAAAAATTTAGAATATAATTGAGACAAAGGTTGAAGTTTGGAGTTTTTTTTGTATTGGTCCCAATCCGGTCGCAGGATCTTATTTTGAGGGTAACCTGTCAACCGACTATTTCATAAACCTCACCTCCATCAAGATCAATGGAAAAGCAGTCCCGCTGAATCCGACATTTCTAAACATCACTGATGGCAATGGAGGGGCGAAGATCAGCACCGTCAATCCGTACACTGTGATGGAAACGTCAATCTTCGAGGCCTTCACGAAGGTGTTCAGACAAGAAGCCAAGAGCTTGACAGAGGTCTCGTCCATTAAGCCATTCAAGTACTGTTTTAGCACCAACAACACACCGTACACTAGAGTGGGACCGGTGGTGCTGATTATTGATCTGGTGATGCACAGCAGCAGCGTTTATTGGAGGACCTTTGGTACGAATTCGATGGTGCGAGTGAAGGAAGTTGTCCTATGATTGGGTTTCGTCGATGGCGGTTCGAACCCAAGAACGTCCATCGTGACTGGTGTATATCAATTGAAGGATAATCTTGTTCAGATTGACTTGGAAAAAGCAAGGCTTGGATTTAGCTCCTCTCTTCTTTTGAAGCAAACTACCTGTTCCAACTTCAACTTCACTTCAAGTGCGTGATTCTGAATCTGGTTGTTTGCTGCGCTTCCTATCTAAATTGCATGATGGTGTTTGCAGAATTTGAACAACTTATTTATCTAATAGTTCTAGCCTAACTATTGTTGGATATATTATTAATATAATCCAAATAATATGTTCACATACAAGCTCAATAGGTTTAAAGCATAGTTGTTTTTGGGTCCATATAGGCTGAAACCCAATAACTTACATATAAACTCTAGGGTTTACCTACACTGGAGGTAACGCTGTTGAGTATTCCAAACTTGACGTCTCTTGGTGTAATACTTCAAGCAAAACACTATTTTCTCTTTCAAACCCATAACCTCTAACAATATTGAAGTATTAGATTCGAGTGTTGGATTTGAGTAAGAAAGCTGTCTGCTTGAAGATCTCGTCGAGACGAGCTCACAGGTATTAATTATTTTCGATTTCGACGGGAGGGTTGGCCGGGATCTGAGTTTGAAGATTCGGTGGCCGAAATCTTTGATTCAAGGACCCAAAAATTATAGCCAATTTTCAGAGAGTGAAACCACTTGGGTCTTGTTCTACTCGTCGATACGAGCGTTTTGAGTGGTCACTCGCATTGAACGGAGTTCGGACGGCTGAGATACGACAATCGGAAGTTCGGCGATTTTTTTTGGCTTCTTGCGAATTTCGTGACTTCTCGGCTCCCGGCAACAAGTGCAGTCCATCTTAAGGTTTTTGGGCACTCCAGATTTGTTTTAGGGTTTGTTTTGGCAAACTCCACCTCTATAGAGCAGTTTGACCAAGGTTAGGGGTTTTATTTGACTTTGTGCGCTCTGCGGACTTCAAGTTGTACTCTTTCTACGTCTTTGTTCTAATTAAAATGACAAAACATAGTTGCTATGATATTATCAAGCTGGAATCATTTGATGTCACTGAATTTCATGGTTGGAAATTGCATGTTTAATTTGGCATGAAAGAACGTGAAATATTCTACACCGTACTGAGTGATTTTGCATCTACCACTGAAGATATTGATGAATATCAATGGAACAGAGATGAAGATTTTTGTAGAGATTACTTGTTGACCTCTTTAAATCATCGTTTAGCTATGACTTATAGTGAGTTTAAGATAGCAAAAGAGATATGGGATCACTTGAACGCTCAGTTCTAAAAACAAGAGAGGCTCTCTAAAACTTTTCTAACGGAGAAGTTCTTTGACTTTAAATTCAATGTGAATTCGAGTATCACCTCTCAATTAATTGAATTTGAGAACATGAGAAACAGGTTGAAAGAGGATAACTCAGATATGTCCGATCATCTCTTTGTTGGTCTTGTGTTGAGTAAGCTACCTGTTGAATGGAGGTCTTTCAAAACTGAAATGTACAGACAGAAAGAATAGATGAGACTCGATGAATTAAAGAGGTATATTCACATTGAAGATCAAAATATATCTAGGAAGAGTTTGGAACAAGAAGGACAACAAAAGTCAGTTGCCAATTTAGTTTCACATTCCAATAAACCTCAGAAAAGGTTCAAGTCATCAAAAGGTGAATCTTCACAGTTAGAGGCCAAAAAAACTATCTTTAAAAGAAAAAAGAAGGGCAAGTGCCATAACTGTGGAAAGTGGGGTCATTGGACAGTAGAGTGTAAGTTACAAAAGAAGCCAAAGAATGACACACCATAAACTGCGACTAATATGTTAATTAGTAAATTTGAGCCTCAAGCGTCATTGGAATGATGAAGAATGGAAAGGACAGGGTCTCCTCTGAATGGTGGTTAGATAGTGGCGCTACTTGTCATGCTATAAATGATAAGAACTTACTCACTGAGGTCATAAAAGTGAAAGACACCGTTAAAAATTGTAATGGTGGTGAGGCAGAGGTGACTCATGCTGGAACTGCAAATTTGGTGTTTTCTTCAGGTAAATTACTAACTCTGAAACATGTTAGAGTAGTACCTTTATTTGAAAAGAATTTGATATCTATGAGTTTACTTGATAAAGCCGGTATGTCCTTTTCAACTATGAATGGTATAGTAACTTTGTCTATTAACTCATATTATTTCGGTTGTGCATTCATGGTTAATGGTATGTATAGGTTGAGTTTAGATACTAATAGCATCAACCATATGAATTCTACTTTGATTGATCCAAAGTTATTACACAATAGACTTGGACATGTGAATTACAGGAAAATGCAACATCTAGCTAAAACTCACAACATTCCATTGGATACTTCTATTCGATTTGACAAATGTGAAGTGTGTGCACAGGCTAAGATCACTAGAAAACCTTTTAAGTCGGTTTCTAAAAGCACACAACTTCTTGAGCTAATACATTCTGACCTTTGTGACTTTAGAAATTACGTTACTAGAGGTGGTCGGAAGTATCTACTAACATTCATAGACAATTTTTCTTGATATTGTCATGTTTATTTGTTGAAATCGAAAAATGAGGTTTTTAAAAAGTTTAAGATTTTCAAGTCTATAGTAGAAAATCAACTCAACTTAAAATTTAAGAGGTTTAGAAGTGATAGAGGAGGAGAATATACAATGACAGGATTCAAGGACTTTTGTGCTTCAGAGGGCATAATACTTGAAACCACTGCTCCTTACTCACCCCAACCAAATGGTGTTGCCGAGTGTAAGAATAGAACATTAACTAAAATGTTAAATTCCATGTTACTTATAGCTAGTATGCCTTCCTCCTACTGGAGAGAAGCAGTTCTAACTGCTAATCACATCCTAAACAGGTTGCCGCACTCCAAGTTGTCTATGACATCTTATGAGATATGGCATAAGTGTCATTGTAGATATGATACTCTTAAAACTTGGGGCTGTGTTACTTATGCAAGAATACAAGATCCTAAAAGACCTAAAGTGGGACTTAGGACCATTACTAGTGTATATCTAGGTTGTGTAGAAGATAGTGCTGCAAATAGATTTTTAAATCTATCTACTAATACAATGATAGAATCTAGAGATGCAGAATTTTTCGAGAACAAGTTTTTCAAAGATCATTGCTTGAATGTTTCTGGATCTACATATATGATTTCAGAGTCTCCTATAAAAATTGAAACAAGCTCTTCTGACACTAATTCCCCACAGCTGACTGTTGAACAAGTTCCAGTTAGAGTATCTACAAGAGATAGAGTTCCCAAAAGTTTTGATGAGGACTTTGTCACTTACCATCTAGAGGATGATCCATTCTTCTATCAGGAAGCAATGAGATTTAGGGAATCCGTACTGTGGGCAAAAGCCGTAGATGATGAAATGAGCTCTCTGCTACAGAACCACACTTGGCAGCTAATCCATTTGCCAAAAGGGGCTAAGGCTATAAGCTGCAAGTGGGTATTGAAGAAAAAACTGAATAGTGATGGATCAATAGCCAGAGACAAAGCATGTTTAGTAGCTAAAGGTTATAAATAGCTGAGTGGAATAGACTATTTTGATATCAATTCACCCGTGTGTCATTTATCAACTATAAGAATTCTTCTTGCTTTGGCATCTATTGAACACTTTGTGGTGCATCAAATAGATGTAAAGACAACTTTCCTAAATGAAGAGTTAAATGAGGAAATCTACATGGAACAACCAGAAGGATGTGTCATGAAAGGTCTTGAGGACAAAGTTTATCAATTGAACAAATCTTTATATGGTCTTAAACAAGCACTTAAGATGTTGCATCTTAAATTTGACAAAGTGGTAAAGAGTTACGGCTTTCAATCTAATTATTCAAATAAATGCCTTTACCATTGTTCTATGTCAAATAAGATAGTCATCATTTGCATGTATGTTGATGATATGTTAATTCTTGGTTCCAATCATTCTGTAGTGAGTGACGTGAAAGCTACTTTAACTAAAAAATTTGACTTGAAAGATCTTGGTATTGCTAATACCATTCTTGGTATGAAAGTAAGCTTTAAAAGGCAAGTCATCTCCCTTAGCCAGACTCATTATATGGAACAACTACTTTCTACCTGGGGATACAGTGAGTGTAAACCGAGTGTGACACCATATGATTATAATAAAAGACTGAGTTCTAATGAAGGGACCAGTGTTGATCAGTTAAAGTACTCGAAATGAATTGGTAGTCTCATGTATGATATGAGTTACACTAAACCTAACATAGCCTTTATAGTTGGCATGCTGAGTCGTTTCACTAGTAATCTTAGTAAAGAGCATTGGAATGCCCTCAATAGGCTGATGAGATACCTTAAAGGTACTAAAGCTTATGCTCTATGTTATTCTAGTTATCCTCCAACTGTTGATGGATATTCTAATACCTCATGGTGCTCAGAAATTGGAAATAGTAAGTCCACTAGTAAATATGTATTCACTTTGGGTGGAGCTGCTATTACTTGGAAATCCAAAAGACAAACTTGTATTGCATTGTCGTTTATGGAATCAGAACTTTTCCTTAGCCTTAGCCGGCGAAGAGGCAGAGTGGATAAAGAATTTGATTATGGATATTCCTTTGACTTAGCTAAAGATTAATTCTTTAAACTTGTTCTATGATAATTAAGTCACTGTCCAAGTCGTCAAGAATGCTCTCTTTAATTCCAAGAGAAGGCATGTGAGACTAAGACATGTGTTGTTGAATTATCTGTGTGAACAAGGAGTTATCACCTTGATCGATGTGCAATCGACGGATAACATGGCCGATGCTCTCACGAAAGGTATGCCTACATATTGATTATTCAAAACAGTGGGGGAAATGGGGTTAAAGACTATGTAGATACGTCTTAATTACCATTTACTTACCTTCTAATTGTATGTTTTGCATTATCGGATATTCCATTGTTGGCCACAATGATAAGCACGGTTTATGTGTTTCATCGATGCTCATGGTTGCTGATTATTTTGAAAAGGGTGAGTTGTCTTATTTCAAACTTGATAAAGATGACGTTAACCTAATTCAAAAGTTTTATTTGGGGAGCTTGTGTCATTCCAAACTTGATGATACAATCCAATTAGGTTGGGTTATCTTTTTGGTTAAATGATCTCATTCCAAATATGATGCTAAATTATTTGACTTTAAGGAATTAGTAATTGTGACATTCCAAATTGAAACATAGAGATAGTTGTTTGTATAAGAAGCCTGTTGGTTATTGCGAGTGACATGACTATTGGTTATGTTCTTTGAAACTAGACAATGGTTATTCACTTACAAACAAACTAAAGTTGATGTCTCTTTGTAATTCAAATTGTTTAGACCTTGTTCATAATTTATGAAACCGGCTTGATGCTTATGAACATGATATTATGATGCTTTATGACATTAATATATGTTCTTCTCTGCCTGATTGAATTCATAATAATATGAAATTCATATTTAACATTCTACAAGGGATGGCAGAGATGGAGGAGAGCCTATTGGGTGGGATCTAGACCAAGATGATCTACTAGATGAATGAATGTATTATTTAGAGTATGTAGGGACTTGACAAGTCACCTACTATTGCCTATTTTGATGGAGTCCATTTACTTGAGACTTCCATTTTGCTATCTCTATTTTGTGAATATTATTGTGCTTGGTTCTTGTATTTATAAGGCTTTGGACTATTTTGGAAGGCCTATTTATAATTGACTATTATGCATATGTTGATTGTGAACTAATTCTGAGATTTATTTTGGATATTAGGATTCATATGAGTTTAGACTTAATCTGAAACTCTTCATATTTAATTTTATGTGCTTATCTCAGAACAGATTCATGATAAGGATCATTCACTTATTTAGATTGTAAATTATGATTGAGTTCAATATTTAGTGTTAAAACTCTTTGACCGATCCGAGTTGATTGTCTTGGACTAAATGTGGATGATTCACATTTGTTTAAACATTACACTGATTACCGTATTGGATTGTGTTGCATAGTGAACATAGGAGGAGATTGTTGGATATATTATTAATATAATCCAAATAATATGTTCACATACAAGCCCAATAAGTTTAAAGCATAATTGTTTTTGAGCCCATATGGGCTGGAACCCAATAACTTACATATAAACTCTAGGGTTTACTTACGCTGGAGATAACACTATTAAGCGTTCCAAACTTAACATTTCTTGGTGTAATACTTCAAGCAAAATACTATTTTTTCTCTCAAATCCATAACCTCTAACAACTATGGCATTATAATGGTATTAATTTTATTTAGGAGGTTTGGAATAGACATGGCCACGGGCCGGTTTCGGCTTGGAACCGACCTGGTCAAACCCAGGCCCGGCCCATTGACTGGGCCGGCTATTCGGAACTGGAACCGGCCCTTGGCTTACAGGCCCGGTTCCAGTTAAAAAAAAAAAAAACAGAAAACCTATTGCAGAGCCTGCACATCTGCAGGCCTTGCTGTAGCTTGCAGGCCCGTTGCCAAGGTAGCCTTTGCAGGCTGCCTTGGCAACGGGCAAAAATAAAAATAAAAAGATAACCGTTGCAATTTGCAACAGTTATTTAGCCTTTTTTTTTCCTAATTTTTCTTCTCATCTTTTTCTTATAAATTCTCCCATATTCTCTTCTCTCAAATTTTATGAATACTCTAAATTCTCTTAAATTCTCTCAATTTGCGCAATTCTCTCTTAATTCTCCCAATCAATCTGCTCAATTTACTTTATCCACTCGAAAAATGGTAAGTGGAAGTCAAGTGTCAATTGGCAAAGGTAAAAATATCATGACGAAATCCCATCATTCTTTTGATTCTTGTGATTATGCAGATTTTCAAGATGATGAAATCAACATTTTCCTAAATGTAGAGCGTGTCCCGACACAAGAAAGTCTCCATCCTCATGTCGAAATGTCTACAACAAAGGAGGCGAAGCGGGAACTTACATCTGACATTTGGGACCACTGCACGAAAACGGAAATGTTTGATATTAGTCAAAAAAGATATAATATAATTTGTAAACAATGTGAGACAATATATAAATATACATGTGGACAAGGATATGGAACATTTAAACGATATCTTAGGAGCAGACATCCAACCCAAGCGGGAATCAATATCAAGCAATAATAAATTTCCGAGTACGTCAATCCTAACACTTCTCCTTTATTTTGTTTTAATGAAAAAACTTATAAGGAAGAATTAGGTAAATTTGTTTCTATTGAGCATTTATCATTTAATTTTGGAGAAAAATTTGGCTTTAATCAATTGTCCAAAAAGCATGTGCTCTACAAGCAAAACATGTTCCTAGAAATTCACTTAAACGAGCAATTAAAGATCTTTACAAAAATGGAAAAAAAATATTTACAAAAATTTTTTGTGCAATTTAATAGATGTGTGCATATAGGTAATGATATTTGGAGTGATCATTGGCAAATTCATTATTATATGGGCATAGCATGTCATTGGATAGATGACGATTGGAATATTCAAAAAAGAGTTATTATATTTAGAGTTTTCGATGGTAAGCATACGGCAAATAATATTTATAGAATAATTAGACAAATTTTAGAAGATTATTGTTTGCTTAACAAAATTTTTTCGATTGGTTTTGATAATGCCGCGGCAAATACCGCTTCAATTGCTGATTTAGAAAATATTTGTAAACTCGCTACAAGATGATTTGAAAACTCTTGATATTTTTCTTGAGCTAATAAAAATAGCGATTCAATTTTTATGGAAACATTCCAAAAAATGAAAGAATGGAGTAGATTTTGTAAAGCAAATAGAAAAAGGCCAAGAAGATTTCCAAAAGATGTTCCAACTTGTTGGAATTTTACTTTCCACTTGCTTAGTGAATCTTTTGCATATAAAGATTTATTATGTGCATTCATTTCTAATAATATATCTCAGATTAATTTATACCCACAAGAGTAGGATATTTGCAAAAAAAATTTAGATATTTGATGCAACTTATACTTTGTCTAGTGTTTATTATTCTACTATACATTTATTTTTAGTAAAGTATATTATTATTGTCGGAGTTTTTGAAGAATATGAAAATGATGTTGAATTACAAAATACTATAGTAACAATGAGAATGAAGTAGCTATACTATTATAGCGAAATTCCCATTATTTATTTAGTTGCTTGTGTTTTTTATCCGTGTTGCAAATTAGATGGTTTAGGTGATTATTTACATATGTATTATCAATGTTTACATTATGATACGGTAAATGTTACAACCATACTAAGGGAGGTTAAAAACGTAGTAATTGAATTATATAATGAATTTTATACTAAATATAATTTATGTGATATTGGATCTTTTCAATCTACCGAAACACAAAATGAGAGTACAAATAAAATTAGTAGAGAGTACCAACTTTTATTTCATAGACAAAAAAAGTAAAATGGAGTAGTAGGAAATATTTCTGAATTAGAGATGTATCTAACTATTTCCTTTGAATTTACTGAATCCAAAGATAGTGCAGGTTTTTTAATTTTGGACTGGTGGAAGAGGCACGCAAGCCAATACCCAATCCTTTCTCTTATTGTAAAATAAAATTTTGCAACCCTTTGTTCCACAGTTGCGGTCGAATAAGCATTTAGTGCAAGAGGTAATATTTTGGATGAACAACGTTCAAAATTAGTTCCGGAATTAATGGAGGCTCAAGCTTGTGTCAATGATTGGACAAAGGTTCAATACCGACAATAAAAGATAGATCGAAATAATGAATCCGAATTCTTTAATGACAGAGATACCACCACTACCGATACCGATACTGGAATGGGTAGTGACGACTGAAGGTAAAAGAACTGTTGGAGTTGGCAAATATTTTCGGGGTCTCTTGTTTCTCATACTAGGCATGCCCACCTGAGCTTAGGGAAATTGAAGTATAATCTGACGATATGTTATCCATGCGCACGGAATGCGAGAGTTTGGGGGTAGTACTCCCGAAACGGTAGTCCCACTAACTGGTCAGCTGCCTCGCTCGCCGATGAGCGAGCGGGGGTTCGGGGGTAGCGCCCTCGAAACAACAACGAATTTGGGCTTGTGTTTAAGTTGGCCCGTTTGTTGTGAGATCAAAGGAGTTTTGGATAGGCTTAGGTTTTGGGGTCATTTTATGGCATATATATTGTGCTCCTTTTTTTTTTTATAGATCATTGTAACGAATTGTAAAGCATTTAATGATAATTTATTAAGTTCAAGCCCCATCTTTCTCTCTTTTTTTCCTCAAATTTGATTACAATTTATATTTTGATTACAATTTATATTAAATAATTCATTATTTCATAATTTCATAATTCATAATTTATTTTTTTATTTTTTAAATTATGAACCGGAACTGTCTAGAACCGGCCGGTTCCGGTTCATACATGGCCATGAACTGGAACCGCCGGTTCCAAGCCGTGACTATGCCTAGTTTGGAACCCTTATATGTGGCCTTGTGAATTTTCTTTGATCTGTACCCTTCTAGGATCACTGGAATCTCCAACCTTGAACCTCACCTGAATTTCTTTACAATATAAGATCAAAATGATTAGCACCGAGACTTCAAGAGAATATAATTGAGGAGAGAGTTTTGGAATGATTAACCTTGTCGAAAACGAGCAAATAAACTCTTTATTTATAGAGAAACTAAGTTAAGGGTAACCCGTCTAGATCGGCTCTTCAAATGAGTGTATGTGCTCCTTAAAAGGTCACGAAATCGCTTCAAATGGTTAGCCCATGACTTTGAAGGGCTAGGCCGGCCCTTCGAATGATTTCCATGGAAGGGTTGGGCCAGCCAGCACAGGAATTGATTGGCCCTGTGTAGCGATTGATGGCTTATGCAAAGTCAGGCCAGCTTTGCTCAATGGTTGTCCGGTGCTACGTCTCGGCAATGTGGCATTAGTGTACCACCGAACCCATCCCACGATTGCGACACGGTAGTCATAAATAAGGTGGTGAATATGTATGATATGAATTTACACATAAACGAAAGGTTTATTCTTCTATCTTCTATTACTAGTCTCAACAATTACATCAATCACGTGAGCAATCGTACAAAAACCGGCACAAAGCTAGTTGTCCACGTCTCAATTGCACGGATTCCAGAGAATCGAAGTCAAACAAATTGCACTCTATCAGTCGTCCCTATGCCTAAAATCGCAAGATATGACTATGGGGTGTCTAGTCCCAATACATCTCACACAAGACGATGCTTTCTTTACTCCTACACAATTGACCTTCGTGAGATTCAAAAGCACATGTCCCAAAAAATATTCAAACTCCTATAAAAGAGACCCGCCAATCCAAACCATCAAATCCATCTTCATTCCACTTTGCATGCATGGCTTCTTCCAGTAATTTGCTCTTCCTTTCATTTTTCCTCTTCCTCACAAGTTCACAAACACATTCCAAAACCTTTCAACCCAAAGCCCTCCTTCTTCCTGTGACTAAGGATTCCTCATTACTCCTGTACACCACCCAAATCAAGCAGAGAACCCCTCTTGTGCCCATTAAGCTGACCATTGATGTTGGAGGCCAGTTCATGTGGGTGGATTGTGAGAAGGGTTATGTCTCCTCTTCTTATAGGCCCGTCCCATGCGACTCCAAAATCTGTAAGATTTCGCGAGCGGGGGCTTGTCTACTTGTATGCCCCTCGCCGCCTGGACCGGGATGCAACAACAACACTTGCTACCACTTACTTTACAACCCACTCATCGACACCACCGATAGCGGCGTGATGGCGGCCGATGCTGTGTTGGTTCAGTCCACCGATGGGAGAAGCTCCGGGCCTGCGGTTTCCATCCCGGGGCTGGTCTTCACTTGCAGCTCTCATTCGCTTCTCAAAGGCCTCTCTGGTGGGGCTAAGGTATGACACAGTAGTGAACAGGCCATATAGCGGTTGAAGTACTTGCCTAAGATTCAGTCCGACTTGGACCGTCTCAATCACATGTTAGGATAGTGATGGCCGGATGTGGACCGCCCATGATCACCAAGGTCGTAATGTCTGCTTAATAAATTGTATCCACATGGGAAGCATGGCACGATCACATTGTGTTCGAAAATGACATGATACATATATATCATTAAAAGAAATTACTTGTTCCATCAGATAAATGAAGTACATTATATAGTCTGTGTTGATTGATGTCACGGCCAAGGTATATGCTAACATGGACTTCACAATGTTTTGCTCAGGGGATTGCCGGGCTCGGAAGATCACTACTTTCACTCCCCTCGCTGTTTGCTTCGGCTTTCAAATTCCAACGTATCTTTGCCATGTGCTTGAGCTCCTCCTCGCAATCAAATGGAGTCATCATCTTTGGCGACGGACCATACCAATTCCAATTTGAGAAAGAGGTCTCTGAGTACCTCATGTACACTCCCCTAATACTCAACCCAAAAGGCACGGCGGGAGAGTACTCTGAGGACAACCCTTCGACAGACTACTTCATCGGTCTTACCTCCATCAAGATCAATGGGCGAGCGGTTAAGCTCAACGCTTCACTATTGAACATCGACAAGGATGGCAACGGGGGAACGAAGATCAGCACTGTTAATCCATACACAGTGATGGAGAGGTCGATCTTCAAGGCTGTCCTCGAAGTGTTTGCGGAAGAAACCAAGGGCATGACTAGGGTTCCTAGTGTTAAGCCTTTCCAGTACTGCATAAGCTCCAAGAACCTGGGTAGTACAAGAGTTGGACCGCCCGTGCCCGCCATTGATCTGGTGTTACATGATAAGAGTGTGTCTTGGACGATCTTTGGCGCCAATTCCATGGTGCAAGTGAAAAACGACGTGTTGTGCTTGGGGTTCGTTGACAGCGGCTTGAACCCGAGAACTTCTGTGGTCATCGGAGGGCATCAATTGGAGGACAATCTCTTGCAATTCGATCTCGTGAAACGGAGGTTGGGATTCACCTCCTCACTCTTGTTCATGCAAACCACCTGTGCCAACTTCAACTTTACTTCTTCTGTTTAAAGAAGTGGAGACTTTACTAGCATTCCGTCGTCGTGCTTGTGTTTCACCGTTTACTGGTATCCTTGTACTCGGTTTCTCATCTGGTAAATCCTTGATTATCAAAATAAAAGTTTAGTGGCGACATTGCACATGGAGCATAGTAGATTATCTTTGATTATTGAAATAAAAAATGTGGATTATGGTCCTTCCTTTAGCTTAACGAAAATGTTTTTTTATAACATTACATATGCAGCATCAACATGATATCCAAATTTACATCGGTTTCTCCGAAAATGCTACTCCAGCCTAGTGGACGACCCTTAACATCTTTAAAAACATTAATGCAATGAACCGAGAGAGAAAGACCTGAGCTTGCACCACGATTGGACACGTGTCATTTTGCACACAAGAATTCCGAACTAAAGAAAATGTATATCGAATTGTAGAAATTTCAAAATGGAATATAATCACTGATTACAACATTGAATCGCAAATCCTTTTGAATCTTTCTTCTCTCGAACACGATTTGAGAGTCTTGATGACATAATATCCAATGGGACGTGATGAGTCTTGATCTCAAGTAAAAGATTGTTGGGGTCTTGATGACCTAAATCAAGTAGAGCTTCGCATTCTTGAAAAAGCCTGAGTATCCAAGAAACAACAATTACGCAGACTTTCGATATGTCTTCACATATCAGATCATAGACGATGTAGTCTAGTATTCATATCATTAAGGGACAAATATTCATACTGTAACAGCTATAGTATATTGCATTTTGGAACCAATTTTAACTGTTAGTTTTGTGGTAGTTTCATTTAAATGCATTTTGGGGTCAATTTTAACCTTTTTTTTTTTTTTGTATCATCTTCTTTTATTTGATTTCTAGATTTTCTCATGTTGAGAGGATGCCACTATTTGGGGGGATAAAGGCCACATGGCGAAGCCATAAAAGCGTCCCAAAGTACATTTACTTCGCAAAAAGAGTCAAATTGAGGAGGCATGCGGCGTAAACTCACAGGAGATAAAAGGATCCAAGTGCTAGGAGCCATATAGAGGCAAGATGGTATGGACTTTTTAGACATCGACATTGTCACGGGTAGTTATTATAATTAATTTATGTGTCCTCAACCTTTCCACATCGAAATATGATGTCATCCCATACGTCAAATATCTACCGAGGTAGATTTACTCTAAATTGCAATAAATCATGTCCATTGTCTGAATCAAAAGTACTAATGTAATTTGTCCTTAATCTCTCCGTAACTTCTTACACATTCACGTAGTTTTTTGTTTCATTGTGAGCCCATTCAAAAGTACTAATGTAAGACTTGAATGGGCTCACAATGGGCCAAGCCATTTCCTTTCTTCTCATGGCGCAATTCCTTTTGGGCCTTCCAAATTTGTGGGTCCCCTTATGAGCCCCACTTTCCGGCTCAAATCTCCCTTTTTTCAATGTTTTGTGATTTACCGATTAGTAGGCGATCCCCTGAGACTATCCAATAATTATCTCTTAATCCTCTAGAGTCCAATATCCTTAACTGGATTAGAATTCATGGCTAAAATCACTCAAATGCGGTTTTTGCATAATTAGAACAATGGACGGCTTTGAGGAGTTTCATGTGCTTAACCTAGAGTTGACTTTAAACCAAGATATGTTTAAGCATTCTCACGTCATAGATGACCCTCAGCTGTAATGTAATTGTGACAGGTCAATTGTTCGTTTCGAAGCATGCGATCATTAGGAAATGATTTAAGATCGTTCGAAAGCAATATAGTAATCGTGCGGAATCACCTATAATCCGATTCTATATTATTGTCAAATCGATCTATAACGATTGTCCCTCAACGATCCTTATGGTTGAATTGTCAATCCATTATCAAGTCCTTTGGTCGCGCGCATCGAAGTCCCAACTCGCCTTTCCCAAAGGTTAGAACACCCTTGAATGATTCAAGAATCAATTTAGTGCCTAATTCTACTCATTGTGCATTAATGGAATAACCATTCATTCATTGTATCCCGAATATGGTCGAAATTTGAGAATGTTACAAACCATTTGCATTTGCCTAGTACTTCAATAGCTGTCCCTTGAAGAAAATCCCTACATGGTATTGTTGTGGAAGCCAAGCGATTGAACAATAAATTTAACAAAACAAGGAAATAAATCAAACATCAGATTTATGTGGTTTGGTCGTAGTGACATATGTCCATGAGGAGAGCAGTAACGAATTATACTATAGATCAAGCGATATAATGGAGATTATAAATACACTCGAGTCCCTCAAATGCTTTAAGTGCTTTCCAAGCCCCAATTACGCCCAATAGCCAACGCAATGTTTAACCTCACAATTTCTCGCGAAATTATCTATCAATCTCACAAAGGAATTATACACAAATCTTACCATAAAATTTAATCACTATAAACACTTGAACTCTTGGTGTAATTCCACGAAGAAAACCCACGCCAAACACTTGATTGAACGTGGCTTTTCAAGTCTTCACGTCAACAACGGAGCGTGCTATCTTGCCCCACAAGAACAGCCAATATATATACACGAGAACATGAAACCAAATCTACCTCTGATTCCAATATAACAATGCCAAACCGACTTTATCGGAAAGATATCCGTGAGAATATATGTAGATATATATTCCCACCGCCTCAAGGAGTCCAAGTTGAATGGTTGAAAAAAAATTGACTTCCGTGTATTGTATCTTGACTCTACCAATTTGATACTGTTAAGAAACAGCAATCTCTCTGCAACCTGGACTCTTGACACCAAATCGGAAAACAATAATTTTCGTAGCACCCAATCGGATATTTTCGATGTTCCAACTTTCGCACTTTCCTTTAACTAGTCAGGCTTCCTCATAATTTATCACAAGTTGAATTTCATTCACAGGCTCAAAACTCGAGACATATTTAACGATCTCCATCTTGGCTCGACGTTTGAGCCAAGTCGCAATCGCTTTGTAAAACTTCTCTACTATTATCCCACAGCCCCAATGGGCTCAATCACCATAGAGATCTTTCAAGTCCAAGCCCTGCTTAAACTTCGTTATAATTGTGGACCTCATCAGAAGACCAACTTCACCTGCACCTTTAACTACTCTACAATGATTTTCTGACACAATCTCTTCTATTGTAGATAAAGCAAAACCATAATTACATCAATATTTGTTTGGAGATTGAATACACACTTTGTCAATATCAGCAATCACAGCAAATGCTGGCTCAATAGGCTCCATCTCGCTACAAGTACCATCTGTGTCGATTCTTTCGCTAGTATCTGCTACCTCAGGAGTTTTTGATTGTAACTTCACCTCAAGTTAAACAATGTTTAGATTCATATGCATTAGAAGAAAATTGACTTTTTAGGCTTGAATGGTGTCTTTCAGTAAAAAAACCTTTTTACCCCAAGTCTTTTTGGATTCTTTTGATTCATTGAAGGACAAAATGGTCTTTATGCCCGTCCATGATTGGCCGGCCCTATATGGGTGAAAAATGACCGAATTGCCCCTCTTACCTTCTCTTTAGTACATTTTTGCCCTTGGATATTTTTGAAGCTTGTCTTGGAAGATTCATTTATAGTCCTTAGATCTTGGCTTGTTGGGCAAGAAGAGATCTTGGCCATCCATCCTTGGGTGTGTTGGATAGACCCTTTCTCTCTCTTGATCACTCTCTCACTTTGACTCTCTCTCATGTTCTCTCTTTTGATAACACTCTCTCTCACTCCCTCACTCCCTCCCCTTGTTCAGTTGCCACCACCAGCCACCATCACCATCGCCTTCAAGTCACCACTGTTGCACGCCGTCACTGCCATAGCCACTTCGCCGCCGTGCCATCCGCCGTCCACCGCCGTGACTGTTTTGCTGCCCCATTTGCTTAGTTTCCTTGGTTTTAAGAGTAAGTTACTTTCTCAACCTTGATTAGGTAGATAGGTTGTTAATGGATGTGGTTTGGGGACTGATTAGCGTGAGATTTGGTGGATTAGATAAGAGCTTATCATGTGAATTGAGTGATAGCTTATAATGTTTAGTTGATAGCTTATCATGTGATTTGAGTGACAACTTATCATGGTTTTAGATGATAACTTATCATGTTATGATTGATAGCTTATCTTGATTTGGTGGATAACTTAGCATGTTGCGTGATAGCTTATCAAGTTCACTAATCATGTTAAAGGATAACTTGTGTTGTATCATGTTTGAATTATATGATGACTCCGGACTTGCATAAGTTTGATTAATAAGTGAATGGGCAAGTTGATTGATATTGTTATATGAACACGTTTCATGGTAGCCTTTATATAGAGAATTACATGTCATAAACTCTTGGCATTGGCTAAATTCCAAAGATAAGAATTGAGACTTTAATGAATGTTGTATGTGCGTGATCACTTAAAGTCTCATTTGTACCCAATTATATCGGAAAACCGCCAATCCTAGGGGTTGTGCCATGGCCGTGAAAGTCGTACCCAATTTTGATAATTAGATGATGTCGCAGAGGCAGGATGAGATGAAGTCATTCGCGAATTGAATTTGGGATGAACCCATTTATGGGATTTCGTCATTGGCGTGGAAGAGACGATGTCGTTGCCAATGGAGCGGGACAATGCCCGGTCATGCTGGAAGACCGCCATCCATGGGATGTACCGTGGCCCGATGGATCATTAATAATCTGGACTATCACGAGTACGAATTGCATTAATGAGTGGTATATGCTTGAGGGTGATGAATGAGCATGTATGGGTTATTAAATTGTCAAGGTGAATGATTATGCCTTGATACATGTCGTATGTGCCTCTTGAGCGTATATGCTATGGTGATCCTGCTATATGCTCGTTGGAGCGATTGTCATGTTTTGCAGGTTAGATAAGGCAAGGTAAGAGCATTGCTATTAATCTGCTTTCGATGCTAGAATTGCATGTTTAGGGCGATCCGAACGTAACGTATTCTCCTAAACAAGATTTAGGGAGTTTACTTGTTGAGTTATTCTCATTATTGTTTGTTAACTGTTTTTAGAGCCCCGAGTATGAATCGACCTCCTACGCGTTTGGAGCGCCCATGGACATGGGTACAATGGTGGTAGAGTATCCGGTCGGACCAGATATGGCTTATTAGAAATATTTGACAACCATCTGGATTGATGAGGGGCTAGCATTGTGGTAACCGCTCAAATTCATAGCTTGATTCATTAAGGAGGGATGGACTGTTTGGTCCGATTAGGAGTTTTGATGGACACCCTAATGGTGGAGTTGGAGATGAGAATTGGGACCCTATGGATCTCGATCCTCCGGACAAAGCTGTTATTGACTTGGAGTTTGATCCGAACGAAGTGGAGTCCAACTCGGAGCCTTTTCCTGGTTATGGCCAGCTTTGGTGATGGGTTTTGAAATGCCCAACCTTTTGACTACCATTTTGGTTAGAGAAGTTAGGTTAACCCGACCACCCAATCTCTTTTTGTATGTGTGGTTTTGGTAGGAAACGGCATGGTGATAGGCTTGTAATTATGTATCTTCCTAGGGTTAACTAAATGTCTATAACATAGCTTGGTGATTTCGTATCTCAAATCTTTTTCCTAGCTATCTCGTTTTAATGATTGTTGATTGGGAGATTTGTGTTTGCTTCCGTACGCGATTAATTGTAAGTTAAATAAATGGATCGGCAACGCGTCCTGGGTTGTCGCAACATAACGACCATGGAATGATGTTGGCGCGCTTATGAATTCAGCTTCTGACATGGTTACTCATTGAAAAGATTATGCCATCGCCTAGCGCGGATTCTCCCAAATTCATTACATTCGTAACTTGGAGTTTCGATTTAAATGTATAAACTTACCTTAAAGCCACCACTAATCGGTTATGTTAAATATGATAGCCAAAAGTTATGTGTCAACATCCCTCTCCAATTTATTTATTAATTTTTTTTGTTATTAAATCAAGGGGCTTCTCATGCTCTTTGAGATTACATGAGGAGTATTATTATTGATGGAGTTGTAGAGTTTATTAGACAAAAATACCGATAAAATTGAAGCCAAAAACTCGCCAATTTTTACGAAATAGTACACATGTAATCGAAACTTAACATGATAGTGATAAAATTGATATGTGAGTCATATTAGTCATCGATCATATTTGATTCTTTCAAATTAAATAATCGAGGGTCATCATATGCCCCCTTGCTAAAGGGAAATTTAATTTTTCCCTTCCAAATTGCCTCCTCCATTGTTTTTAAGAAAATAATCCAATTGGCCATGTTATGGCTTCAAGAACGGTGCCACTTGTAAAATTTTTTGTTTACTAAATTTTCTTTACTTGGCCTTCAGTTAATTCAATTAGGCCATCTTTAAAAAATAAGTTGAAGATTTCATCCTATTTACTTATATCAACGAGTAAACTTAAATGCCTCTAGCCATAACGATTATATTTTTTTTAATTTATTCTGGCAAACTTCAAGGATTGGCAAACGGCTTGTCGAGTATCATTTTCACAACAGCTGTTTTGATCTTTACATCTTCGTCAGATTTCAACTCAAATTTTTCCATCAAAGCCACGTTTTGTGCAAAGTTTTTAGGTAGCCATTATCTTTGTCTTTAAGAAGTTGCTCGTACATAGACACTCCCATTGCTAATTGAAATATATTGACAAAGTCTTAGCCTTCAAATATTTTCCTTACATTGAATTTCAATCATCAAGAGCCAAATTTGTGAACTCCTTTTTTGAGAGGGAAGTAAGGCATCTATTATTAACCTTCTTAAAGTGAGCAACAAATTGATCGACCAACTTATTGTTGTATCAATAAAGTCTGGCCAGATTAGCAATCGAGACCTCAGTTATCATCCTATGCAATTCGAAATTGAATTGTTTTCCCATTTCTACCGAATGATACATTGAATTTTGTGGTAAATTAGTGTACCAGGTACAAGCAGCTGTCAACAAAGACAAAGGAAATAACCTAAGTCTTAAAAATTCATTTGTCCCTACTTCTCCACACTAGGCTATAAGTCGATTATTCATCTTCACCAATAAAATGGCAAATTCTAGCATTTTGAAACCTCTTAGTAAATGTAACGCCCCTACCTCGAGGTCATTCTTGTGACGTCCCATTCATTATTATCTTTCATTGCACACAAGCGGAAGCATATCTCGAGACAATCACAATCAATAAACACAACGGAAATAAGACAAGAAGAATCATCAGCAAACCTTATGTTTACAATACATGCGAATATATTAAATACAGGTCAACTAAGGATAGCAAAACTTAACTTGGGTTATCCTATACTCACTATGGCTTCTCACTCCTCGCTTCTTCATCTTCAACTCGTTCCCATCCGCCTGGCCATCTCACATCTCACCCGTGGCCTTGTCCCGGAGCCGGCCTGCCCGCACCGCCAAAATACCATTGAACCCACATAGGGATCAACCCATTTTTCATTCGCATAGTAATACCATGCCACGTACAGATAAGGCACTATGTCTGTTAGGCCCTCATCGAATTGTCATAAGCGTCATGATTCGACGGTAGGCGTGGTCTTCTCTAACATCTATCACAGTAAGCACTTCGGCCCTCATCTCCACGGGATTGCCAATACGGGCTGGGGGAGATATCATCCTACGGACTTGAAAATGGAAGACAACATGAGATATGTTAGGAAGACTCGGCAAGTGAAAACACTAATATCAAGCGAGGATATATTGATCGCCGTTAACATAAGTCAGCCCTTACCGCACCCGCATTAATGGCAAATCAATAGCAAAGTTCATAAAAGAACATCAAGCATGGCTACATCATGTACACTTTACCAACCAAGGCTTGGTTCTATCTCAAAACAACATCAAATAGGAAACATGATCAAACCAAGGAAATGAACCAACTACGACCAATCAAATGACCGAAAAACGGTCCAAGCAAACCACGTCACAACGCATCTCAACATCTTTTCCCAGCATTAGGGAATTCACTTACTCAACGAATAAAACTAGAATAAGAAAGGAACACGGGAGTCTCGGCAATTCTCGGGCTTGAACATGCGAGCAAACGGATCTTGGCGAATCTCGGGTGATTATTCCTCTCCCATTCTTTCTCTTTGGCGTGAACCAAGAAGTAAGAAAGCAAGAACCAAGATGGTGGTGGCGTGAGGATGAGGAGAGAATGGCGTGAGAACTCTCTCTCTCTCTCTCTCTCTCTCTTTTCCCTATTTATAAGACTCTAAACTTGCTCCTAACTCAAGACCATTAATATTAGTCATGATGATGGTGCCTCAAAGTCCAAACTAATTAATGATATCCATGATGATGAGGGCCTCAAAGTCCAATTTCCATTAAGACTTGTCATGATGAAAGTGACCTAGAAAAATCTAACCACAATTGGCTTCTAGATCTCTCTCTCTCTCTCGCTCGGCTACCATTTTCCTTGGCCGACTCTCCACTTGGTTCTAGCAATAATTGGTGTTCGAGACATTAAATGCAAGGGACAACTCAACTTATCTTCATTAATGGCATGTCATCATGATAGGGCCTCCAAAGTCTAAGGTCATTACTGCATGTCATGATTAAAGGGGTCCCTAAAGTTTTATGGCCAATAATGGAGGCTTCTTGAGGAAGATTTGACTAGGTCCAAGCTTATATTCTAGTTTCTTCCCAATTAAACAAACGTGGAGCCTATTCTGGCATTTTAGAAATGTCAGTTCGGCTCACAATAACTCAACACCTTTGGGTTGCACAATAACAACTAATCGACATTTAAGTCGCAAACCCGCATCATAACCAATTCCATGATTTTCGAGAGTTTTCCACGACAAAACATGTATAATAATCTCGTTCAACCCGAGGTTCAGCACGGGAATGTCCTCAAATATCTCCAAAAAATATTAAGTCGAGATTCCAACATTCTCATATAGAAATTGATGAATCTTTGAAATCAAACAAAATTGGACAGCTTTGCTCTGTTTACAAAATCAAACTTGAAAACATAGTAAATGAACTCAGAAAATTCTCAAATTTGAATATGTTATAACAAGACCTTAGCAAACATATCTCATGAAAAACACGAAATCCGAATCTCTCTGTAAACACCATTTTTAGTATCTCAAAAACAGACTAGAAACAGTTCACTGGAATAGAATTCTTGTTTCTCAAAATAAGCTCTGTCCATAATCCAAATCATCTAGAAAAATTCCTAAATTTATATATGTTATAGAAAAAGAAGTTCTCAACAACTTTTGTGAAAGAGGCTTTTCCAAAATCATTCCAGAAAAGCTTGTAGAAAATAAAGAAAGAGTGAACATTATCGAAATATCCTTTCTTGGCAATTTTACACGGTCCGGAAATGAGGCTGTCATACTACTCATATCAAGTTCAAAAATTCTGAAAGCAAAGTATATAAAACTTCAAGATGTTTAGAGAAACTTTCAAGAAAGAAGTGTTTGGAAATTCGGATCACAAAACTTTCAAGAAGGGGTGCAAAGGATCGAAATTTGGATTTTTCAAAACAAGAATAAAAATTGGTTCCAATTGAAAAACTACTAAACTTAAACCATAGTTATTATTTCCCAAGGACTGAAATTGATGATGTTACAATAAAGGTTGGTTATTGCCCCATTCAAAATGTGATTTGCTATAAACATGCAGGATAATACTCTTGTAATCCCAATTGTTGTCAAACTTCTTCGTAAATTGTGAAGGGTTTAATTGTGAATTTGGTTGGCCATCTTGCCCCCTATGTGGTGATATTGGTCTTGCCAGATTATTTACATTAATTGGTATGCTAAGCCCAGTGAGAATATTCACATTGGGTGGTACTAATGGACCCACTTTCTTATATTTTCAGCATTTGGCAGTTGACTGGCCTATCGTTTAGTTTGATTTGCCAAATTGTTGTTACATATTTGGTTATTTTGACCAATAAGCGTCAATAGATGGAGAGACTAGGAATGTACCTATTGAACGATCCTAGGCTCAAGAGGGCATCATTCATAACATTAATGACAATTGGCTTAATCATATCTAATATATGACTCGCGATGTAGTTGGCCATATCATTATGCTCTTCTTGGAACATTCTTCTCATGGTTGACACCAACTACTCATTAATGTGATGCATCGGAAGATCAACTTCCTCACATCAATTATCGTTTTCCATTCTCCTGCAGCTAAAGTATCAAAATGTAAAGGCATCTCATTACCGGTTTGTGCTAATGGGTTGTTGTTGTGAGCAACATTGTCGGACTCTTATTGATTTCTAGTTCTTACTATCGTAGCCTCCTTGAATCAACAAAAAATGTCCCACCAGGCATGCCAAAAAGATATTTCACTAGAAAAGTGATAAAATATCTTTCAAGAATATGAATGGATCGATAAGTGAATCAACAAAGGTTATGAATGGTCTTTTGTTGACTTCGGACAAGAAAGTAAATGATAAGAAATTTAAAGTATAGAGTCTAGAAACAATCATGTTCGGCCATGTAAATTGCAGAAAAGTAAAGATAAAAGATAAAAGATAAATTTGCATAAGAATATTGAGTTCTTTGATTGATCGAGAGGGTTTATGAAGAGTACACTTAGGGTATTTATAACCCTTCACGAACAATTACATACAATAGTTACTAGAAATAAATAACCTCCTAATCCTATTGGAGGTGACAATCAGTTATGTTGAATTATCCTAATTTCTAGGATCTGATTATTACGGATATTCAATACTGATTTTTAGGTCATGATTATTAGGAAATAGCTGTAAATATTTAGTTAGGAAATGATTTCTCAGTATCCCTTAATTTGTGGGATTATAGCTATATTTTTCGAAATGAATTTTTCAGATTCGTTTTTTTCCCATTTTGTACTTAAAATAATCATATAAATAGCTTTATAATCATGGTACAAAGTGGAATGAGAATAATCGCAATTCTTTTCTCTAAATTTATCATGGTATCAGAGCTTTAGGCTTGTTTTTTTTTCTCTGGGATGGTGTTGCAGTGCAGCCTTCATTGATATAATAATCTTCCAATCACAACCGTCTTTGCTAGATTTGTTTTTTTATGCTTAACAATATAATTACAACCATTATTGTTGTGATCCCTTTAGCTATATTTTTCCCACTTCACCTCTAATATTACTTTTCGAGTACTTTCCCTGTGCCTGGAAATATCCATGTTTGAGACAAAAATTCAAAACTCAAATACTTTGGGTCAAATTGAGGAGGGCAACACCAACCATATAATCAGAGATTTACAAAATGTGAGGGCAACTTATAGCCTAAATGAAAAGAATGACCTCAAATGATCACAATTCGTCAAGACCTACTTGACGGGTCAAGAAAAGACTCAGCCACCTTCTCGGAATAGGTCCAAAACTAGGAGATCCCATGTTCAACGCATGGAATGAAGCAGATTCAATGATCATGTCATGGCTATGGGATTCAATGGATCTGGCCATAAGTGATACATGTATGTTTTTCAAGATTGCAAAGGAGATTTGGGATTCTATTTGCTAGACTTATTCAAAGGCTCGAGATGCAACACAAGTATATGAAATCAAGGTAAAGACAAGTGCAACAAGACAAGGGAACAAAACCATGACGGAATATGCCAATTCTCTTCAAAATCTATGGCAAGAACTTGATCATTATCAAGTATTTGAGATGAAGCGCGTGGGTGACGCGGCAACTCTAAAGACCTTCATTAAAAAGGATCAAGTATATGATTCCCTCGCAGGTTTTAATTTTGAGTTTGATCAAGTCAGAATTCAAATACTTGGAAAGAAGAAGTCCCTTCTTTGAAAGAGACAATCTCTCTAATCCGAGCAAAAGAAAGTCGAAGGGGAATAATGCTGGAGCCTCAAGCTGTGGAAAGCTTGGCATTAATAACTCACAATGCATCAACACAAAAAAGAGGAAAAATGGATGCTTCAAAGCCTCCATGGAGGGATAACCAAGATAGTATGTGGTGTACCTACTGTAAGAAGCCACACTTATCCAATAGGCTTCCCACCTCTTCCGTGTAGGCGTGCCACTTCAAGAAAGCCGATTGGGCCTTTTGGACAAGTAATGATGAGGATGGAGCCTATAAATAGAAGCACCCCTCCTTCATTTCCATCCTTTGGCTCACTCTCTCACCCTTCACCCCCTTGCATGCCTACCTCCTCAAACGGCCATTCCTTGGCAAAACTATCTCTAGTTCATCAAAGGTAAGTAGATTTCCAAACTCTTGGCTAGGGCGATAAGCTACGTCGTCGAGTTTAGTTGTTTGCTCATCCATTAAAGCCATGAGCATGTTATGATGTTCTTTTCCATGGTTTGCTTAGGTTGCATGTTTAAGTGTGTTCACGCCCGGGACAAGGTTGAGGTTCACTTGACTTGGAATCAATGTTAAGGTGAGATAACCCAAGCCGCAGGCCTTGGTTAGCATTGAGGCGTGCCGGTTCCAAGTTTTGCTCAATGCGAGGGTCGGCGCTAGGCGTTAATTCAAGCCATTATGTATGATAGTGAGGGTCATGACACACACACTCGTTTGAGCACCCCCCACAGGCATTATGTATTCATCGGCTAAGAGAAAGATAAGAAATCGGCTTGTGTGAAGCACCTCGTGTGATCACTAAAGGAAAGAAGCGCTCGATGCCACATAGTGTTGGCGGCGATGCCTCGTTCATTGAACGGGATGCCCTAGTTGGGCCAAGATGCCTAGGTTGAATCCGGATGGCTCGAGTAAGCTAGCCACGAGATGTCCTAGTTGAGCTAGGATACTTGAGTTGAGCCGGGATGCCTCAGGTAAGCTGGCCCTGGGATGTCTCGGTTGAGTCAGGATGTCTTAGTTGAGTCAGGATGCCTCGGTTAAACCAGAATGCCCTAATTGAGCTGGGATGATGGTATATGAATCTTTTATGCGTGCTGGTTTGTGCATAAGTATGTTTTGTGTGTTTAGTGATAAGTCGATGGTAAGTATGCACTAAAAAAGTGTCAGACTGGACACATGTATGTAGTCGAGGTGTAATAATGAAATAGCAATTAATCTACCATTAACGATATATTGCAAGTGTCGTACCTGCTAGATTTGACGATGAGATGTCCTTCTAGTAGAGAATTGGGAGTTTTACTTGTTGAGTTTTCCCCGACTCACTCCTTTATTCTTTCAAACATGTAGGTATGGCTACTCCGCCCCCTAAACGTTTTGGATTGCCTGCAAATATGGAAGTGTCAGTCACAGATATTATTGACGTAGAAGCTAAGGTCACCTACCATAGATGTACTACAACGATATGAGTTGAAGTAGGGCTGGATGATCTAGTCCCACATCGTTATATCGCTTGGTATGTTTGATATGATGAGGACTTTGTCAGCCCCCTTCGAGGGTCTGACGGGCCACCAGGACCAATTGATGTGGCAATGCCCACTGTGATGGTGACTAACCCATAAGTATTGGTGTATAGCGGAAGGGATCTCATTTTTGGATACTACGAGCCATAGCAGAGCTAGAGACACCCTAGTCTTTTTATGTAGCTAGATAAATAGTTTATTAATGTACCGACATTATATAAGTAGTGCATTATGTTTGTAGTACTTCCCTAATTTCCAACTGTTATTCTATCTGGGAATTTGTTTGTAAACATTTCCGCATGCTCACGTTAACAAGATAAAAGAAACAGGATGGCGATGAGCCTGAGATGTCGCAACAATAACCCTCGAAGTGAAGATGTTACAATTGTTGTTTCATGGAAATGTTCCTAAGTCATATAGAGGGGAAGCTATCCTTACATCTACATATATGATTAATAGAATGCCATCAAGAGTAT
Source organism: Syzygium aromaticum (assembly GCA_024500025.1). Taxonomy (NCBI): domain Eukaryota; kingdom Viridiplantae; phylum Streptophyta; class Magnoliopsida; order Myrtales; family Myrtaceae; genus Syzygium; species Syzygium aromaticum. The sequence continues at coordinate 8,662,027 of CM044886.1, forward strand.
TTCAAAGCTCCTATGGCAGTTCTTTCAAGCTTTTATCCTCATTTCAGAATAACAAAGAATCTCACACCTAGAGTGTTTGGTTGCACCTCATTTGTACATGTTCATAATCAACAAAGGGGAAAACTAGATCCTAGAGCAATTAAGTGTGTCTTTCTTGGTTATTCCTCTACACAAAAGGGGAATAAATGTGATCATCCTCCTTCTAGAAAGACCTACATATTAGCCAATGTTACATTTGTAAAAAATAAAACTAACTTTCTACAGTCTTATTGTCAGAGGGAGAAATCATTAGTGAAAGATAAAGACTTCGACAACCTTAATCTTGACTTAACTTCTAATAATCTTCCAATCCAAACTCCCACCTCTGATCACCTAGTCACTAATCAATTAGCTCTTAACCAATTAGTTTCTGATCAACTAGTCCTTGATCAATTAGCTCTTAACCAATTTGTTTTAGATGAATCAATTCATGCTACTTCAATCCCAAACTCACTCCTTACGTTTGAGTCTATTCCAGAACTAGTGTCCACTCCTATATCTACCCATATTTATGACTCTATGAGATTTTCTTAGGTGTGCTCTAGAAAAGCAGCCGTTCCAGACCAAACATAGGTTCAAGATTCCCCTACGAGTTTTGTAAATAAATTTCTAGTTAGTTCCGACTAGCCTTTGCATATACAGTTGATTGATATGCCAGAAAATAACTCGCACCTTCCCATTACTGTTAGAAAAAGGTATTAGAGAGTGCACAAAGCAACCCTTATATCCACTATCTAACTATGTGTCACTTAAATGCCTATCACCACCTCATAGAAATTTCATTGTGAGTATAAACATTATTGCTATTCCAAATCCTATTCAGGAAACTACGTAAATTGATATCTTGACTTGAATGACAATCTACGGCAAGGTTCACGGCAACGTTGACGGTGGTGAGAACCCGGCAGGTGCAACGAGGGGGTTGTTGCGTTGAAAGGCCAACAGAATGCTTGTTGGCGCGAGTGGAGTGTCAAGACTCGTGGCTGTAGCGACGGAACCGCTGAAATCGTCTGTAATGCACCCGTTGATCGCCGGAAAACCGTTAGGGAGTATGCTGGATGCGGCAGCAGGACAGGTGCAGGAACTTGGGTATGCTGCAGGAGACGTGTCTGTGTTGTGAAGGACCGGCACTACTGGAAATCGCAGACACGAGCGGAGGATCGTCAGGCATCCAAGGCTGAGGCAGGAGCTCGAAGCGATGCCGGTAGGGGTTAGAGCGGCAGAGCTCGGCCGCGTGGGAATGACCGTGGGAAAAGTAGAGCTTTTTCTCTTGCGTTTCTTTTTTATGTGAACTGTGCTTCTTTTCTCTATATTTGCCAAAAAAACCCCCAATTTGGAGAAAACCTTAGGTTTATGTGAGCTTGGATTGAGGCTTTCTCTCAAGATATCACTTTCGTATTTTAGCTCAAAGGGGTCACATCTTAGGAAATAATTATCTCCATATAATTAAATTTCCAAAGAATAATAACTTTATTTCCCCCAATTTTGATCAGATATTGCAATCTTTCCAAATCAAGCACTCCATGTGCCCCTCCACATGCAAATTTCGGCCGCTAAGGTCTTCGATGGGTTTTGCTGAATTTTATGTTCTCACGGGCTTAGACCAAGTAATTAAGGTTCCGTTTGTTTAGCGGAAAATATTGTGTTTTTGGAAAATGTTTTTCCGGAAGTCATTTTCTTGGAAAATGTTTTCCCGGAACATAATTTTCCGGTGTTTAGCAACCAATATGAAAAAGTTTCAGAAAATATTTTTTTCCGATGGCGGCGGCGGCGACCGACGACTGGTGGCGGTGGCAGCAGACAGGCGGCAGCGGCAGCCGGCGACCGGCGGCGGCCAGTGACCGGAGGGGGGAATGAGGAGTTTAGCGAAAAATGATTTCTGCTTTTCAAAAGCGGAAGTTATTTTCCATAGACTTAGGCTATTTTGTGAGGAGAAAAGGAAAATGTTTTCCCATGGAAAACGTTTTCCATCCCTCGAACACCGGAAAACCCGGAAAATATTTTCCGGAAGAATATTTTCCACCAAACGAACGAAGCCTAAATTAAGATCAAAAGCCTTTTGCTTTAAACCATTATCCGTAGTCAAATCATAATACAATTTATGAAATGCTCCTATTATGAATTAATAATATTTTGTTTAGGGGTTGAGACCGACTCCAAATTTTTTATGCAACGAATGACTATATGAGATCGCCAAATTTTAGGTGTCAACACCGCTAAAATTAAAACATTCAGTGGCGTTCAGTTTAGCGCCACTGTTTCAATTCGCTACAAGTGTAATGCGGCATCCATTAGTCGCAACGTAAAAGTTTTAGAGACACGGTTTGGAGCATTGGTGGCATGACAGTCGTGCGACTAAAAGGTTAGTTCCTTGTAATGCCTCAACACAACTTCAATCTATTTATATCTCCGGGCTTCAATTTAAACTCCAATTTGGTAAAAATTTCAGTCACGAACTCGACAAATTGGATTTAAATTATGCAGTTTCAAAGGAAATATGATTGTGGATGTTTATTTAGTGATTGTGTATAGTATAACCCTTGACGAAATTGATCTTAATCTTAAGTCAAAATATCGATGGAATAGTCTCCTTTTTCTTCAATCTTCTATTGCTAGTCTCAACAATTACACCATTTGCACGAGTAATGATGGACAAACCGACAAAAAATTAGTTGTCACCGACTTCTTTAAATCTCATTGACACGAATTCGAGAGGGCTAAGTCAAACAAATTGCACTGCCAGTCCTCCCCATGCCTTAAAATCCGCTAAAGATGAGGTCGCTAGTCCCAATACATCTCACTCGTAACGTTGCTTCTTGACTCGTGCCACAGTTACAATTGACCTCATTCATGAGATTCAAAAGGTTATGGTCCAAAAATATTCAAGCGCCTATAAAAGACCCACCAATCCAAACCATCAAATCCACCTACAAACCACTTTGCATCCATGGCTTCTTCTAATAATTTGCTTTTCCTTTCCTTTTTCCTCTTCCTCACAATCTCACAAACTCAAGCCAAAACCTTTCAACCCAAAGCCCTCCTCCTTCCTGTGACTAAGGACTCCTCATTACTACAATACACCACCCAAATCAAGCAAAGAACCCCTCTTGTGCCCATTAAGCTGACCATTGATGTCGGAGGCAACTTCATGTGGGAGGAGTGCGAGAAGGGTTATGTCTCCTCTTCTTATAGGCCTGTCTCATGCGGCTCCAAAATCTGTAAGATCTCACGATCTGGGGCTTGTGTAGTTAAATGCCCCCCTCCGCACGTACCGGGATGCCACGACGACTCTTGCAGCCATCTCTCTTACAACCCGTTCACCCGCAGCTCCACCCTCGGCGAGTTGGCAACTGATGCCGTGTCGATTCAATCCACCGATGGGAGGAGCTCCGGGCCCATGGTTTTAGTTCCAGGGCTGCTCTTCTCTTGCACCCCAAGTACTCCTTCGCTTCTCAGAGGCCTCTTTAATGGGGCTAAGGTATGACGCACTATAGTTAATAGGCCGTATGACAGTTGAAGTACTCGCCTAGATTCGGTCTAATTTGGACCATCTCAATCATATGTTGGATAGTGATGGGCCGCACCATCTCAATCGCGTGTGGACCACACATGATTCCCAAGGTTGTAATGATTGTTTGATAAATTCGGTCCATAAATAAAACGTGACGGTCGATCACATTTTATTCCAAAACCACATTATATATATAGACACACACATCATTAATGTTTCATTAAATAAATGAAGTACATTATATATTGTCTATTGATTAATATCATGGCTAAGGCACATGCTAACACGGACTTGACAATGTTTTGCTCAGGGCATTGCCGGGCTTGGAAGATCGCTAGTTTCCCTCCCTTCACTGTTTGCTTCGGCTTTCAAATTCCAACGGATCTTCGCCATGTGCTTGAGCTCATCCTCGCAATCAAATGGAGTCATCATCTTCGGCGACGTACCATATGAATTCCAACTCAACAAAGAGGTCTCTAAGTCCCTCATGTACACTCCCCTAATACACAACCCAAAGAGCACAAGAAGATTTTACTCCAAGGATGGCCCTTCGACGGACTACTTCATCGGTCTCACCTCCATCAAGATTAACGGCCGAGCAGTTCCACTAAACATGTCGCTACTGAACATCGACAAAGAAGGCAAGGGGGGTACGAAGATCAGCACCTTTGACCCGTACACCGTGATGGAGAGGTCAATCTTCACGGCAGTCCTCGAAGTATTCATGGAAGAAACTAAGGGCATGACTCGGGTTCCTAGTGTTAAGCCGTTCCAGTACTGCATAAGCTCCAAGAACCTCCGGAGTACAAGAGTCGGACCGCCCATGCCCACCATTGATCTGGGGTTGCATCATAAGAGTGTGTCTTGGAAGATCTTTGGAGCGAATTCGATGGTGCAAGTGAAGGATGACGTCTTGTGCTTGGGGTTTGTCGACGGCGGCTTGAACCCGAGAACTTCTGTGGTTATCGGAGGGCATCAATTGGAGGACAATCTCTTGCAATTCGATCTCGTGAAACGGAGGTTGGGGTTCACCTCCTCGCTCTTGTTCATGCAAACCAACTGTGCCAACTTCAACTTTACTTCTTCTGTTTAAAGATGCGGAGACTTCAAAATAATCCATCGTCGTGCTCGTTTTCCACCGCTTAACGTTATCCTTGTGCTCGGTTTCTCGTTCTGTTAATTTTAAAGTGGATTATCTTTGAGTATCCAAAAAAGAGGTGGATTAACTTTGGTTCTGCATTGTGATTAAAAATGGCCCTTCCTTTATATTAACGAGAAAGTTTTGTTATGATATAACATATGCCGCATCAACGTGAGATCCAAATTTAAATTGATTTCTCCAAAAAGTGCAACTTATCTCCAGCCTGGTGGGCGACCCTTAACACGTTTTGCGAACATTAATGCAATGTACCAGGAGAGAAAGACGCGAGCTCGCACCACGATTGTTTACGTGTCATTTTGTCGTTGTGCTGCAAGAAATTTGACTTTCAGTACCAATTAGTTACTGTTTTAGCAGTGATTTTTATCACCACCAAAAGTGTAATGAACCCGGTTTGACGAAATTGAAAAGTGAATGCTAGGACCAGAGGGCCCACATAAAGAGTGGTTCCTAACAAACTTTTAGGATAATGAAAGGGACAATAATGAACTGAATTGCACATCAAACCAAACAGGAGATAGTGATTCCGAGATATATATATATGTGTGTGTGTGTGTATGTGTGTTTGTGTAAACTTGAATTAACTCATAGATACGCCTTTTGATGCAGTGGCAATACTTAAATTTGGAACTCCAAAGTTAAGCATGCTCAGATAAAAGCATTACCAGGATGGGTGACCTCTTGGGAAAATATCCACATGTACACCAAAGGAAAAAACCTTGAAGTTCGGTATAGGACAGGTCAAAATAGATAATACATTGAGTGAGTTAAATCTAGGCCATCATAATATGGTATCAAAGCGGAATCCCCTACAGTAGATGTGTGGTTCAAGGACAAAACATGCGGAAGCTAATGGGCCTATACCAACCCGATCCGACGAGAGCAAGGAGTGGGTGCCGTGGCCTAAGGGTCTGGAAAAGGAGCTGCTCCTAACAGGTTTCTAGGATGATAAAGCGAGGTTGGAATGAATCAAATTACATGCCGAATATGCAGAGAACAATTCTAAGATAAATCTATGAAAACTGATATTCGTTCACATATGCACATTTTGACGTAACGGTAATGCAATTGTTAAATCTAAGGTGTCACAAAAAGATTATTACATAATCTCTACCACGGGCTGTATCACTAGAAGTTCTAGTACTGATAGTAGCACTTGTTGTTAATGTACACCTTAAAAACCGTTAAATTATATGACAATAAAAATAATATATCTATTGTTACCTTTACAAATGCCGCTAAATAATAATAATAGTAATCTATGGAAGTGAAATCGGGAATTAAATTAATTATAAAACTATTATATTTGTTTGAGAAGATGCCATGCCATCACTCGGACACGAACCGAGATGCTCTAGCAAAGTAGAATTATTGTCATTATTTAGTATTGTTAGCATTAGTAGTAGTAGTCGTTGTAACAGTACTAGTACTAGTAGTTGTAGATACCAAAAGCAATGGGTAATCAAACATTTTTCACTAAAATATACTTTTATTGATTAAAAATCGACCCAATTTCAAGACAAATTAAATAAAGAATTCTTCTAACAGTCTCAAAAAGACCACAAAAAGCCACATTTGCAGTTTCCTTTTCAAATGAGAAAGAAACCTCAACATAATATTCGAGAAAAAAATAACTAGGTGAAAAAAAATCAAAGAATAACTCTGCAATCTCGCCCATGGAAAGTCACCAGCTTGAATTCCCCAATATTTTCCAGTAGTCTGAATCTAATGTAACCTAAAATGCAAGAAAAATAGGTTGGCTTCTACACCAAGAAAATAATCAAATAAGTCACGATTTGTGGGTGAATACATAGAAGCAGCTTCCAACGGCTAGGAAAATCCAGTACATTATTGTCCAAAACCATATCAACATCCTCTTATCGTTCCTTGAAATCTGAGATTCGATTCCGCGAGACCTGACAACCTTGCTCTGCTTCGAAAGTGCTGTTATGGAACAGATGAAGACTAAGACTCCACTCGTTTCGAAGAAAATGTTACGTTTCTAGAAAATATTTTTCAGGTAGTCATTTTTCCTGAAAAATGACACAATTTTTCGGTGTTCGGCTGAAATTTGAAAAAATCTTGGAAAAAATTTTCATTATTCAGTATGAAAAAGATTTTCCTCGTTGCAATTCTTTTAATAATTTTTAAATTTGTTTTTTTTTAATTTCATTTTCTTTTTTTTTTTTCTTTTTCTTTTTCTTCATTTTCCTTCTTCTTCTTCTCTGGCTGGTCGCCGGCCACGGTGGCGGCCGGCGACCGACTAAGGGAGAAGAAGAAGAAGAAGGGAAAAAAAAAAGAAAAAGAAAATATTGAAAATAAATGGTGAAAGAAGAAGAAGAAAAATATTTTCCTCTTTTGAGAAAGAGGAAGTCATTTTTCTCAAAAGTGAAGGTATTTTGTCCATAGGAAGGAAAATGTTTTTCGTGGAAAGTTATTTTCCGTGAAACGAATACCGGAAAATCCAAAAAATATTTTCCCAGAAGTTATTTTCCGTAAAACGAACGAGCCTAAAATTTCTTGGCTAAGCAAGCATGCTAGAACAAGTTGCACTTGGCTGCACTAAATGCAATAAGATTGAAAGTAAGTCCCTGCACATGACTAAACCTATCAAAATAGGTTATAAACTCATTTTTTAACCCATATTTGATGGGTTGAATCGCTATATAAATTAGTTATATTCCCTTAATAGGTCATAAATGGGTTTAGCATGGTGAGACCTAAAATAATATTAGTATTAAATTGGTTCACGGCTTACGTAAACCCAACTCACTTCCATAGCTTTCTCTTCACTCTCTCTTTCCTAATTTGGGTTAAATATAGAAGTGTTTTAATAATATGAATTGGGTAAATGTTAGCTTAGATATGGGTTGGCAAGGGTCAAGTCGAGTATGGGTCACTAGATTTGTACCCTATAGAAATGGATCAAAACGGGTTAAATGCATCAATTTGGGCTAATTTAGTCATTCCGCCCAATTTTGGCTAGAATTTACTAATGTAGAGGTTTAATCAGCGTCAGCTGCCCACCGATCGCACCACATAGGGCGATGACACTCACGTGGACAATATTTTACATTTTTTTTATAATTTTTTAATGTTTTTCCTTTCTTTTTTTTTCCTTCTTCCTTTGGCCAATTGTTGGGCCTTGGCAATGGCCAACGACTAGCCAAAGCCTTGACAAGGCTCGCCCTAGCTAGATCTAATGAGCCTCCTCGCAGTCGCTGGGCGAGGCTCGCCCTCGCCGGATTTGGCAAGGGTCGAGCCTTGCTAGTGGAAGGGTGAGGTCGCTCGAGCCTCTTGCAAGATTTGGCAAGGCTGACCTCACCTCTAGCCGATCGTCGGCCATCATTGAGGATCGGTGATAGGCCAGAGGAAGAAAGAAAGAAAAAATTCAAATAAATTTAGAAAATTTTAAAAAAATGTAAAAAATTATCAACGTCAGTGCTAACTGTGCCACGTAGAATGGCTAGCATTAACAAGACCACCACATCAACAATTTCTGGCTAGAAGAGCTAAAGTGTTCAATCATCAAAAAGCTTACGACTAAATTGGCACAATTAAAAGGTTTAGGGTTAATACCAAGAAAGACTCTAAATCGATACACCTATAACAAATTTATCCCAATCTGCAAAAAACAAAAACTAGTACAATTGTGACAAATTTATCTCAATTTGTTTATGTTGAATTTTACTTTCAAATTGCTTTATTGAATGACATACGGCAGTTGATGGATGTACAGGTTTTATGTTTTACCCTTCATTTGTCACAAGTATACTAATATGTGATTTTTTATGATATTAATCCAATTTAACACAAACAACGAAGAGTAAAATTGTCACAAATATATCAGTTTGGGGTTTTTGATGGTCAAAAAATTAGTTTGGGGTAAATTTATCGTAGGTATATCAATTTGGGATTTTTGGTGGTCAAAAAATTAATTTTTGGTAAATTTATCACATATATACTAGTTTGGGGTTTTTTGTAATATTAACCCAAAGGTTTATGACTGAATTAGCCGCCATAAAATAATTTTAGGAGTTTTTGGACAATTTTCCCCTCATTGGACTCATAAATATATATTAATATCTTAGTTCCTCCATGCTCCTTGAGTCCTTTTAGATTTCGGTTGTAATCTTAGTTATCATTTTAGTATTTGCCTCCAATTGACATTTTATGTTTTTCTTTTCTCATGTAATTGGATTCCGCAACTCAACCACTCGATGACACCACCTAACTATCTCAAAGCGAGCTTCGTCAATGAGCTGAGAGATGAGATAGTCGAGGTTTCATATTACTGAAGAATTAAGTATTAATCATTTGAAATGAGGGATCGAAATCTAAGAAAAAGCAGGGACAACATAAAGTCGAGCGAGAAAAACTTACTAATTACAAGAAATCAGAAAGGGGCCGTCCGTCTGAGACAGAGAGTTGAGCAAGAGCCAAGTGCTGTTGACGTCGAGCAAGGCATCAGACAAGAAAGAAAGGCGTCGACGTCGAGTGAGACGAGGCCGTGAGAGGGAAAGGCTGTCAACGTAGTACGAGGCGTGAGACGAGGGAAAGGGGTCAACATCGAGCAAGTGAGGGGTGAGGCGAGGGGGAAAGAAAACTAGGAATTGGGAAAGGCAGATTAGAATTAGTTTAGGGTTTCTTAAGAAATTAAAAATAAAATAAAATAAAATATATATTGTTAGTCCGGTCAATTCAATTCTCACTCTGGAACTGGGAACCGAACCGATTAGATACCGGTTCCAAAAATATGAACTTGAAACCTAATCGGCACCCATTGGAACCACCTAGAACTGGCTGGTCTAGTTCGGGTGGTTTCTGGTTCAATCGGTCCGTCTTGCTCATCCCTAATATTTACTCTCTCCTTCTCGGATGCTAAACCTGTCAAAATGAGTCTTATACACATTTGCTAACCCAAATTTGTATAAATAGGCCATATATTGATCACTGTTATGAAATATATGAATGAATATTCATTATATTCAATGTACCTAATATGGTACATTTGTAACCTACATATATGAATGTATATTCAATGTACCTATTATAGTACATTTGTAACCTACATTCTACGTACAATCTCCAATAAATGTTTGTCTCCCTATTCAATGTATGTATTCAATACATTGACATTAATGATATGTGCATTCTTGTTTTCTTATAAATAGGAGTTTAGTTTTGGTCATTGTTTAAGAAATGAGAACATAATGAAAAGAGAAAATATATATCTTTGGTGTTTATCTACATTCTCTACTTAATCTTTATTCTCTCTATTATATACTTGCAACACAATATTTTACAACATGTTATCAGCACGAAGATCTACCAACTGAGTAAATAATTTTTGCAAGGTAAGTGTTCTCTTTGTTTTCATTAATCAATTTATACTTCATCTTCTCCTATCAATTATTCATTTTTTTCTTTTTCTTGGCCTGAAGCCAATTTTCAATCTAAAAGTATCCTTCTACTCCCGAAGTGACGGTGGATATTTGGATATCTTTCTAATTAATTTAAGGATTCATTTGTTTGCAAGAATTATGGCAAATATTGAAAAGCCCAAATTCCACGTTCTGGAAGTGAGTGGAAATAATTATCTATCCTAGTGCCTTGACATGGAAATGCACCTCCAAGGGCAAGGTCTCGCTAAAACAATTACAGAAGATAGAACCTCAAATGCAAAAGATAAAGCAAATGCACTGATTTTTATTTGTCGTCATTTGCATGAGAGCCTGCAAACTCAATATTTATTCATTCAAGACCTTAGACCCTGTGGAAGAGGTTGAAGGATACGTATAATCATACCAAGACTGTTATCCTCCCTCAAGCACAATATGACCGGCAAATCTCAGACTGCAAGATTTTAAATCAGTATCTAACTATAACTCTGCTTTATTTGTTATTGTTTCTTAGCTTGAGTTATGCGATATCAAGCTCACTGATACAGAATTGTTAAAGAAAACTTTCTCCACCTTCCATGCTTCAAATATTGTATTGCAACAGTAATACCGACAGCGTCAATTTGCCACATACTCTAAATTAATTTCTATGCTCCTCACTACTGAGTAAACTAATGAATTGCTACTCAAAAATCATGATCTTAGACCCGCTGGGTCAAAAGCACTGCCTGAAGCATATGCTAACTCTGAGAAAAATATTGACCATTTTAAGGGCTATAAGCGCAGGCAAAAACATAATCCTCGAAGGGGTGGCAAGAAATTTAACTGCCCTAGGAAATCTAACTTTGGCCTGAATCATGACAAAGAAAAGAAGTAAAAGAAGGTGACTAATGAAAGTATTTGCCATTGTTGTGGCATGACTAGGCACTGGTCACGTACTTGTCGCATGCCAATGCACTTTGTTGATCTATACCAAGCATCTTTAAAAAATAGGGGCAAGGGTGGTGAATCTCACGCCATTGAAATTAATCCTACTGCTATAACCACTGTTGAGGCCAACAATATCTCTATTGGTGGGACTTCTCTTGCTTCTGAAGTAGCAAATGCATCATTGGATGTCTCTAATTTCTTTGAAGACCTCTGATTACTTTGATGAAGCATTAGACTGGTGGATGACAACTTAGACTTCGAATTTTATGTTTCTAATAATTTCTTTTCTAGTTGCTTTTCTTTAAATGTACTACCTTTTATTGTTCTTTAATATGGTTATGCAATAAAATGCTTATGAACCTGATATAATATTTATTATTTTGAAATTTTATTTTACCCTATAACTAATATGAAAATTTTATGATACTTGACACCTGAAGTTGTCAACATAAATGCAAATGGAAAATACCGAGAAAAAGGAAGATGTTTGTTTGCTTGATAGTGCATCAACACATACCATATTTTGTAATAGACACCTTTTCTCGAGTATGACATTGCGTAAGACACATAGGAATACAATATCAGGTCCCATTCCGATTATTGATGGTTTTGAGAATGCCACAATTGTTTTGCCAAAAGGCACCATCCTACATATTGAGGATGCATTTCTGAGCAATAGATCAAAATGGAATCTGCTTAGCTTCAAAGATGTACGCCGTAATGGGTACCATATTGAGACTATTTATGAGCAATATAAAGAAAATATTGGCATTACCTTTTATAAGATGGGCCTAAAGACCATCCATGAGAAGCTAGAAGCTTCTTCTATGGGTTTGTATTGTGTCATGATTAAGGCCGTTGAAACCTACTCCATTATATCCTAGAGATTGGTAAACTCTGATCAGTTTGGATTATGGCATGATTGCCTTGGTCACCCTAATGCTTCAATGATACATAGAATAATTCAGAATACAAAGGGCACCCTTTAAAGGATACAAAGGTATTGTTGTCCAAAGATGATAATTGTGAAGCTTGTTCACAAGGAAAACTCATACCAAACCTTCTATAACAAAGGTTAATTTTGAATCCCCTTCATTCCTACAAAGAATTCAGGGTGATATTTGTAGACCAATACAACCACCAAGTGGACTATTTCGATATTTTATGGTACTAGTGGACGCATCCTGTAGATGATTTCATGTTTGTCTATTATCTACGCGCAATGTCACATTTGCACGTTTACTTGCGCAGATTATAAATCTCCGGGAACAATTCCCTGATTATCCAATTAAAAGCATTAGGAAGGATATTGCTGGTGAATTTACGTCAAAGAGTTTTGATACGTATTGTGCTTCACTCGGAATCGAGGTTGAGCACCCAGTCGCATATGTTCATACTCAAAATGGATTGGCAGAATCCTTGATTAAACATATCCAAATCATTGCCCGCACACTATTATTGAGAACGAATCTCAATGATACAGCATGGGGTCATGCAGTTTTGCATGCGGCAGCCCTAATAAGATTGCACCCTACTACTAGTCTCTTACAATCTCCCCTTCAAATGGTTCTTGGTTATGAACCTGATATTTCACATTTACGCACCTTTGGTTGTGTAGTACAGGTGCCTGTAGCACCGCCAAAAAGAACAAAAATGGGTCTCCAACGCCGTTTGGGCATTTATGTTGGGTTTAATTCACCGTCCATCATTAAGTTCTTGAAATTAACTACTGGTAATCTTTTTACTGTCAGATTCGCAGATTGTCATTTTAATGAGACTATGTTTCCATCAATTGGGACACCTAAAACTAACATGGTTGCGAAGCAAAAACCAGTTAAGGTTTTCTCTTGGAATGAGAAAAATTTATCTCAATTAGACCCAAGAACTCTTGAGTGTGAGAACGAGGTGCAGCGCATAATCCATTTACAAGCTACGGCCAATAGACTTCCTGACGCATTTAATGATGCTACCTAAGGTAATGAAGTCTCATATTCCAGCTATAAATGCTCCAGCTAGGATAGCTATTCCTGAAGGACAAGCTAAAATGGATCAAAATCCCCCACACTTGAAACGCGGTAGACTGATAGGATCAAAAGACATTGTTCCTAAAAAACGAAGGGGAAAAAATCAAGAATCTGCTCCAGAAGAGCCTGGTGTTATGCTTGCTCCCAGAGAGCTTATTGCCCTTGAAGAGGCACAAACCCATGAAAAGATCACCGATCCTAGGAATACTAAGAATCTCCTTACATATTGTAATGAGATTTGGGATTGGAATGAAATCATCATTGATGATGTTTTTGCATTCTCAGTTGCTCATAAAATTATGGATGATGATTGTGAGCCACAATCTATTATTGAATGAAGTCAAAGGCAAGATTGGTCTAAATGGGAGGAAGCAATTAAGGCTGAATTAGCTTCCCTAGCCAAACGAGAGGTTTTTGGACCCATAACTCACATCTGCGATAATGTAAAGCCCGTTGGATATAAATGGGTATTTGTCCGGAAACAAAATGAGAAAAACAAGGTTGTCAAATACAAAGCCTGACTCGTTGCCCAAGGATTCTCCCAGAGAACTGGGATTGATTATGATGAGACATATTCACCTGTGATGGATATGATTACATTTTGTTTTCTCATTAGCTTGGTACTATCTGAAAGATTGGAAATGCATCTTATGGACGTTGTGACAGCATATCTATAAGGCTCATTAGACTCGAATATTTATATGAAAATTCCCGAGGGATTCAAAATGCCTGATACATGCACTCCTTACAACTTATTCTCAATAAAATTGCAAAGATCTTTCTATGGGTTAAAGCAATCCGGTCGCATGTGGTATCAACGCCTAAGTGAGTACCTAATTAAGTAAAGGCACAATAATGATCCTATCTGCCCATGTGTGTTTATTAAGAAATCAGAAATCGGATTTGCTATTGTAGCAGTTTATGTCGACGATGTAAATTTAATTAGAACTTCAAAAGAGTTAGCTAAAACTGCTAAGTATTTGAAAAGGGAATTTGAAGTTAAAGATTTGGGTAAAACCAAACTTTGTCTTGGTCTAGAGCTTGAGCATAAAGCAAATGGAATAATCATCCATCAATCAATATACATTGAAAGATTATTTAAACGCTTCAACATGGACAAGGCTCACCCATTGAGCACCCCTATGATTGTAAGGTCTTTCGATCCCCAAAAGGATCAGTTTCATCCTAAAGAATCTGATGAAGAGATACTTGGTCCTAAAGTACCATATTTCAATGCAATTGGGGCTTTGATGTACTTGGCACAATGTACGAGACCAGATATCATTTTTGCGGTAAATTTATTGGCATGTTTTAGTTTTGAGCCAACTTGGAAACACTGGAATGGAATTAAATATATTTTTCGTTATCTCCAAGGACCTATAGATTTGGGATTATATTATTCCAAGGATTCCACTACTTCTGGTTTAGTTGGATATACTGATGCTGGATATAGATCTGATCTACATAAAGCTCGCTTTCAAACCAGTTATTTGTTTAGTTATATTGGCACCGCCATTTCTTGGCATTCTACTAAGTAATTGCTAGTAGCTACATCTTCCAACCACTCTGAGATTATTGCTTTATATGAAGCTGAAAGAGAGTGTGTTTGGTTAAGATCCGTTATAACACATATTCACAATTCTTGTTGTTTAACACCGGTTACAAATTCTCCCACTATAATTTATAAAGATAATGCTGCTTGTGTTGCAGAAGTTAGGAGAGGATATATCAAAGGTGATAGGACCAAACATATCTCGTTGAAATTTTTCTATACTCAAACTCCAAGAAAGTCGACAAATTGATGTTAAGTAGATTCAATCCATAAATAATCTTGCAAATCTTTTTACCAAATCATTACCAACGTCAACTTTTGAGAAATTAATATGTGGCATTGGTATGCGGTGAGTTCATAAGATGCAAGATTGACTAGCCCCAGCAGTGGCTATATAGCTCAAATTGAAGAGGAGATATTATGAACTATGCATTGCACTCTTTTTCTTTCTATCCGGTTTTTTCCCATAGGATTTTTCCAACTTAAAGTTTTAACGAGGCAATTAACGCATTTACAAAAGGGAGAGATCTTAAAATTTGTGCAATGTACTCTTTTTCCCTTTTGTCCGGTTTTTGTCCCACTGGGTTTTTCCGGCTTAAGGTTTTAATGAGGCAGTATCATTCAAAGCACATTCATAATATAATGAATACAATGATTATTCAAGGGGGAGTGTTATGAAATACATGAATGAATATTCATTATATTCAATGTACCTATTAACCTACATACATGAATGTACATTCAATGTACCTATTATGGTACATTTATAACCTACATTCTACTAACAATCTCTAACGAATGTTCATCTCCCTATTCAATGTATGTATTCAATACATTGACATTAATGATATGTGCATTCTTGTTTTCTTATAAATAGGAGTTTAGTTTTTGTCATTGTGTAAAAAATGAGAACATAATGAAAAGAGAAAATATTTATTTTTTGGTGTTTATCTGCATTCTCTATTTAATCTCTATTCTCTCTATTATATACTTGCAACTCAATATTTTACGTCACTTTAAATTTGAGGGCTTAACCATAATGAGTCCTTAAATAAAGGCCACATGTAAATGGGCTTAAATTGGTAATGTTATAACTTATTTCCAACCAATTTAATAAGTTCTCATACCCACCTAATAAAGAAGGTGACTTTTCTTCCTTCTTCATCTTCGCTAGACAGCTCTCAAACATCCTTCTCTCTCTGACTCACTAGCTTCTCCCTCACCACCCGCAATCTCGGCGGCACTGTCCACGGCTCCCTTGTCGCCAGTCATCGACGAGCGCGAGGCCGCTTCGGCGACAGCGGGGCCGAGCAGTTGTGCAGGTGGCACATGGGGCTCACAAGGTTCAAGAGCCGGTGCAATGGGACGTTTTCCAGGTCCCGTAGGTACTCGGAGAAGCACGGGCGCGTCTTCAACATCAAGAAGATGCGGAGGGAACAAATCTCGAAGGCCAACCCCGTCGTAGTACCCGAGAACTTGAGAAAATATGAAGGAGCCGTTCGATTCCATTTATGACTTTCCCGGTGTTGCATATACTTCGCGCCGGATCGGCTCTCATCAGCGGACGGCGGAGTCATAAGATGCTGGTGATTTGGGGGCGAGGTTGTTGACATTTATATATTTATAACGACATGCCAAGCTGTCTCCGCTGAATTCCGACGGAACGAATTTGAATTAACATTTGATTATTCTGTTTACTCTTGTTTTAGGCGTAAGCGTAATTACCTGAAAAAATTAATGTGCTTTTGTGATTTTCTATTACTCGATGGAGAATAATTTCATAAGATTCTTTAGGCGTAATTAGATTGATGAAGCTGTTTTAACTAAGCAGATGGAATCATTGGAAACCACTTGCTTTCAACGAGGAAGACCATGTAAGTCTAGACAATGCCCACCCAGGTGTTTGGCGAAATCCCCGTGCCGGTTTTCGGTGCAGGTCGTTTAGCACTTTGATTGAAATAAGCGACTCTTGTGGTGAAGAAAGCAGCTTGACCGATCATCAGCTGTTAATTTTGTTTTGGCCATAGCTGTTTGTCCATATGACTTTGTTTTTGGTAATCGAATGGGTCGTGGTCCTCATGTGGTGAGAGTGGAAGGTTGTGAAGGGAGAACATCTCGTCAATGATTTGGTCAAGTGCTTGCCATGGCATGATATTAAGGAAATTCTTACTTGGAATTTATTTTATTTGCGAACACATGGTAGATTGGACCATTTCAAATGTAGAGCATAAAGTTTGAGATTTTGAGTCCAGGAGTGTTAATTAGTTATCTTTATACGTATGTTCAAAGCTGATGTGTATCAGTGAAATTTAGAACTTTTCTCGATTATAAAATAAAAAATTGTACACTAGTGACAAAATATACATTTGCCAAACAAACTACTGAGATTAACATCTCGAATTTGACTGCCATTGATCAAGAGCTGGAACCCATTTCATGATTTATGGATGGCCTGAAATCCTAATATTATTCAAAGCTAAACCTGTTTTATGATTTATTGATTGCTCGAGCCAGACTTTCATCGCCACCTTCATACCCCCATCCATGACTTGACCCCCAAGCTCGTTTGCTAACTTGACGAGCGAGTTAATCATTATTCAAATACAATAATTTAAAGAGAAAATCACTAAAATGTATCCCAGATCGGATCAAGTGTGAGTCGCTAAAGTTGTATGCATGTAAATGGGTTAAAACGTATCAAATGGATCAATTCGATCTGACTCACTTATTTGACAGGCCTATTAAATACTAACCTAAAATGTTCATTTAATGTAGGTGTCCTCAACCATGGAAAGATTGACATGCGATCTCATCCCTTACGTCAAGTATCCGCGGATGTAGATTTGCTCTAAATTGCAATGAATCACGCTAATTGTCTGGATCAAAAGTACTCACGGTTCTTGTCCCATCTAATAGTGCCAGATACAGAGTACGGGCACACTTTGGCATTGTCTATCAGCTCCGCATTGGATTGCATATATGCTTTGCGCTACGGGACGTTAAAGGTATTCAATTTTTTTTTTTTTGGCCGCCTTTAATTAATATCCATGTCCCGATAAGATCAACACGTGGGTTGCTTTCAAAAGAAGGTTATGCAAGAGGACAAAGACAATGGCACTTTACACGTTTTCTTCAAAGAAACTATGTATTATATGTGCCTTTTGTAGAGGTCGCCCTAAACTTTGGTGCATCTTTCTCTTAAAATACAAGATACGTTTATTTCAGAATCATTTTAAGTGGACTTCTAGATCATTGAATGAATCCAAGTTATTCTATGACTATTTTAGGCTCCTATTCATCGAGAATAATGTTTTCACCAGAATTAGCATATGAGATTACTAGGTCGTGATTCAAGCCATTTTGCGTAGACGTCATTGTTAGTAGAAGTAAAAATGTGAAGAGAAGGACAGAATTGATTCACTAAATTGATGGATTAATTGACACTGGAGAAAAGGGGGCACCCAGCACATGCAACTATGATTAAAAGGATAGCTTTCAAACGAATCTCCACATATGCTCTCAAGCATGATTTGTTTATTTTATAATTCGATTGTTTATTTTTCGTAACGATTGGTATTAATGTCAGGCTTGACTAGATTAAAGCGAATTGATCGCAATAAAAGAAAAAAAGTAAAATCAATATACTTGATAGAAAGGATTCCGGTTTCCGGAATATGCAGATTGAGATTTATCTGTACTAGAGAAATTTGCACTTACTGCATCTCAAAAAGAAGCTATAGTCAATGAAGCACGTTGATTAGGGCTTTTGGATAGACAGGCATTGAGCTTTATTCGACAAATGTTAGGTCTGATGAATGCCTTGTTGAACATATGCAAAAGGGAAAATGACACAAATTGTCCATAAACTTTTGTTAAATGTGCAATACTATCCTTGAACTTTAAATTTATTCAATATAGTCCCTAAACTTTGGTATATTGTTTAATGTGATCCCTGAACTTTTAAAAAATTTCATATAGTCTAAGGACTACATTGAATATTTATCGATTCTTTAGGGATTATATTGAACAAATTAAAAATTTAGAAACGACATTGGGCTTAAGTTCAAGAATCACATTACACAAATTAAAAGTTTATGGACGACATTACACATTAAATCAAAGTTCATGGATCATTTGTGCTATTAACCCTATACAAAAAGCCCTCTGTCATAAGGTCTCCTTAATGCAAAGTCTATTTTAGTTAAAGATGGGCAAATATGTGTTGATAGCTGAGTATATCAACAATATCGATGTTGTTGTTAGCCAATTAAGTTCAATTGAGATTGACTTTGATGATGAGATACATGCTTTAATTCTATTATCCTCATTACCTAATAGTTGGAGTACTATTGTTACTATAGTTAATAATTTCTCTTGGTCAAGAAGCTTGATGTTTAATGAGATTTGCAATTTGATTTTAGGTTACTCTAATAAACCCATGCCTACTAGTTTACTAGGTGAAGGTACATGAATAACTACTTTTCGTGCAAGCTGGAATAGTGCAAACCTAAATAGACGTAGTCAATCTAGAGCATGTGGTATTGTTTGTTGAAATTGTGGCAAGAATGAGCATCGTAGAATGAACTGTCTTAAATATGAGAAGGGTAAGACAATCAGAGTTGAGTCTTTTGATGATATCGCTACAATAGCTTATGGTGTCTCGAATAGTGATGATTACGTCTTATCTGTCACTAAAGATGGAAATCTGGTTGTAAGTTTCATAATACATCAAACAGGATCTAGTTTATTATATATTAGTGCACGAATAATGGTAAAGTGCAATTAGAGAACAACGCTAAATACAGTATTATGGGTGTTGGCATGTTAGAATCAAAATGGATGATGATATCAAGAGAACATTGATTGCAGTGAGCCATTTCTAAATTGAAGAAGAATCTAATTTCCATTAGTGCCCTGAATTCAATTAGATTTCATTATATTTCAAAATGTGAGGTTTTGAAAGTTGTTCAAGATGTCCTAGCCCTAGCGATAATGAGAGGAAGCAAATATAGTGGCCTATATGAGCTTTCAGTGGAGGCAATGATAGATTTCGCCGCAAAGATGTCTAATTCTTTTGTTCGAAAGTTTGAATCATGACATATGTGTCTAGGGCACGTTAAAGAGGGAAGCCCAAAAGTTTTGAGGGAAAATCTAATTGTTTTGCATCACTTTCTATTGTATAATTTCGAGATAGTCTTATATCGATATGATGTTATTATTTTCAAAAAAGCCACATGGCAATTCCGTCACAAAGTATATCTACTTCACAAAAGAGTAAGATAGGAAAGGGCAAAAAACATTTCTTGTTGGACAAGTCCTTGCATGAATATGATCTCATCCCTTACAACAATAGATTGCCTATATTCTTTGCCCTAAGGGACGTTAAAGACAATTTTTGTTTTCTACTTTAAATAACCAATTCAAATTGACTGAAAGTCTAATTGAATATCCATGTCCGGATAAGATTGACACGTCGATTCCTTTTAAAACAAGGTCATATAATAAGCCAAAGATATGGGCACGTTACACATTTTCTCTGACAACCACGTACTACATGTGCCTTTTATAGAGGTCGCTTTAGACTTTAGAGCATCTTTACTCTTTAAATGCAAGATATTCCGACTGCTTTAGGTTCATTTTAAGTGGACTTCCAGGTCATTGAATAAGTCCAAGTCGGTCTACGACTATTTCAGGCTCCTTTTAACCATGAATAATGTTTTCACGAGAGATCGCTGCGTATGGTTACTAAATCATGATTTGAGTCATTTTACGGATACTTCATCGTAAGGGAGAGGAAGAATACAAACAAAACGTAAAATCAGACAGTTGGGTCGAGCTTGAATGACTGGTCTTTGATTCACTAAATTGAGAGATTAGTGGACACTAGGGTTAAAAAAAAGGTAATGATTTGCAACCATCATGAGAAGGACAGCTTTTTAACGAATCTCCGCATATGCTGCCAAGCATATCAGAGGCAGCATACGCCAGATCTCTCATCAACCAATAAACATATTTTTACTCTTTATCTCGTGGATCAAAATGATTATACAAGTTACATATTCCAATTGCAAAAAAAATTATAAATATATATTTCACCCACCAATATATCTGGCCCTTCATTAATTAAAAGAAAAAAAAGGAACCTTCATGGTGGCATCACGTTAGGCTTTGGTTGTGAAGTTGAAGTTTGAGCAGGTGGTTTCCCTGAACAGGAGAGAAGAGCTGAACCCAAGCCTTGATGTGGCCAGATCAAACTGCAGCAAGTTGTCCTCCAATTGATGCCCTCCAATCACTATTGACGTCCTTGGACTCGACCCTCCATCCACAAACCCCAAGCACAACACACCCTCCTTCACTTGCACCATCGAATTAGTCCCAAAGATCCTCCAATACACACTGCTACTTTGCAGCACCAGGTCGATCTGCGGCACGCCCGGCCTGACCCTCGTGCTCCTGATGCTTTTCGAGTCAAAGCAGGCCCCGAAGGGCTTCACTGGCACGACCCTCGGGACTTGCGAGAGCTCCCTCACGAAAGCCCCGACCACCGCCTTGTAGATCGAGGTCTGCATCACGGTGTACGGATTCACAGTGCTGATCTTGGTGCCCCCGTTGCCTTCTTTGTCGATGCTCAAGAGGGATGCGTTTAAAGGGATTTGTTTGCCATTGACTTGTATGGACTTGACCCCGATGAAGTACTCTGTTGAGGGCTCACCCGCAAAGTAAGACGATGCAGTGCTCATTGGGTTGATGATCAGTGGAGTGTAGATGAGAGACTTTGAGACATCAATCCCAGGAAGCATCATGTAAGGCCCACCGCCAAAGAAGGCCACTCCACTGGAGCTTGACGATGAGCTCAAGCAAATGGCAAACTTCCTATCAAAGCTGAAGGAAGCAGAGAATTGAGAGGGAAGTGAAATCCTAGTCCTCCCTAACCCTGCCATCCCCTGTGCTCCACTGGGCAGGCCTTGCAGGAGAAATGTGGCCCCACAGGTGAAGAGGAATTTGGGCACAGAGACGACTGGGCCCGGGCTCGATCCGTCAGTGGACTGCACTGCCACGACATCCTGGGCCACCTCACCGTCTGTGGAGGTGCGGGTCACTGTGTTGTCTGGGGAGAGGCCACACGTGTTGTTGCTGCAGCCGGGCAAGGGCCCGGAGAAGCAGCTGATGCAGATCTTGGACCCTGCGAGGGAGCACTGGGCCGAGCGGCACCGAGCCGGGGTGTAGGAGGACGACGAGTAGCCTCGGTTGCAGTCGACCCAGAGGAATTTGCCACCAAGGTCCAGGGTCAGCTTGACAGGGACCAAGGGTGTTCTTTGGTGCAGGGTGGTGAGGTATTGGAGAGTTGAGGAGTCCTTGATGACTGGAAGGACCAGTGCCTTGGGCCTTAATGAGGCCTGCGAAGTGATGGGGAAGGTGATCGATAGAATGATCGAACAAAGTGTAAGAAAGCGGAAAGAAAGAGGAGCCATGGATGAGAGCTGGAGAGAGAGTTCTCGAACTGGAAGATGCAGATGAGAGCAGATTTTAGGTGGAAGAAAAGAAGAACGTCGTTAAATAGCATCTTGATCTGAACTTTTTATATTTTTGGCTTTTAAAATTTGCCTTTGTGCGCCAATAGCGTGTTGATTTTAGCGAGTTGGTGGTGGATTCTTGACTTTGACTTTTCAATATTTGCAGTGGAGTCCGCCCTGTAGGGTTTTCCTCCTATCCGATTCTCTCTCTCTCTCCAATTCATTTATTTTTTCTAATGTTATCAGATCAAGGAGCTTCTCCTGCTCTTTTGACAGTAGCAGGGGAGAATTATTATGCCCACTTTGCCTGGTGAATAAAGCAATTCAACAGAAAATGCACGTGAAGCACGCGAAGCAATTCATCAAATGTGATAATTGTTGATATCTAGTTTTTAGTTTTTTTTTTTTTTGGTAAGGTAAATGGTATTACTTTTCAACGCACGGATTACAAGAAAGCTGAACACAAAAACCTCGTACCTGAGTAAACAGAAATGTCCCAACAGGTACAAAGGTGTTACAGCTACAAGAGAAGTATCAAGTGCGCACTAACATGATAGTAAGATACAACCAGCCAATACATATGAAAAACAAAGACAAAGCTGAAGGGGATTAGAGGAAGATGGAGGCCGAAATTCCCCGTTTATGCTGAAGACTTCTATTTCTGGGGTTTTCTTCCACCGGTTTGAGGGAAAACCCTTTGACCCCTACGGCCTTGGAGAGGTGAGTGCGCATGGCCGGCACATATAGTGATCGATTCCTAAACAGGATATTGTTCCTTTCAATCCAAATGAGGTGGCAAAGAGCAGCAAAAGAAAACCGAGCTATCCGATGATGGAAGGATTGTCCCGAAGTGACTCGAGCCACTCATCGGAAGTTTTCTTGGCAAGTGCCATTGCGCCAAGACAAGTTACAATTTGAAGCCTAAAACAGAGCAAGGGAGTGAGTGATGCCGCATTCAAAGAAGAGGTGATCAATAGAATCCGGTCGAGTTTGGCAGAAGGCATACGTACCTTCAAAGATCCTGTGGTATCTTAAGAGAAAATCCTAAGTCGAGAGCCTGTTGAGAGCCATAATCCAAAGCAAAAAGGAGTGCCTAGATGCTATATGTTGGTCCCAAACAAAGGAAGACCAGGCAACCGGAGAGCCTCTAATCTGGATAAAATCCCAAGCTGATAAAGTGGAGAATATACCCGAAGGAGCTTGTTGCCATGTAAACTGGTCACTTCTCTTCATTGTCAAAGAAATACTGTCCGGCCAAGAATGGAACGTGTGAAGCACGTAGGATTGTTGCCAATTAGAAGAGAACTCTTTTTTTTTTTGGTAAGGTAAGAGAGAAGAGAAGAACTCTTTCACCGTGGCATTTCGAGGGATTCCAGAATCGTAGATATCCCTATTAGAGAACAATTTATAAAGGGGGCCATTAGGGTGCCAAATATCATACCAGAAGGAGGTGGAGGATCCGTCCCCCACTATCCATTTGAAGGTTAACTGAAAGTCATGACGAAGATCTAGTATTTTCTTCCATGCCCACGAACAGAATGTCGGCTTGGTAGCCACCTAGAAATTAGTATTCTTTAAGAAATTGGAGTGGATCCATTTGCACCAAATGGATTCTTTATCAATAAAAAGGAGCCAAATATGTTTGAGCATGAAGGCAGAGTTGCAATCTATTAGGCACCTAATACCAAGCCCCCCTTCTTTTTTGGGGAGACAAACGATATTCCAAGGCACCTTCGCATCACCCGTTCCTAGGTCTAATCCTTTCCATAAGAATTGCCGAAGAACCATCTCAATCTTCGAAAGAACAGATTTTGGAAGGGTGAACACATTTGCCCAATAAACTTGAGTTGCATATAGTACCGATTGAATGAGTTGCAGCCGGCTAGCAAACGAGAGGAAACGTTGAGACCAGGAACAAGCTTTAGCTGTAATTGTATTGATTAAGTATCAACAATCAGCCTTGGAGAGTCTAGAGGCAATAACAGGAACTCCCGAGTATCTAAAAGGCAAATTACCTTGTCCGAACCCAAAACAGTTGAGAATCTGGTTGTGCAACTCCTTCGATCCACCCGATAAGAAGATGTCACTTTTGCTTTCATTTGGCTTGAGGCTGGACCAGGTAGAGAACATACCTAATCCATCCTTGAGGAGCGCAACAGAAGCCAAGTTTGCCTCAGAAAATAGCAACACATCATCAGCAAAGAAGAGATGGATAAGTCTCGTAGCCTTGCATCTCCAGAAAAATTTAAAAGGCCGAGCACAGGATTGAGCATTTGGAATGCCCGAAAATACTTCCATCACCATGGTGAACAAGTAGGGGGATAAAGGATCCCCTTGACGGATGCCTCGGCTACTCGAAAAAAAGCCATGAAGTTCACCATTAATGGCTATGGAAAATTTGGGCGTAGAGACACATTCCATAATCAACTTGATCATATGTGTAGGGAAACCAAAGGCTTGAAGGACTACTTCTAGCCCCAATCAAGGTTATCATAGGCCTTCCGAAAGTCAACCTTTATCGCACATTTTGGTAGATAAGGTTGATGGTGAAAGCTTGCAAATAATTCTTGGGCCAGCATGACATTATCAGTAATCCTTCTCTTCTTAACAAAGGCATTCTGGGAGTGACTGATTAGTGAAGGCAATACTGAAGAAATTTTGTTTGTCAGTATCCTGGATATGCATTTGTAAACTGTGTTACAACATGCTATGGGTCTAAAGTCTTTCATAGATGAGGCATTGGGGGTCATCGATACAGAGTGAGGATTGTGGTGTTGAGTTCCCTCAACAATGATCCAGACCGAAAGAAGTCCCTAACGGCCGATATGACAGAGGGGCCTACAATGTCCCAGTTGGACTTGAAGAAATCTACGCCGAATCCATCAGGACCCGGGGCCTTTCCTTTGGCTAGAGAGAACATAGCGTTTTGTATTTCAATATCTGTCACCTGTCTAGATAGAAAAAGAATCCGATTATCATCCAAAACATGCTGGAGCATTGGACGGATGGTGAGGACATCTGGCGAAATGGTTGAAGTGTCATCAGCAAGAAAGTTTTCAAAATGAGAAACTATATGTTGCTAAATGAGGGCCGATTCGCGAATGATATTACCATCATTGTCAAAGACTGATAAGATACGATTTTGAAGATATCTCTTATTGACAAAATGATGGAAGTACCTAGTGTTATTGTTCCCTTTTAGTCAGCCATCTAATCCTAGACTTTTGCTTGAAGAAACTTTCTTCCTAAAGCCGAAGTGCCGAGAATAGTTGGGATTGTTCCCTTTCTAGACGCGCCAGAGCCAAATTAGCAGGGTCAGCATTAAGAAGATCTCGTGTAGAAGAGAGAGCTAACCTGGCCTGAGCAATACGTGTCGAGATACCAAAGAAAGAATCCCGATTAAGAAGTTTCAATCGCGTTTTCAGTAGCTTGAGTTTCCTGCATAACACATACATTAGGGAACCCATCATTACCGAGTCCCAAACCTGTGTAGCTGTGTTCTCAAAAGAAGGGTGGGACATCCAAAAATTGAAGAATTTGAACGGCTTTTTTGATGATCGGTGCTGGAAAATCCGCACTACCATAGGAGTATGGTCTGATATTCCTGGAGCAAGAAAGGCTGCCTCAGAGAATGAGAACTCACACGTCCATTTCTCATTGATAAGGACTCTGTCAATTTTCCTTTGTTTGCGATTAATAGCAGCAGAGTTCGACCAAGTATAGCGATGACCAACAAACCTGAGGTCGTCTAATCCAGCTTGGTCAAGGTATTCACCCAGTTCATCAAAAGCCGGGATCCAAGAGTTAGTGCTTCCGGTTCTGTCTGAGTGATTACGAATGGAGTTAAAGTCTCCGGCCACCAACCAAGGCTCATGTGCAAAAATAGAGCTAGATTGGATCAAGTCCGCCAATAGGGAACGCCGATTCACGAAAGTATGTTCACCATAGACAATCGAAATAAAACAGGTCTTGTTCATCGCCTGCATGTAGACCTGACCATGAATGGCCTGGGATGACTTAGAAATAATATTAAGATATACTTCTTGCGGGTTCCACCCTACCCAGATTTTGCCCCGTGGGGAGAAGTTATAGTTCGAAGTCCAAAAACAACCCGGCATTAGCCCGGAAGAGGTGGGTTCAAAAAGTGGCTGATTGATCTTGGTCTCAAGAATTCCAATAACATATAAGTTATTAGTTCTAATAAGGAAACGGATTTCAACTTGCTTAAGGGGAGCCGACAGGCCCCTAACATTCCAAATTCCAAAAAGCATACAGAAGAAACAGAATAAGGCCTACTGCTTTTTCTTGCCACCCCTGTTCCGAGCTTTCGGGTTGGCAAGTTTGGTTTTAGACGGAGCGCCTCCCTTGGCAGGTATTATTTTCGGGACAGGGGAAGGGTCTCGAGGGGCAGGAACAATGTCAGGCTTTGAGGTCTCAGCCTTTGAGTGCGACTTAACACGTGAATGATTAGTGAGCATTACAGTGGGTCCTTCTTCAGAATCACTACTGATGTTGCTGGCTTTATCGTCCTAGCTATCATCTTCTTCAGAAGAAGACCGAGAGGAAGCCGGAGAGATGTCAGGAACAGGGATCTGATCACCCAGCTTTTCCATAGGATGGCTTAGTTGAGGAGGATCAAGCCGAGTGGGGTGGGAAGGAAATTTAGCCGATTTCCTTGAATTATCCCCAGGGTGGTGTTTATGAACAATTTCCCATTTGTCATCAGGTAAGGTAGGGGCTTCCTCAATAGGAGCCGCTGGAATAGGGAGCCTTCGAGTAGAGTCCTCAGGCAAGACATTCATATCAGCACACTTATGACCAAAGGTACCACATTTCGAGCAGGCCAAGAGTTGCCATTCATATTCAACCTTGACAAACCAGCTTTCATTATTAAGAAAGACTTCAACATTCTCTAAAGTGGGCCATGTGGCTTTGATTTCAATACATACCCTGGCATACGAGAGCATTCTCATTCGCTCCGTTTGCATATCAACATGGAGCGGCTTGCCAATAGCACTAGCAATAGCGCTTATACCCAGGGCAGACCAAAGAGCAAGAGGGATGTCCCTCAATTTAACCTAAACAGGGAGGGATACATGATGGTTTTTCTGCAACTTCATAGTAGGGTGCCATTGTTGCAAGATCATGAGAACCCGAAGTATAGTGATTGGCCCCCCATCAAGTATTTTCCGTCTAAATGAATCATCCGGGATATGGAAGAAGTAGAAGCCATCAGCAATTGCCAAGACATCAGAGAGTTGGTTACCCCATACATTCTTTACTGCAGATTCAGTAAGTTTGAATGGCAATTTCTTACCAACATAATAACCCACAATGCATTCACTCCATTTTGGGTCTGCTTTTTGAAGAATGTCTTTAGATATGTGAACACTTGGTCTCCCATCAACAACTGTGGGAGGAATAAATGACAAGGAAAAGCCCTTCTCAGCTGATTTAACAATGGCGGCCTAGGATCGCTGTTCTGTTTGCAGGGTCGAGTCCCGGAGGGGTTTTATCACCACTTTTGGTCCCCGACTATTGCTTTGTCTAGGCTGTTCCGTAGCCTTATGAGGCACACTGGACGAGTTTCTTTGTCGACTTCGTCCACGAGAGTTCTTCCGCTGAAGATGCGGGTTCGTAACAGTATTAGTCACCCTATCGATAGAAGAGGGTGGATTGTTCTGCTTTCCAACCTGCATAGGGGAAGTGGGTTGAGAATTGGCTTGGGAAGGCCTAGCCTTGTCATTAGAGACATTCAAGGGAAACTCCCTCACTGGCTTATCTTGCTTAGCTTGATTAGCTATGTTTGGAGCACCAGGCGGCTTCATTAGAGGAAGCGCCGAGCAAGAGTTGACAGGTTTAGCCATGTATATTGTTCTCCCTACTCAGCCCAAGGGCCATACGTACAGAAATCACCTACCAGTTGGGATGCGGTAGTGGGACAACCAGTCGTGGACCAGCAAAACAAGATTTCGAATCAAGGGCAACTCACAGCAACACCAGCACCAGAAGTCAAGAAAACCAGATCTACTCGACAGGCCAAAAGAGGGCACCAACCAAAGATTCGTGAGAGTATGTTTGGGTGGGGTACCTGGCGATCATAGCCTCCAAAATCTGGAAGAAAAGGTTCAGTGGAGCACCCAGAATTGCAGAGAGTCCAGCCAGGTGAACAGTACCAAAATCGCCCAAAACGAGAGAGAAAGGGGCATCTGCAATGAACAGTACCCAGGGGTGTGTGAAAAGTATTAGTTTTTAGTTGATGTGTTATTAAAAACAAAAAATTCGAAATTATAATTTTCAATCGTAACGGAAGCTGTTTTTTGAACAAAAAATGTCGTTTTTTAATTATGTTTATTGGCCTAGTTTCTATAAATAATTTTCTATTCATTTCATGCAAAAATCCGAAAAGTCAAACGATTGACTTTCACGTTGACTTTTTGGTTAACCCCTTAACCAAAAGTCAACCCCAAGTCAAATTGAGGTTTTTCGTATAAAAAGATTTCTTTCAAATCCAATTTCACTTTAGAAGTGGAAATTTTAGAAAAATTCAAAAATTTGATCATAAAATCAAGCTCCTAGTAAAAGGTCAATTAGGGTTTGACTTTTGGTCAAACCTTTGACCAAAAAAAATTAAAAAATATAAAAATCCTAAAATCATCTTATTTTACATTCAATTTGACTTCGGCATTCAAAATTTTGCAAAAATTGATTAAGAACCTATTTTTTCCCAATTTGCGGAAATAAGTTTAAAATCGGCCAAAAACAAAATTATTTTTATTTTGTTCATATTTTAGCTTAGTTCCTTTTACAACATTTGATCAAGAGGTTATCATAAGATTACTCGTGTGATCAATTTTGTGAATCGACACTTTAAAATGAAAACCCCCAATTTTAGCCCTAATTAGAGGTTTGAATCAATCATTCATAATTCACGAATTATTGATATCATTTGACTCATCCGAAGTCAATTTTGTGAAAATTCGCCTAAGAACTCTCCAATTTTTAGATTTCGCAAAAAAGTCCCTAGGTTTTGTAAAATTACAAAAATGCCCGTAATTAGGTCCTTAATTGCAAAATTAATCAAAACTGTTGATGAGATTAAATTATGACCATTTAAATTAGCATATGTTAAATGAGGTCTTTACTTAACCTCTAAGTAAAGGATAAGCACAAATCTCGACCGTCGGATCACACCGATGGCCGAGATTGAGTCTTGAGGGGAGTATAACTCATTTTCCCTCCAAAATTTGAGTGGAGGCTTCATTTTCTGTAAATTTTTTTGAAAATAAATCAGAACTCTCTCATTCTTCTCTTACTTTCCCACGTTCTCTCTTCTTCTTCCAAAGTCTCCTTCGCACGCTGCTTCTCTCAGCCGACGATCGCCCCTCTACCGATAATCTACCGCGACGTACTACCTCCGGCCGACACCACCACTTCAGCCCCGAACCCCTAGTGGTCGGAGCTCCCTCCAACGAACCATCGATGCTCCCATTCGGCTTGTTTTCTCCGGCAGCTCTTCAACCAGTTCTGTTTGAGCCGAGCTGAGTTCCGGCGTTCGATCGGTGGGCTACAATGAATTAGAAGCGTTCCAATCGCCCTTAGACCTTTCCCCGACATGTACCCAACCACCAGGAGGTCGGGGCATGGCCAGATCACCAACGAAGGAGCTCCAGTGGTCCTTTCCCACCGGAGCACAGATCGGGTCCAAACCGGACTCGATTCTGTTTTTGCAACTTAATCGGACCTATTTAGGTTCATTTTTGGTGATTTTTTTTCATCATCTTAGGTCTTTAAGCATTCTATAATCATCCATTGGAGGTTGTGGAGTTCGGTATGGACGAAATCAAGACTTAAAGGCACAAAGATATACTCCTCTAACCTGAGTTCGATGAAGCGAGGATGCATTAGGCGTCCGGGGCTAGAACTCACCTTAGGTTTGCCATGGATAGATGCTAAGGGGTGTTACTGATGTATATATGGAGGATGATGAGTTGATTGTGTGATCGGATGCTCGGAGTGAGCTGTTTGAATGATGATTGCATGTTCTGTTAATTTCGTTGCTCTTTGAACACAGATTCTATTAGAGCTGAAACGAGATCTTAAATGTTGAAATCATGCTTCGAGTCCTTCTAGACATTTGATCCATACTTCCTAAGCTTCGATTCGACATATTATGCGTCCAAAATGAAGTTCTTTTACTACCTCAAAATCCTCTTGAAATCTCGGCTCTCTGTTCTGTAATATGTTTCTGTTAAAGCTTAAATATGTTGTTGAATGTTTGATTGTTTTGCTGATTTTATGCCGATTTTTGTGAGTTGATTTTCGCGATCTTTCCTTCACGAAAATTGTTCATTAGGATCTCAATCATGACATACTTTTTTCTCAAATTTTTAGGAGTTCATTTAATAGGTGAAAATTCCTTAATTCAACCCTAGGTCTTGTCTGCCTATACTGGAACCCGAAATGAACTTGCTCAAACATCTTCGTTTGAGTTTGAAATCGACATTTTCTGGCATAGAGTCCTTAATGAAGTTTGTAAAGCACTCAAATCAGTCTTTAAAATGCTAAAGATATCCCTGATCGGAGTTCATTTGGCACCTGAAATCGATTTTCA